>VWZK01010806.1:25226-186637 GCA_013396935.1 Baryphthengus martii | reverse complement strand
CATAGATTTTAGGTCCCCATCAGAGTTTCTCATGACTTGTATTAGCTCTTCCGTATCCTACCCCTGTTCTGTCTCAGTGGGCTAATGGATGCTGTGTGAGGTTTGTCCTGCTGACCTGGGTCTGTATCAACTGCCTGTTCGATAACTGCTCAGTATTCTGGAGAAGAGACGTGTGCTCTTGCTGCCATAGGCCCGTGCCTGCAACAGCAAGTAGTACTTCACCTTGTAGCGTGTTAATGCACTTCCAAAGATGAGAGACACATTTCTTTATCTCATGATGTCAACATCTAAGAATTTTTATCAAAGGTGAATGAAAATTTAGAAGACAAAGCCAAACCATTTTGGAGCTTTTCTTAATGATATTCTAGATAAACCCTGAATATCAGTTGCACCACAGTAGCGATGCAGAATTTGATTTTAATGTCTCCATAGAGACATGTGATGTTTCAGAAGACATTTGCTACTGTTACTTTAGAGCTTGTGGCCTGGAAGATGACCTGGAATGCCAGATTAGGAAACTGGTATGGCTATCAGGGGTTTGCTGTGCTCTGCTTCCCAGGCTGCGAGCCAGGTTGTCACATGTAGTGTTCATAATATCATCAAATATGTAATGTTAAGAGATCATACCATTTTCCTTTCCTATAAGAAAGTGAGAAATTTTTAGTGTAAGCTTGATAAGTAAAATACGACACCTTTACACAGTCTCTTTACAGGAATCTTTGCTTTTTTTTCCTAATTCCATTTCATTTAATATTTCTGTAAGCTTTCCCTTTTTTATCATGGGCAAGAAAGGCAAATCTGAATCTTTCTAGCAGGAAGCTTAGTCTAAATGTATTCTCTCACTATGTGGGTCATAATAACAGCGTGTTTCTGTTGGATTTTTGTAGTGAGAAAATAAAATTTCTGGGTCCAACCTTATATATAATTAGCTCCTGTGACTTTAATGCTATGAATCAAGGTGCTCAAGATCAATTCTGAAAGATAAGAGTCATTAGGTAGAAAATCCAGCAGTATTTTACCCTAACGTAGTTTTTAGGTGTTTATTGAGAAGATATTTAACTTTTTTTTTTTTTAACTACAAAATGAAAGATTGAGATTAAAAATATAAAAATGTAGCTTCATGTTTATTGGATAAAAAGAGGGAAATATTCTCCATGAAAAGTTCCTGGATATTTCTTCCTGAAAATATAAAGCTTTGTGCAGCTCAGTACACTGAGCTTTCCTTTGGTGTATCAGTTAAACTTTGATGTACGTCAGTGATGAGGCTTTTCCTATCCTGGAAACATCCTTAAACTTTTATTCCTTCTTGTGTCATTGGATTACAACTAATTGCAAGAGTAGCCTATAGAGCAGCTTTCCAGAAGCTCATGAACTTTCATGTTCTTTTCAGTTGTATTTAAATGAATTTGTCTTAGCTGCCCCCATTGATAAAATATACACTCAAACAAAATGTCCAGTGCTGATTGTCTTGTATTTAACTAACCATGCTAAAAACTACTTTAAAAAAATTATATATATATATATATAATGTTTGCCTTGATCTTATTTCTTTTTCAGGAGATTCTTAGCTATTGGGTAGATTAACCTTTATGCTTCAGTTAAGGAATAACACAATCCTTTGAATTAAAGGGAATAGGAAATAGAAGATGAAATTGAACTAGGTGACACTACTTTTACTCTTCTTGTGGAAGAATTTTTAGAAAAGATTGCTCTTATATCCCTCAGAAACATGTACGTGCCTGTTAGAATTGATTCGTAGCTTAATGCCAATGTAGTGTTAACAAGCAGACTTGCCTGAGTTTGGGATTACCATAGGTTGTTTTGGCATCCTGAAGGATATATATAATTTGGGTGACAGTCGGGAAAGCTTTAGTGTAGATTTATGTTTCTTCTTATAGTTACTATATTTGTAGCTGATGGTTCAAGATCTGACTTAGGAGTTTTGCTGGTTTACGTGCCTATCTCATTTCTGTCTCTTTTTTACATCTACGAAGACCATTGTCTTTTATGGAACTGGAGTAGTGAAAAAGGCTACTAAGTGGTTTCTGTCATCTCCAAGGTCCTTTGGCTATGTGGAAAAAAAAAATAAATTAAATTTCAATGGAGTACAGGTAAGAAGGAATTTACTTCTTGTGACAGCAAAGAAATCTCTGAAAGTTAAACTTTTCGAGTATAACGTCTCTCATTTTGAAATCTGGTAGGTGAGTATCCTCGATGTGGTTGTTGGCAACAGTTTTGTATTTAAACAAACTATTCCATTTTCAAAGAAGAGAATGTCATGTGTCTTCAAAAATAACTCTACTCAAGAAAAGTTTCAAATTGAGAATACGTTGTTTTAAAACTCACCTAATGAAAAACCTTTCATACTGAAATGTACTTGATGGCAGCTGCTTCTGAGAGAGGCAATTCACTACGATTCCAAGCTTCTGCTTCTATCTGCCTTAATAGCAGCAGATCAATCTTCAACACTGGTAAAGATTCAGAAATTGTTCCTAGCAGCATAAAAGCAATGCCCATTTTAATTTTAAAGGTCATGCATGTGCAATGTCTTTTGATGAATTAGTAATCAAGTGATTATTTTTTGATAATTTTGGTTAGTCTCTGGTTTTGTTAATTTTTAAGGTGATTTTAGTTTTACAGTTTAGTGTCCTTATGTAGTTTTTCAGTACAACATGGGAAGCTAAACAATCTTTCTGCTGCAGGGACAGAGGGTTGAGCAAAATGAACTTACGGCCATTCTTTCAGCTCTAAGACTGACTGCAATTTCAATGCCACCCATCTATTTATGGTAACTAACAAGACATTTTTGTAGTTTGTTCACAAACAAGAAATTGGGTAAGGCATTTTGGAATGCAATATTTCTTCTTGGGCTAGTGCAATTTAGAGTTTCTTAGTTTGTGGATTATTAGAGTCTATTGTTACTGATGTGCTTTTAAGAACGTATTTCACCAGCATGGCCTGGTACTTCTGTGTTTTAGAATATTCTTAAATATTTTGTGGTCACGAAAAGAGTTCTGTAACTCTAAAAATCCCTGTAAGTATGAAGAGTTCAAGCATGAAATGTTTATGCAGTGTAGTCATTTATATCACAAGGAAATACAGTACATGCAAACTGACATCACAGAGTGGATTACTTTTTTTTTTTTAAAGGAATAAAATTACTTCTGCACTTGTGACTGTGCAAAATAAAAGCAAGGTCTGCACCTTACAAAAAAAACATAGCATACTGTGCTTATAATTTGCATTTAAAGTTTCAAACTGCTAACTAAAATTGCACTCTAGTTCTAAACAATATCCATACTTAGATCACTTTCGTATTTTCAAATAAATCATAATCTAATTTTCAGACAATCCACATTGAAAAAAAAAATAATATGAAAGTGAATGTCTGAGCACTTACAGATGAAATCTGTACTGTCTACTTAGGAATCTGCAGGATAACAGCTGGTGTTACATCCAATCAGGAAAGACAAGCAATACCATATGGCGTATTTTTCTAATGCAGTTCAAAACATTGACTATCCAAAATGCCATGCTTAGGGGGAAGAAAAAGGAAGCTGAAATCCAACCATTACTAATAATTAGTCCACTCCATCACCAATAATTAGTCTACTTTGCTCTAAATTGTTTGGTTTTATTCCTAGCTTGACAGAATTATTTTAATTTCATTAAAATCACAAAATAATGTGTTTTTTAGCTTTTATGACAACTAAGTGTTTATATTGTTGAAAAAAGTCTTTTCTTAACAGTTAGGAATTTAGTAGTAACTGGATCAAAATAATAATGAGGTTGTTTCCTGTATTGGAGGTTGGATAGTATTCTTATTTATTTATTTTAAATGTCCAGTAAATATTTCTTCTGTTGCATCTTGGTCATTGTGAAAGCAGAGTCAGCAGAAGTGACCAGGGTCTTGGAAACACTGAGAAGAGCAAGTGACTGTAATAGGGCCCAAAATCATGTGATGCAAAAGTTCAGGGATGGAGTTTGTACTCTTTATCTTGTAGCATATAGGTTGGTGTTCATACTACTATGAAAAGACTATACTGTATAGGATCAGCTTACTAGTGTCTTTCTTTTCCCCATCCTTTTCCCTGAAACTGGTGGATGAGAACTTTTGTTCCTTCTGGGTGTTTCTGCTGTGGCCTTTGCTAGCACTGCCTTACGGGGATGCACTAGTTCCTCAAGTGCTCTGCACTCGCCGTGGCATGATAGGGTGGGTGGACATTTTCTAACACTCATAGTCACCGTCGTTAGATGGGTTATTGATGAAATTGCTGTTCAGATCTGATGACAATTTAATACAGTACATAACTGAACTGAGTGACCTTTACTGCAATTGATGTTGGCCTTTCTCCCTGTTAAGTGACCACTCCATTTATCTAACTTATAGAAAATATGGTGCTGGCTGAATAAACTGTCTTGGACAAAGATATCCACCATTCATCCTGAAAAGGTTGAATGGGCACCAGTAATCAGAAAAGGTCAAAAAGTCTGATTTAAAATTGTTTAAATCTAGTGCTCTTTTTTCGGAGGTAAAAGTACGTGATGTGACCAAGTGTCTAACTCCAGTCTCAGTGAGTCTGGTGGAGGCAAACCAGTGGTGTGGAAGACTGAATGTCACCCAGACTGTTAGTTTTTAAGTGCTAGATAGAACAAAATAAAAGTTCTAGGCTTGTCTTCAATTTTCACAGATGTGAAATTATTTAATCATAAAGTTGTGTGGGACCTTTAGTATACATATAATTAATACTTCATAAAACCAGAGACAAATGCTTATCTTTAGGGAAAATTGGTAGATATTGATCAGTTGACATGTGTTATTTAGATTAATTTAAACAAGCTATTTTTGTAAGAGTCTATTGTTGCAGAACTTAGCCCATTAAAATGGTGTTAACTACTGTTCCTATGCTGAAGCACAAAACAAAGAGAAATGAAGAGCAATCGATCTGCACGCTTTTCTTCAACAAATACTGGTTTAATCCATGAAGATTCTGTTTGATTATTCTGCATCTTGCAATGTTTTAGCAGGAGACGATTAACAGAGTTATTTTTGTCCTCTCCTGTTTTTGCTGCTGACCTGATGGCACTGGTGTATTACATGTGATGTATGAACGCAGAATGCACAGGAATTTACTACTTAGAATATTGTATAGAACGTTGAGGGTTGGGTATTTTTAACCACATATGGTAATCCCCTCCTTTCTCCCCTCCCCTGTTTTTTTTGTCCATCTGACACAATTGGAGATAATTTTGTGGTGTTGTTTTATTGTTGGTGTTTTTTCATCTGGTTGTTTTGTTGTTTGTTTTTGTTTTTTTTGTTGTGGTGTTGTTGTTGTGTGTGTGTGTTGTTTGGTTTTTTTGTTTGTTTTGTTTTTTGTTTTTTTCAGTATTAGCTCTGTTCTAACTCCTAACCATGACTGCTACAACTTCTGGTGGGTTAGCACAGTGGCACTAATATTTAAATGGATGCAAACAATGCTTCAGAATTGTGTAAGAGAATGAGAATTTTCACAACTCTTCACTCTAGGCACCCAAGTTAACTGGGTAGTTTTTTTAAAGGTTAATCTGTTCAAACACAAACTGGGGATGTTGAATTACTTAAATTGTTGAGGTAATCTAATAAGCTTTTTTTTTGTCCTGAATTAGTTAAAGCTCAGTGTGCATTACTCATGACACCGACGCAACATTGCAGAGAAGGGCTATACTTACACAGTTGTGAGATTTGAGTCTCCTTTGGATTGTCCTAAAATGACCTATATGAAATAGCCTGGAGGTAGAAATGTAGCCACTTCAATTTCTCGTCCTTATCTTAGTCGATAATGAGACTTACATAAACACAGGATACTTAGCCTGTGTTTTGACATGTTTTACCATTACCTTCACTCATTACCTATGGCTATAGTCATCACTCCAGTGTGTACGGAAGCACACGTGTGTGTGTACGTGTTTACCCAGGGCACAGTGTGACTTCATTGAAGTTTCATTACGAGCTTGTTAACAGCTAGGTTAAAGAGAGTATGCAGACAGTCTGGTTGTTAATTAGTTCCCATCAGCAAAATTATTAGCACAGTAGGTCAGAATTACTCCTGCCAAATGAAAGCTTCAGTAATCAGTACTGTATCTGGGTCAGAGACCAATCCAGTCATAAATACTGCAATTGCCTGGGCCTGGAGGGTACAGCGCCAGAGTCAGCAGCACCACAAAGCTGGTGATGCAGAATTGCTCCTCTATCACTTATAAAAGTATGTGCTGAACATTAGCAGTAGCTTTTTTTTTTTTAAATATGTTTTGCTGACACTGGAATGTTGCCCGCTATCAATAATAATATTCCAGTGTGAGGCAGCAGCTTGCACAATGAATCGTCACTGTAGGAGATGTGTGAATTATAGACTCATAGAATGGCTTGAGTTGGAAGGGACCTTCAAGGTCATCTAGTTCCAACCGCCCTGCCGTGGACAGGGACATCTCCCACTAGACCAGGTTGCTCAGAGCCTCATCCAGCCTGGGCTTAATAGGGATGATTTTTGCTTTCAAAATATTTCACTAATAAGAATCTCATCACAGGAGATAGTTAACAGCTAAAATGCTGGAAATAGCTCTGAAGTTAACTAATCTGTCTGAACTTGCTCATAGGTTTTTGTTCATACTTAATGCAAATGGAAATAATCTATTACATTACACATGCATATACCTCTACATTCTGATCCTGTATGGGGCACCTTGAATGTGTGTTTTGCGAAGAAAGTTAACAAGACTGAGAGACAATCCTATTAGACATGTAAAAGACTGTTTATGGTGTTCACCTAAGAGAAAGAGAACATAAGGAAAATGTGACTGGGAACAGCTGATAATTTAGAAAGTAGATCAAGAGCCTTCCCACTTTATAAAGCACAGGTGAAGTATTGCTCCATCTGGGAAGAGCTCCTCCTGCCAGCAGGTCCCTCAGAGCTGTGTGAGAAGAATATCTTAGCTTAATGCCAAAACAGAACTGTTGTCATACGGAATATATTGTTTCCATCATGGTAATTTTTTTCTGAATGTTACATGTGTACTCACAGTTGGGCATCTTCTGTAATAACCTGATATCTTCCTTTAGCCAGTTGTTCTATCCCCAAGAAGGGAAATATGGAAAAGGAAAGGAGACCGATGGATTGAAATGGAAACAGATTTAATAAAATAATACTAATCCCTCCTAATATAAATATTAATAGAAAGTACACAAAGTTATACTCAGCCAAGGTAGTCATTGCGAGCTGTACAACAACTAGAGTAGGCCTCAGGAGCAGAATGACAAGCAAAGATTCCTCAGGGGTGGTGGCCATTGGGAGAATAGACCATCTCCAGATAACTTTCCCATTTATAGTGACACTTATGTTGTGAGGTACCTCTGTTGGCCTGCTTGGGTCAGCTGCCCTGGCTTTTGCTTCTCCTGGCTTTAGCATCTGTCTATCTCAAACCTACCTTGATTGCTATGGAGACCCGCATACAATGGGTAGCCACAAGTGAGAACAAGGTGTTTTGTCAGCTTTATCCTCACTGAATCAGGCGCTGCGCTCTTATAAAAAAATGCAGCTTCCCTGAATAGAAAATTGATTCTGTGATTCTAGTCCAGTGAAACCAGGACACCTGAAGAATAAGGATATGGTTCCCTTTCCTGTAGGTAAAGGAATCATGACACAAGTTACATCCTAGAAAATACTGTTGATAGTATTTTGTGGAAAACTAAAGCATGTGGTAGATACAAGTAGGTAATTGAAGGAAATACTCCCCTCTTGAAAATAACACTATTTTTTTTTAACTTTCATTCTACTTATTTGTTTAAAAGTAAAGTAGTAATTTTTCAATATTTAAAATACTGATATGGAATTATTCATGAAAACATGTTTCCTATGAACCTGCCTGTCTTACTTCTGTCTATTACAGTAGATCAGAAATTTAAAAAAATGTCACTTCCGATTTTTTCTCTTGCTGCTCCCAGCTGAGACACTCTAATGCCTAGATATCGCTTCAACAGCATTGTTTTGATTTAAAAGACTTTTTTATTCCATTTAGTGCTACTCACTTTAGAAGGCTAATATTACTGTATATTTTGTTTCATCCCACTCGCACTTTGTACAGAATTACATACAATTCAGATTTTTTTTTAGTTCATTTTTTTATCATTCTCTTAAATAGGTGAATGAGGCAGTTCAGTTTGTACCATTTTCCAAGTAAGTGTCAATAAAGGCTACTTTTGGCTCTATTAATAATAGAACAATGCAACGACTTCAAAGTATTTTTGTCATGTTAATAGTTTGTAAAAAGATACAGTGGGAGATCGTTTCAGAAATCATAAACCCTGTCTAGATTGTCCATGGATCCACAAACATTTGAGGTTGTTTTATAATGAGTTAAACATTGTAGATGATGAACCGTCATATATTGTTTAAACAAACTATGCTGTGTCAATTTTCTATGCATTTTTTTGGTCATAAATAAAAGTTCTTCACAAAGATCTTTTCTTTGTCCTTTCTTCTGCATCAATCAGTAGTTTCTGATGGATTTTGTTTTCAGTTTGCATTCACAAGCAGTATTTTTTTTATGAAGTTTAAAAAGTCACATGAAAAATAATGGGAAAATAATTATTGTTTTGGTGCTCTTTGATTTGCTTTTGTAAGCTGAAGCCAGATTTTTCAATGATAGTGTTATAGTCTCAGGTTTTGCTCGAAAACAATGTCTATTGGTTAAAAAAAAAAGAGACAATGGTATATTCAGGTGTTTGTGCATTGTTTTACCAAGTTATTTAAATATCTTAAAGTTTTTATTTTCTTATGATTTTCTCTTAGTTCCAAAATATAATCATAAATCTAGGTGTTTTTTATCTTTCCTATTTATCACTAATTTGCTGCAATCTTGCAGCAGTATTAATGACATTTAGGGTGTAATATTAACAGCATCTAAATTAGGATAGTTTTATTTTGTACTATATTTCCTCAGTTACTATATATATGTTTTCATTACCTGGTCTGGAATATACAAATACCTTGTTTAGGAGATTTCGTCTTCTAGTCCTCAGATCTTACGCTTGTAAGGTCACATTATTTTAGAGCTGGCACAATCTGCTCTCTGATACCGTCTTGCACTGCCCTGCTTCTTGACCTTGCTTTTGTAACCTCTGGCTTTTCTTTGTCCACCAGAGCACAACACTGGAGGTGTACTTTGCAGTTTTCATCCTCAAGGTCCTGTGGTGCTGGTGCTTCTTTTTTCACTCTGTAAAGCTTCATTATTCCATTAGCCAGCAGCTTAGTGTTAAATGACAAATGTGTATCACTCCTATATTATGTGGTGGTGTGTTTGTTTGTTTTTTTTTCTTCCCTGTGAGTGCTAGGAACCAAGCCAAGATCTGTTAAGGAGCAGAGTTTTGTGCCCTGTGGAATTTTTTGTAGTAAGTGTACCTTCTTAGTTGTCATCCTCGCATTCATCATAGTGCTTGTATGACTGACATGAGAAGTGGCTGAGTATTAGTGATCCGAGGTAGAGATATGGAACTCCTGGCATACCAGTTTTAATCCAGTCCCTATAGAAGCCCAGATCTCAGGAACTGCTGGAATTCTTTTATTTTCTTACAGGCAGGCTTGGTCAGGAGTTTGGTAATGGATCACTCTGATAAGGAGCAGTACTATAGGAAACAGCATATGCTGTAAAATTGAGTATGTACTATAGCAATAACACACAGATCTTCTTAGCTGTAAATATCTCCTGCAAATGCTGCCATGATGTTGTTTTGAACTTGTCTAGGCCTTACGCTGCTCCTTCAGTAAGTTCAATTTTTTTTCTCATGTCAGAAATAAATAGCCAAGATCAAATAACTTAGTGTATATATATTAAGTGATTTCTTAGCCAAAAATAAAAGCACAAGTCCATAGCGTGTTTACGTGTTCATATCTCAAACCAGTATTTGGGCCCATTTCAATTTTCAGGAGAATGCAGTAGGAGAGAAACCTCTGAACGGAACAATCAAACGCATTTGCCATGCTTTGTGTTTCCACTCTCACTTTTTGGACATTTCTCTTCCCTTCCCTTCCCTTCCCCAAAGCCTTCTTGTATTATGTGTTCCTAGGAAACTCTGTTGCCATCACAGAATGATAGCGATTGGAAGGGATCTCTGGAGAGCATCTAATCCAACTCCTCTGCCAGAGCAGTTTCACCTAGGGCATCCTTTTCATTAATTTTGGACTTAATTACATGACATAATCAAATGCACAGTTTAAATCTGAAAGAAAATTGGAAGCTTCAGAGACCAAAATGTTCCTGAAAAATGTGTAAATGTGAGTAAGTAGAGAGAAAATCCACAAATTACTGTCCCTTCTGAGGGAAATCAGGGAAGTGTCTCTTACGTGTCCTGACCACACTTCTACATTGTTTATCGGTTCTTCTACACTATCAATTCCATCCTTTATTTTGAAAAAAGGACTCATCCTAAATTCATAGTTTGTACGTAATACTTTTTTCATGTTTCTTCTTAATGTATGGCCTGATTCAAAATTTTACCCAGTGTTTTGGGTCCCTCCCTGACTACCGCTTGTGATGCTGCAAACCTGTACTTCAGAGAGGAGTCTCGCTGCCATTGCCCTGTGCCCGCACTGCCGAGTGGTGCTGGCTGTTGGACTCTTGTTCAGCTGTGCCATTTTGGCTAAGAAATCATTCAAAAGAAATTCTGCAGATGGCTGTGGTGCCTGTGCTGGTGGCTGCGTTGGCTAGAACATCCCTCTCCCCACCTCCTTGAGCCATTAATAGAATTTTCTGTGTGACGCTGCCGGATATGCAGGCTGCTTGTACAAGGCATTAGCAAAGTTTTTAAACAGTTATAGTGGGCACTTACCAATCTGTGAACGGAGTGGGAGAGTCCTGTCAGGGCATATTCTATGCTTTGGTGTGACCAGTAAATTGCTGCTACTCTGAGAGAAAAACTGTTTCCATGCTGTAGTTGTTGCCTCCCGCTCTGGTACCTGCTTACAGAAATCACAGGATTTCTTGAGATGTGGCAAAGTAACCGCTACAAGACATGATGACATGACATCTCCCTCTACTCCATTTTTCCCAACATCTAAACTTAGGGTGCCACTGATGGTGAAGGTACCAATGGCCATAGTGGAAAGTGATCCACTTTGTTAGGCGCTTGTGATGTTTGTACAAGTTGTATCTTGCTTTTTTTGGTTTTGAGCCAGAATTCAGTAATACTCAGTGACTGTAAGCAGGGAGTTTTGGCATCTTGCATTTCTACAAATACACAGCTATGTACAGAATGTGAGAGAGAGGCTGTCAAAACTGTTCATACTAATGAAACATGTAAAGCTGAGAAAGAGAGATGAGAAGACGCTTGACTTTAAATTCTGAGCAGCCTATAAAATTAATACTGAATGCATTATGTAATGCTATGCTTTCAACTTTGAAATTTTTCTGTAAGTATCTGACTAATGTCAGACCTCTTTTTCTTCATCACAGGATGACCAAAACTAGATATCCCAAAAGTTTCAGTATAATGTGAAGCCAGTTATATTTAACATATACAGAACTAGAAGACAGGTGAACTATGGGTGTGCAATGAGAGAGGGTCAGAAATGGAACAAAATCAAGCGTTTTATTACTAAGAGCTAAGCACTGGATACAAAGGAAACCAGGAATTTTGAAGTATAAAAAAAATAAAGAGAATGAGGAGAGTTAAAAAAGTCTAATGAAAAATTTAATATGCAGTCTGTTGACCCCTCACGCTGCTGAAGAGTTGCGTTGCTCTGATAGGTACAGAAAAGGGGGATGAATTCTCCATCCCAATATGTTTGGGTTTTTGCTGTGGGGGTACCGTGATGAGGCAAATTCTTTTAAGCTCTTTTCATGGAGATGCTGATTTGAATTTGGTTCTTGGTTAGAAATGATATCCTTAAGATGTATTATAGAGAAATTATTTTCCTTTGTGTTGTCATTTAATGTAGAACTAACACTGCTGGCACGAAATACCATCTATGAAATTCTGTGGTGCAGCTGCATAGATAATGGAAAAAAAGGATTGTAAAGTTACAATCCTGATTAGGATTTGTGGCATATAATTGGACACCAATAATTACCAGTGTACTCCAGCGATCAGTACTGGGTCTAGTCCTGTTTAGCATCTTCATTAATCGTCTAGGTGATAGATCAGACTGTACTCTCAGCAAGTAGAGGTTTCATGTATTCATGGGCAATCTGATAGTATGTCAGCTGTCTTGCTATTAAAATGACTTTTTTTTTAATGATATTTTCACTTCCTAACTTCTAGGCTAAGTTTCCAGGAAGCAAATTAAATTCATTATTCATTTTATTCTCTGCTAACACTGTTTGTGTTTTATTCCATGAAGCAGACTTTTTTTCCTCTAAGTGTGTTTTGCAATTTATCTTTTTTAAACTAAAGATACTTTTTTTCCAGTTTTCGCAGTAGGCTTTGATTTCTAGAGACCTTGTTATTCCTACCCAAAAGAGTCGGAATAACAAGGTCTATAACTGATAAACCAAGTCCAAAAGTTCAATAACTGGTAAACTAAGTCCTAGATCAGCTTTGCTTGCACTAAGTAATTTGATATTTCTAAAGGTAGTTGATGTTATCACTCTGTCTAGAAAGTCAAAGAAATGATTCAGAGGCATTTCAGAATGATATAATCAATGTGGTTTAAGATTTTGAATGTAGACGCAAGGAATACTCAGTCCCACTTCTAGAAAAATCTTTTCTGAGCAAAATTAAGTAATGTCTTAATTTTATTCTGTTTAATAAAAACATTTCATCAACTACCTTGTAGGCTTGACAAACTTGTTGCAATTAGACTCTCTGAATTTTTTTGTCTCTCTCTGAGTTTAATAGAAGTTGTGGGTTTGGCTGCCTGAGCTAAATTTTTATTTCCACGTTCTGTCTGCATTTAAAAAAAAAAATAAATAAAATGTGGAGTTAAACCCAATCCAAAATGATGGTAGTGAGAAAACAATGCCAAGCATAGCATTCCTGATTGATTGCTTAAGATTAAACCAAAGTCAGGCCAAGTCACAGTGTCAAGAGCTGACTTTAATGGCAACCCAGATGATAAACCTTGCTCCCTCTCATCCATCTCTGGCATGTTTTGTCTTTATTTCTTCTGCCTCTCAAAACAAAACAAAAATAATCCAACAATAGTGTAATGGGCAAAACCAAATTCATGTTGCTTTTGTCTTCCAGTTCACCCTGATCTACTTGTCTGGTAAATGATGAAAATGAGCTAAGATAACAAAATGTTAGGAAACTATTAGTATGCCTTCCCTCCCCCCCCCAAACTAAGACTCTTGTGTGTAATGCTGTGTAACAGCAAAAGATCATCTTTTGCTACTGCAGGCAACTGACTCCAACAATGCACAACTGAGTGGAAAATAAAACTGAAGTGAGGAGGGCGACCGATACATTCTCTCGATAATGCTGCTGACGAGGGGAGGAGGGTGGAATAAGCAGAACAGAGAAACTGTACTCCTTGTGGGCTTCTGAGAGAGAAGCCTTTTCAATACCTTGTCTTCCACAGAATATGGATTACAAAATGAAACTTCGCAGAAATCCCAATAGGAAAATAAAGGTAATGGGGGTGCAGAGGGTGTGTGTGTGAAGCAAGTTACATTTAAATGACTATGGAGAGCTTCCCCTTCGTTGATCACCATTTGTGGAGAATAAAAAAAATAAAACTTGTCAGGGGGAGTTTTGTAAATTTGATTGGTATTGAGTGAAAAATTTGGAAGAAGAATATGATGCCATGTGCTGTACTTTGAGGGATTACCTATTTCCATTTCATTAGAAAAACAGGCAGTGTAGTATGTCTCAATTCAGCATTGCATTTTAAACCTCCAAAATTTCATCTTTCAATTGCTTTATACGGCTAGTGCTATGATTGATTGCTGACTAATGTATCCATCAGTACTATAAAAATGCTGGTCAGCTTTCATTATAATTATCAGAGCAGAAATAGTAAATAAATAAAGCTGTCCTAGTGTTTTAAGTCACTATACATGTGAGAATCTCTAATGTGAATTATAAAATTCCATAATCCTGCACAAATGATAAAATAAAAGTTAAGGAATATACTGAGTAGAATGAGTTGGACACTTGACTGAGGAAAAATGATCAGTCATATTAGACAGCTGCAGTCTCTGAAGAATACATTTTGAGCAGCATGTTTTACTGTGAACATGAATGAACAGGATCATGCTGTCATTATAGATGTCATTAAGGAGTAGAAATTACTAATTATTTTTTTTTAGCAGAAGAATAAATGCCACCTAGAATGAATTGTTTCCTTTCTGCAGCCTGACCTCCTTCTACTTAGATTGGAAAGTGATAAATCAGTGACTGAAACAACAGCGGGGGTCCTTATTAATAACACCCTTCAGCTCTTTGCAGTCACTTCAAGTACAAATGACACAGTAGAAATGTGTTTGGTTTTTTTAAAATCTGCAACGTGTATTTTCTGCAAGCTCAGGAAACTGCCTGAGTTGAAGGGAACCTTTAGTTGCCAGATTTAAGTTTTTGGATTTGGCTTTGGGAGAAGTGTGGGTTTTGGATACGGACACAACTTTGGATGGACATGGGAGGAAATGAGAAGGTTGGATAGTGATTCTGTGAGGAGAATTAATTATCATAGAATCATCAAAGGTTTGGGTTGGAAGGGACCTTTAAAGGTCATCTAGTTCAATCCCCCTGCAGTGAGCAGGGACATCTTTAACTAGATTAGGCCCTGTCCAGCCTGACATTGGATGATTCCAGAGATGGGGCATTCACCACACCTCTCTGGACAAACCTGTTCCAGTGTTTCATCGCTCTCATTGTAAAAAAGGCCACAATAAGGTCTCACTAGAGCCCTCTTTTCTAGGCAGCCTCTCTCAGCCTTTCTTCTTCATAGGAGAGGTGCTCCAGCCCTCTGATCATTTTTGTGGTCCTCCTCTGGACGTGCTTCAACAGATACATATCCTTCTTATGCTGAGGGCTCCAGAAGTGGACACAGCATTCCAGGTTATGTCCCACTAGAGCAGAGTAGAGCAGATATTTTGCTGTTTCCTCTGTGTATTACCTCAGGAGCCCCTGACTCACCTCTGTAAGGCTTCAAGTGTGCTGCAGTGTCCCCAGCATGTCTCGGAGAAACAGACTGAGAGTCCTCAGTCACACCCTCTCCCTCTAACCATGGTGTATCGTCCCACATCTTGCTACAGGCAAGCCTGATATCATCCTCTTTCCCCTTCAAGTCTAATTTAAAGCCCTGTCAACGAGCCCCACAAGCTTCTGAGCAAAGACTCTCTTCATTTGGTGAATCCCATCTGGTGCCATGTAGACCATCCTGTTGTCAAAATCCCCAAAAGTGTGGCAGTGACATCAGCCACAGAGTCATGTGTTAGTAGACTGAGTCTGTCTCTTCCTGGGAGGAGAGAGGTAAAAATAACCTGTGCCCCAGATTACCTCACTGACTGTCCCGAGTCCCTGAAGTCTCTTTTGATTCCTCTTGGACTGTGGGTTGCAGCTCCATCTCCACCCACATGTAAGATCAGTAATGGGATCCTGAACATCAATTGCTGTTTAACTTTTAGTTAATGAAATTAATAAACTGACTCTCTTTTGTTGGCATTATCCAGCTTTTTTTTTAAAATTTTTTTTTAAAAAAGCCATATCTGCAATAAGAACTCCAAAGGTTAGGAAATGGACAGAAGACAGATACCTAAAAAAGACAAATTTAACCATTCTGAAGCATTTATAGATCTTACCTTTGTCTTCTGGTAAAGCTTTCACAACCTTTTAATTTTGCGGCTGCTAGTTTGAGACCTCTCTTTTAGAAACAACACCTGTAAACCAAGTATGATACTAAAGGATATCTAAAGTACACCTGAATTAGGGTTTTAATCTGGTACAGGAAGGTGTATTTTGCACTGAATTATGCATTGGTGGTCTTTACCATATTTGCCATCATGCAGTGAATCAGTAGGCACAAATTGGTTTCCTTTGAGTGAAACTAAATTGAATGATGCTCTTTTGGAGTGCACTTGATTTGTCTCTTCCTGCTAACTGGGATTTGCGCCACAGGACCATCCCAAAGCTAGTCCTTGAAAAAGAGAGATTGCTGTTGCTACTTTGAGGTTGCTTGTTTGGGAACCTTGGTTCCACCCTGACAGTGTACAAGTAGTGTGTATAGGAGTAGAACGAGGAATTCTGTGATCACTGTAGACTTCTCCAGTTTCTGAGATGTTCCTTCCCACTTCTTGCAAAGATTTGCACACCTGCTTTAGAGTATGTATGAAATGTATAGTTGTGCTTACTGGAGAGCACATTACTACCTTCTTCAGTAGGTCTGAGTTGGTCTCTTGTCTTTGCTTCATAACCATTCGCTTACGATGGCAAAAGGATGCCAACCAAAACTGTAGACTTCTTATCGTTTTCCTCCTATGTGGAACTCAAGTGTGGCTTACTAACCACAAGTGAGCATCATTTCTATTACAAATTTGATTTTAGCTGCCTCTTTGGAATTCGTTTGTCACAGACCAGAGTAAATAAGATGCAAAAAGGACCGGTCTTTCTAATAAAACAGTTCACTCACTAGAAATGTATGTACTTTTAGTTGACCCGAAAGCATATGTAAATCAGGGGCAGCTCTGGGAAACAGCTTTTATTAGCTGGAAACTGTTAACAGAAATTACAAAGTGGTTCTGAGTTGTTGATTTCAGGTAAAGAACCTAATCTTGTAGTTTCTGTAGTATAGCATAATTAAGTAAACACTACTACAGCTATTCTCCATGCACAAATGCAAACACTATTTAATTTTGTATTACAAGAGCTTTTTTAGTAAAAAGAACCCTGCAGATACAAAATGTTGTTGTTCACTTGAGGATGCTCAGGTGAATTAGAAAGGATGGGCAACACACTAGAATGATCTTCATTTTTCTAAAGGTGCCTGTGGGTTGAAACTGAGATTCAGAGTGTCAAGCACCCTTCCTCATTTAGCATCATAGAATCATATCATAGAATGGTTTGAGTTGGAAGGGACTTTCAAGATCATCTAGTTTCAACCACTCTGCCATGGACAGGGACACCTTTCACTAGGTTTCTCATCTCTCAGGTTGCTCAGAGCCTCATCCAGCCTGGTCTTAAACACTTTCAGGGATGAGGTGTCCACAGCTTCCCTGGGCAACCCCTTCCAGTGTCTCACCACCCTCAGATTAGACATTCAGAAGAAGTTCTTTACTCTAAATCTACCCTGCTCTAGTTTAAAACCATTGGCCCTTGTCCTATCACCACACCCCCTTATAAAAAAGTCCCTTCCCATGTTTCCTATAGCCCCCTTAAGACACTGGAAGGCTGCTATAAGGTCTTCCTGGACCCTTCTGTTCTCCAGGCTGAAAAGACCCAGTTCCCTCAGCTTGTTCTCACAGGAGAGGTGCTCCAGCCCTCTGATCATCTTTATGGCCCTCTTCTGTACCCACTCCAGCAGATCCGTGTCCTCCTTGTGTTGGGGGCTGCAGAGCTGGATGCAGTACTCCAGGTGAGGTCTCACCAGAGCAGAGTAGACGGGCAGAATCACTTCCCTTGACCCACTGGCCACACATCTTTTGATGCAGCCCAGGATACGGTTGGGACTTTTTGTGCTGGCAGTGCACATTGCTGGCTCATGTTCAGCGCTTCATCAACCAACACCCCAGGTTCTTCTCAGCAGGGCTACGCTCAGTCAACTTGTCACCTATCCTGTATCTGTGATTGTGATTGCGCTGCCCCACGTGCAGGACCTAACACTTGGCCTTGTTGATCTTCATGAGTGCTGGCATGGGCCCACCTTTCCAGCCTGTCAAAGTCCCTCTATAGTGTGAGCCCCGGCATCAATTCCTGAGGTGCTGTCCTTGGTACAAAACACCACCTAGAACTCAGGCTCCTCTTTACCAGTCTTTGAGCTCAGCAATCCAGCCAGTTTTCAAAACCCTTCAGCAGTCTGTCCAGAGCTCATCTTATTAGGGAGAACACTGGGAATCAGCATGAAAAGGCTTCTGCAAGTCAGGTTTTATTGCACTGTTCTTCTCCTCGTGTATGGGAATAATATTCCATTGGCAAATCTATTTTGAACAGTCATAATACTTCCTTACTGACCTTCGTGTGTGTGTGTGAGAGTCATTTCCCAGAAGATGTACTTCATGACCTTGCCTTTGACTGTGCTGGGGCTGGCCTGGCTTCAGGTCCCTGGGTCTGCCCGACTGTTAGGATTTATTCCATTGTACTCCTCCAGTTTTATAGGTCATAGTGGCCTTGTAGGCACAGCAGCCAGCTTTCAGCACTCACACTTAAATCCTCTTTACTTCTATAGGTTTTCTTCTGCCCAGTTTCTTTAAGTAGTTTCCAGCTTGTTACTCTCCACTACTGGCTGTCACATTTATTCCCAAACCTTGGTCTTCTGGTCTGTGAAGTTTGAGGTAAAATATTTGAACTGTAATAGTCTTAGCCATATCACCTTCACTAACCAGCCCACATCCAACCCACATTTTCTTTGAACTTCCTTTTGCTGCGAGAAATCTATTTAAATGAGTGTATTTGTTTTAAAGATGCAACGTACAGAACCTATAGTTTTGGGGATATATGCTGTATATACTGCAAACCTTGCTATGGTAATTTCTCAAAGTTTTTCAGTATGTTTATCCAATTCTGTAACATTTAACAGCTATGTCTTGTACTCAGCAGTTTAACTGAACTTGAGTATTAGGGTAATATTTCATTTATATATCTTCTTTGAAAGGTAGATTAATATCTTTGTGCTTTATTTCTCCTCTTATCATTCCAATCTCCTTTTTGAATGTCATGCAGATCTCATATTGTCTCTTTGCAAAAAGAAGTGCTTCCTTGGTGAGCATTCACTTTTCTTGTGGACAATAATATATTAATTTCATTTAAATTGAGTGACAGCTGCATAATTCCGTTTTCTTGTAAAGTCCATGAAAATAGATGAGCAAGGTCCATATAGAGGAGAGGAATGACATTCCTCAGATTCTGAGCAATGATAATACAACCCTTATTGGTTTAATCTTTACAACAATAGATTCAGAATTTATCTATACATATATAAGTCAGAATAATAAGCCAATTTTTAAAGCTCTGTTTATTTTTACTATGCTTATTTCAACATCTGAAACTGGAACAGTAAATGCTCTAACCTTTCCCCTAATAAATATGTTAATAAGCCTGGGCTGATTGAACCTGGAAATTAAAATACCTAAATATGATATGATACATATAAGGATACTGAAGATTGTGTCCTTCAATACAAGTTCAGAAAAGATAGCTGAGTAAGTCTGAAGGAGAAGCCAAGATTTAAATCACAACTATTTAAGTTCGGTGGTATCCTGTTTTATTTGCTTGTAATTTCAGTTACAGTAAAGAAGAATCAGCTTCTATAATAAAATTGTAGGAGTTAGACATTTAAGAAGATTTTTTTTTTTTTTTTAGATGGGTAATTTCCTATCAAATCTGCCTGCCTGTATCTTATAAATGTCCAACCAGTAGAGTTGGTTGCAGTAACATGAGGAATTCACCTGCTGGCATAAGAGGAACACATGTGCTTTGCTCCTTATTCTTCCAAATGCTCAGATATTCCAGGGTTTTATTTCCAGTGCTTCAAGAGCATTACTGAAAAGGGACCCATCACTCTGGGCACCAACAGCCAAGCACCTGTTGCACTTGAGGTGAAGTTCAGCAGTACATTGCTTGAGGGAAGGCTTCACACAGGGATTATAATTTGTTCCATGTCGATTTACGATATCTGGGCATGGACCACATGCTTCCCTTGATATTACTCAGTGTTTCTGTAGAGTAAACTCTTCATAACTATTGGAAAGAGTGAATTTTATTCCAATCAGCTCATTTTACGCACTCCTGCGTAGACTTTCTGTCATCCTAATCGCTAGTGAAGTGTCGTTTTTATATTCGTGATCTTTAAGTTAACACTGGAGGTGGAAAAAATGCTTTCAGAAGTTAATTGCTTGTTTAAGCCTGTGTCGTGCTGCATGAATAAATGTTTGAACCGTGTGGTATTGCCTCATGTGGTTACATCATAACAAAGAAAAAGCCCAGCCTTTTCAGGGCTCAAATTTCCTAGGCTGATGTCATTCAAAGTAAATTATGATTGGTTTTGAATTGTATCCAGTGTTTATAGAAAAATCTGGATTTGCTAAAGTAGTAAGTGTATTGATGCTTAGAAAGAGGAATGCTATGAATGAAAGGTGATGAACCCGCTTAAACTATGCATATTTAAATATTATCCAGGTCAATTTCAGTAATCCCTTGTGGTATCAAGAATTCTTTTCTCTTGAACCTGAAATTTTATTTGTAGTCAGCCCTGAGATAATTTTATGAAGTCTGTTTTCTGAGTATCATTGTAGTCAATGACAATTTAAGACAATTTGGAGCAAAAAGATGGGAAGGGGAATCATTAACAAACATACACAGAAATCAATCTGTGGTGTCTGTTTGCCAGCTGACCTCAGGCCAAAATAGATTGTAGATCATAAGCAGTCAAAAGGGAAATCCTGTGTCATTATGAAATGCTTCAACGTGTCTTCTATTATGTGAGTAACGAACCTTTAATTTTGGATTAGCATGTTTACAGTTGCCATTTGATGTTTGATTCACAATTATACATGGTTTTGATAAGCAGGGATGGTTCAGACTGAGAGGCAAGTATGAAATGTTCGTTGTTCCAGGTACAGAGAAACAGAAATTGGTTTTCAAAACTAGATGGTTTATCTTAGTAGAAAGCCAACAATAAGCTATGACTAGTTACAGCATTAAAAAAAGCTGCTTTCAACCATCGGTGGAAATTATTCCCTGTAATATTTGAGCTTGTAATGTAAATTCTCATTTTGTCCAGTTCAGCTGCCTATCGAGATTTCAGCAATATGTAGAAGGATGGTATGTTCTGTAATTTATTAATAAAATATCAGTGAAGGTGATGATTTTTTTTTTTTAATCAGACATTTACAGGAAGTATAATATATATACAGGAAGTACAGAAGCTTTATAGTTAACCATGGATTTTGAAATGTTGAAAGTACTGAAATGTTTGTTAAGTGCTGAACTTTTCCTATGGCAACTGTTTCTGGTAGTGACAATTTGTTCACTTATTTTGCTTCAGTGATCTTCCATTTGGCTTGATGTCTTAGCATTTTAAAATACGTTAAACTGCTGGAGATGGTGAGATGAAAAGCTAGTTCTTAGCTAGTCTTATGACTTAATAGTGCCCCAATTTTTAAATTTTATTGTATTGTTTTTTTATAATTATAGTGACCAGTTTTGATAGTTGAATATGTTGATGAGAGGGTTTTTTAAGATTTCTTATGTAAGTGAAAAACATGTCTTCTGAATATTTCCGTTAATAATTTAGAAGATGGATGTTTTTACAGGATAAGGATTTATGTGTTTTGCTATAGTTACTAGAAATCTTGCCTTGTTTTTCTTCTGCACCCCTCCTTTCACCACCAAAGCTTGGTTTATTTGTTGATTTGGGTTTTTTTAATGTTTTTAATTATTTCCAAGTCATGAGTAATTATTTGTTGCTCATACATAACACCTTCCCACCTTCAATTTTAAAACCCCAAAATGCCACCCTACCGCTAGTTCTTTTTTTTTTTTTTCCTTATGATCCACCTGAAAATGGACAAACAACAATCTAGGTTTTAAATTTAGCAAATATGCAGGTCAGATGCTGCTGATGTATATCCCCTTAATTTCATGAAAGGCAGTTCTAATGTGCCAAGTTCAAGTATCTGGCCCATTAACTTGCCCTGGAGAGAACTGTCATGGGAGGATCAGAATTAAATATCGTAATGTGGATGTGCACTATTGAAAAGTCGGTTTTTATAACCTGTTAAGTGAACGGCTAATAGGAATTCCAGCTGTAGATAATGTGTTGTCCTCTTGTGACATATATCTTCTCAGAGAGGATTTGCTCTTTCTGGTTATGTGGGCATAACGCAGAAGACTGCTAATAGTAACATCTTGAAAAGTCATTAATACAGACTTTTAGAATTTCTTTTAAAAAAACAGACTTCGCCTTTTTGTTTTTTTTCCATTCTGTTAATAATTTTGTCTTCAAAAAAAACCCTGAACTACTGTTTGCCTGCCTGGCCTCACAAAAAAATTGCAAATGAGATACCTGAAATGCAATAGCAAAAATGTTTAATCTTCAGATCTTGGACATATTTTGACATTGATAGTAACATGAACCTTCTTTACTGCTCTTCAAGTGTATTGCGTTTAAAAAAAAAAAAGGAAAAAATCTGAATTATCTGTTGCAATATAGAAAAAATAAAAGGAAAAGATGAAGATAAGCTCTTCTGTGCAAAGTTGCACTCTCACAGAGCAAGTAATCATATCTTGACTACAATAATTCATTCTACCATACATTACATTTTTTCAGAGCAGAACTGTAAAGTCAGTGTCTTCTGACAGAGCTGCCCAGGAGTCTCTCCATAGGGTTCAAGTAAAGTGGTGAAATAAGAAGCCAAATACTTTGCAAGAGAGAAAGCAAATTAAGCAGTTTTGCTCCAAATTTGAAAGTCATCATGCTGTAACACCAGCATCTTGTTTTCACATACAGCTGCTCATAAGTCCTGGTGATTTGTGATGCAAGTGTCTTAAAGGGCATAATAAAACTTCACAGAATCACAGAATGCCAGGGGTTGGAAGGGACCTCAAAAAATTGTCCAGTCCATCCACCCTGCCAGAGCAGGATCACCTAGAGTAGGTCACACAGGAACACATCCAGGTGGGTTTTGAATGTCTCCAGAGAAAGAGACTCCACAACCTCTCTGGGCAGCCTGTTCCAGTGCTGTCACCTTCACTGTGAAAAACTTTTTCCCTGTGTTTCAGCTTGCACCCATTGCTGCTTGTCCTTTCGTTGAACATCCTTGAGAAGAGCCTGGCTCTGTCTTCGTGATACTTGCCCTTCACATATTTATAAACACTAATGATGTCACCCCTCAGTCTCCTCCAATCTAGAGACCCAGCTCCCAACTTTGAGGTTTTATTGCAGTTTATACAAGTCCATGTCTACTTGGGTTTCCTGTAGCATCGCTTTAGACTGTATATTAAGCTAAAACATGATCAAGGTAGTTTGACAATATTCTTATCTCTAGGGCTTTTTAAAATTGTCCAACTTCACATTGAGCTATGGTGCTACCAAAGACACTGTTACCATAAACTAAAATGAAAATATCATTAAGAAAATACTTTGGTAACTCTTTCATGCAAGCAGGAAGATAGCTTTGTTTTGTTTAAGCTTTTCTGAGTTTAACTGCACAAACATCTACGTCTGTTGTTACTCACAATTTTCTATGTGTAATTACCTGTGCGTGGCTGTTTGGAAAATATATCTGGATATTGTGTGCGTAGGAAGGCTAATATGGGATGAATTGGGAAAATAAGTTGGTGGGAGTAAGGGTATTTTCAGTTTAGATCTGGATGCTGTACTGGGACTTTGGAAAACAGGTCTGGGAAGAATTCTGAGAAGGAAGAGGCTGACTCAAGTGGATTCTGGGGAGGGCAGAAACATATGCACAATTTTAAAAAATGAATTAACATATTTCTTTGGATGTATTTTTTTTACTCTTATGAGTACATGTTGACTTTAAAGCCGAAGTGCACAGATCTCATTATATGTTATCTGTATTTAATAATTATTACCTGATCTTTTCTGAAAAGGAAAAAAAAAAACAAACCCTTCCAAATGGTTATATTATTGTAGTTACCACACTTGTCCATCCATTTAAAAGGCTCTTTCTGTAAATAGAAATTTGTTTACAAGAATTTAAACCCATTGGAACAACATGGTTGCATGTCCTTTACCCCTGAAGAAAAAAGGACTTGTGAATTGTGTTATTAGTTCCTCACTGAATGATGGTAGCAGTTCCTTGACCTTGGGAGAAAAGGGACCCTGCCAGCATTCTCCAGAGGCTGGTGTTATTAGGATTGGCTGACCTCGGGGAGCTGGCTGACCTCCATTTCACCTTCCGATCTCCCAACAACAAAACAAAGCACTATTTTGCAACATAATGTTAATAAAAGACAAAGAATGGTTGTTATATATACAAGGGGAGACTGAAAGCTGTAGCTTTGATTAAAAAACACAATGCAATATAAATTCATCTTGTAACAAATAAACCAACTAGACTTGTATACATGCCTTGAAAATGAATTTCAATTTTAAGGTTTTCACTCGGAGAGTAATGGGTATAAATCTTACTGTATATGAAGTTTTCCTGGTTTTTAGGAGAGGATGGTCTGTATTGTCTTGTGTCTATTACAGAGTTGTCTTTCCCATTCCAGTTGTGATAGTACATTTTGTGCAACCACCACATGCATGCTGTTAAGATATGCTTTCTTAAATTGACAGGTAAGTTCTGTTTTGGTTTCGAAAAAGGGGCTGCAGTTATTTTGGAACGTTAAGCCACTGTTATAAAATCTACTAATGATTCCCTCAATGTTTCAGGAAAAAATATGTCTATTTGACTGTTACTATTTTCAGCTTATGGAAAAAAGCATCTGATGGATTCTTTTCCTAGTCATTATTGATCGTGTTTGAGGAAGAAGCGTGAAACCTTTCAGCTTAAAAAGAAAAAAGAACAGAATCAAGCATGTTCTTTTTTAGATTTAAAATTATCCTTCATAGAATCTTCTTGTGAAG
Source organism: Baryphthengus martii (assembly GCA_013396935.1). Classification (NCBI taxonomy): domain Eukaryota; kingdom Metazoa; phylum Chordata; class Aves; order Coraciiformes; family Momotidae; genus Baryphthengus; species Baryphthengus martii. The sequence goes on along the minus strand of VWZK01010806.1, from coordinate 161,921 downwards.
ACACCCAGGATGTTATTGGCATTCTGGGCTGTTGAGTGCACATTTCTGGCTCGTATTCAGTTTTTCATGCATGTCCAAGTCCTTCTCTGCAGGGCTGCCCTCAGTCCACTCATTACTCAGCCTATATTTGTGCTTGGGATTGACCCACATGTGGACCTTGCATGTGGTTTTGTTGAACTTCATTAGGTTTGCACAAATATTTGCGAGTAATTATTTCAACCTGCCTTGTCAGCAACAAAGGTTACTGTCTTTCAGACTGTGGGGTGTGGTGTGTTTTTTTTTTTTCCTTTTTTTTTTTCCTTTCTCTATAGATTCTTACTGGCTTATTTTTGGAAAATTAAAATTCTGGTCAGTGACTTGAAGTTGTACTTGGTTTGCAGCTGTGCCAATTCTGTATCTATCCCTAGTAAAGAAGATGTAATAGTAATTCTGGTGTCACTGAACATACCACTCTTGGCCTTCTTTAGCTATACTCATGAATCTGGCAGGATTCCAGAAGCTGTTCAAGAACACATGGATCAGATTCTTGAGAAATACTGTGGACACAGAAATGCTTACCAGGTTTCCTAGTATGTAACTTGAAAGTGTTGCCATGTAGCTGAGAGAGTACTTCACCACTGTATTTTCTCTGAAGACTAAGAGGAAGAGGATTCAGCCTTTCCCACTCGTTTTTCTGGCTGAAGACCACAATAGTTGTAAACTGAACTCCAGTGGTGTGTTAAAGTTGTATGTGAGATGCTTTGGAACAGTTGCCTGAGTTGCAGACAAACGATGCCAAATCTGCTGATCTTTGATAACAGACTAATTAACACTTGCTATTTTTCAGTGTAGTAAAGAAACTTGATTTGATCCTACTGGTGGAAAAGATGAATTATGTGGCTATTGTTTAGATACAAGTGTCGCTTTAGGTAAGATTACCTTCTTTCACAATCCCAGCGGAGGAAAGGTGATAAAAGGTAAAGAAATCAGTTTGGTAGGCAAGTGTGTAGTGGTGGATAATCCACTTCTGGATCACACAAAGCTACCTTTGTGTTCTCTGCTGTATTTGACAGTGAGAGCTGATGCCTGTACATCTTCCCTCTGATGTGGTCTGGGAATGGTTCTAAACCTGAAGTTTTATAGAGCTACATGTGTGAAATTCACCAAAACAGATTTCTTACTGTGAAATAAAAGTGTTACGGCATAATGTATCGCATAATGTATCACATATTCCTGCTTAGAAACTTAGATTTTTGTTATCTACAGTCTGGAAGCTCTGATATTTGTTTGCACGCGTGCCAAGGTACTCTGGTAATTTTAATTGTGTATGTATGCTACGTGTCTCTCTCTGTTTTCCCTTAAATCACACAAGCAACTTAAACTGCCTTTCCTTTCAGGGGTCAATGCCTGTATTGTTTAGAGTTCAGTGAGATGACAGTTTTGTCAGAATATTGAAGCCAGAGGCATTTTCAGATTGGAATGGATTCAGCTAATCAAATAACAGTGCTGACTTTTCTGACACTGAAAAATTATGATATATTGTAATACAAATTGGACCTTGGCTCAATACTGAATAACACCCATAACTGACCTTGGATCATCTAATTTTTGTAGGAGTGTGTGAGGGGGAACTACTGCATATTTGAGAGCAACACTTTGTCAGAGATTTGGAAGGTTTAGTAGCAGGTGGGGTGTAGGATGGAAACAATTATATGACTTATAATACATAAAGTGTAGACATTATATACTTTTTCCATTAATAACCATTTTTTTCTGTTATTTCTAATAATTTACCCATTAGTTTTTATCATTTTAACCTCTGTTGTGCAACTTTAACTCAGAACAAATCCAAATTGTGTCATGGTTTAGTCACAACCAACCAGTTCCATAGCTGAAGCTATGAACATTAAGTAGTAGTTATAGAGGTGTGTTTCATACATCTCTGATGTCAGAGCTACATATATGTGCAGTTATATAATGTCCTTTGTTATCAGCGACTTTGTGGAAATACTATCTGATCAGAAAGTCTAGATCTGCTAAATATACATGGGTGGTAAGTGAATATTTCTCCAATAAACTACAAAGGCTCCGGTTATCGTTTGTTCTTAGTTAGCTACATTCCTGCTTTCTGTCTCACCAATCCAAAAGTGAGCATTTATGTTAGAAAACTTCATGGAACTACTGATGTCCATTGAAGACATTGTGGAGATGCTCAGGCAAGAACTTTGTTTACTGTCAAGTGGTTTATTTTAGACTAAGTATAATTATTAACTCCATATTTTATCAAACTGCGGAAGGTAACAATGAGATTATTTAACCTTTTCCTTAAGAACAATGTGCACAAATAGAATGAGACCTTCAAATTGTAAGCCATACTTACACATCTGGTAATTAGTAATGTCAAGCCTGAAATTCTCTGTTCAGAGTAAGAACACTGACAAAGGGTGTTCAAGTAGCAATGAAACACTGTTGTATTGGTGTATTTGTGCATCCAGGTGATTACCATGAACTTTCAGTCTAAGCATCTTAGTAATATTAGGAATAAGAATTCTGAGCAAGAATGAATAATAATATTGGCTCTACAGAAATTAAATGAGAATTTTTCTGCAGCAGAGAGCTGGACGATGGGTATTTGATACCTTCCGGGATGGAGTTACCCCAAGAATAGGAAAACGTAATGAGTTGCCTGGTGATTTGAGAGCCCTTAAGATGATCACGCTAATTATTTCGTGATCCCTTGTTTGCACGCTTTCTCCCGCAGCCAAAGACTCATGCTACGTAGTATCCTCATTTAGCAGTCTTAGTTTGTAACAGCTGTGCTTGAAATGCCAGAAAGTGATGTCAAACTCGGAACTCTAAACATCTACAGGGCAGTGAACTCGAAAATCATGTATTTTAAAACAATGAGAGAAAATGTTAGAAGAGAAGCATCATTGTTGAATTAATGTCGTGTAAGGTTTTATTTTCTAAATGCCTATTTCGTTTTGGAGAAACAGCCTCTGTGCAAGCCAAGTCTTCTCAAAGAGATCAAAGACAGTGAGTTGTGCTGAAGTAAAAGTGCTGATGAGTTGAAAGCTGCAGAAGGGTGTTTGGGCCTCTGGTACTGGTGTAAATATATTAAGTGAACTAAAAATAATTATTTCATGGCTGAAGGATGTGCATAGTTCTGCAAGCAGTTCAGACACTGTGAGGCATACAGATACAAAATTTTGAAAAGGAAGTCCACCTGTGTTTAAAAAAAAAAAACAACGAAACAAACAAATTACATAAGGCTCTTGGGTCTCTTAATAAACGAGTCATTCTTTTCTGAAAGGTGCATTTGTAATTATTGTTCTGCAACAGACTTTTGTGCAATGCAGAGAGAATAGTCTGTTTAGGAAGCTGAAGTAGAAGTGAAGAAATAAATAATTTATTGACCAAAGGCTGTGATACAAATGGGAAGTGTAGAGTTATGGATCTGAGATTCCTTACAGTGCATGTGTGCACAAGTGTGGAAAGATCTCACATGTTGTCTTAAAGTAGTAAAATTGCATGCGCCATTGTTCTGTTAAATGTGGAACTTCATTCTGCAGAAGTACATCATTCCAACAAAAGAGGTGGTCTCCAGCCTTCCTTTCTACAGCCAACTCTTTGTTACTGGCAGTCCCAGAGACCAGCTCTAGGCCTTGATGTCGTTGGATGATGTAACAGTTTGTTCTCAGCTGCATCAGCTCACTGCGTAATTCAAGATGGGTTTTGGATTATCTTGAGCATGCAACCCAAACCATGTGTGAGGTTGGGGTTTTTGTTCATTTTGTGGTTTGGTTTGTTTTGGTTGGTTTGTTTAAATTTCATTTCTAGTCTTACGTCCTACAACTCAGTTGCTTTTCTAAGGGCTTGGAGGTAGCTGTCCTTGCATGGGACTTACTCATTGTTCTTTCTGTTAAAGATAAGAAGTAAATTATTTGTAACATATGTAACTTTTTACTTTCTGGGGTGATTTTTTTTTTAAATTTGTAGAAAGCGTGGTATGAATCAATAAAAGGGATGTCATGTATCTGTCAAATACTAGGACTTTATCCATTCAAGTGTCATTTCTTACACTGGACTTGGGTCCAAAGCCTGTTTATCCTGACTTCTCTGCAATGAAACCAGGTGAATAATCTGGCAAATAATGTCAAAGTTCTAAAAATTTCTAGAAAGAGTTTTGATCGGAGCAAAGGCTCAGATTTGGGAGGAGTTCTGGAGGCTCTGAGAAGGGTCGGTGTTTTCATACACCAAGGAGGTAGTATTTCACCTTTTGATATGGGTGGCTCCAGTAGCTAACCAAAGGCAGAGACTGGAGATTCTGAGCTCAATGTTGAGTGCTTTAGAGAAATAATGGGTTAGAGACAGCGACAAGTGTTAAGGATTGACATGTTTCTTTGGATTTCTGTATCTCCTGTGTTATTAATTATAGCTGCGTGTGGGCATGTGTGTGTGCTTCAGCTGTTACCTAAACTGTAGATCTGAATCATAAGACAAGAATATCCCTGGCAGAAATGTGGCTGTGTCTGATGTGCTTGGCAGGGTGAAGGGCTCAACACTGATTACAGCTGCTGGATAAACTGATCTGTATGGTTCTTTCTCTGTGATGGCATGATGCCCATTTTTTCCATGTGGTAAATGAATATCCCAAACTCAGTCTAAATTAGGTGCCACAATTGTAATCACAGTGCAGAAGAAATTATGTAACTTATGTGGCAGACTTCACCAGCCTGTAAGTGTATGACTTGTACATTTAGAGACTAAGACACAGCTAGATTCTTAAAGGAAGTGCAGATAAGAGTGGGTGGAAAGCATTTACAGATTCATGGCATTAACATTGTATAAAATGGTGATCAAACCCATAAAACAGACTCCAGAACTATGATCCAAAATGAAAGTTTACAATACACAATAGAGGCTTAAAGAAGGCCTCAAAAAAAAAATATAAAGCGACTGTAAAAATACCGGAGAGAGAGATCTTCTTTACTGCATGGTTTCAGGTTGATTAGTGAAGAACTGCATCCTGGTTTTTCATAGCAATGGGAAGAAGAAGCTCTGATAGCATCGTGTAAATCAAAGGGCACGGTTTGGAATGGGCGAGTACTGCAAGTGGTGGAAACAAAGTCTCTGTGTAGATGGCCTCATATTTTCAGCGGGTTCACAGGATCAAGAGGTTTAGGGACTGAATTGCTTCCTCCTTCGTTTGGAAAAATCCTCATTGCTTCTCTCAGACAAGATGGCACTGTAGAAATCTTCTGGGCAACCTCACAATATTCTTCCCCTTGTTTTACCCTGCAAGTTTTGCTTAATCCAGAATAGCAGGATTTTGGTCTCAGGTAATTAGGAACAGATAATGGTTCTTTGTTCCTAGCTCAGTACTGAAATACATAATTTTATGACACTGCAGCTTTCGAAGGTAGGCTAACAATGTGTATCTCCATCCTTACTGTGTACGTTCACTCATGCGTTCCATTTTCCTTTTGATTGCTCTAGTTGGTACAGCAAAATTATTTCTGGAATTTGGGTTACTTTTCTCGTAGATATACTTAATTTGAATAACATTGTTTGTAAGCAAAGCTAAAAGAACAACCATCAGTCATCTGTAATGTATCGATAGCCTTTAAAAGCCTGCAGCTGGAATCAGACTTGATCTGGTTGTTGATATATCTACTGCATTTGGGTCACAGTATGTCCACGATGAATTCAAATAGTAAGATGATAGTGATAAGATGAAGACTAATCACTTACCTAAATACAATTGAAAAGATGGCTTATGTACAAGCCATCGGTGTTCTGCTTTCTGATAAATGCATATAACTTTTTTTTTCCCTTTTTTTTATCCCAGGCTTAATCTCCTAATGGTCTTCACAGAAGGTGATTACTTCTTAGCTTGGTAGAGATTTGATTGGACTTGTGTTGCAACTGCGGTGAGCATAAGCATTGGGATAGAGTCAGGTTGTTAAACCAAAATGTAACAGTCATCTTCTGGAGTGTCTTTTTTTTTTTCCTTTTTTTTTCTCTGTGATAGAAGTCTCTCTAGATTACATATATTCAACACAGCATCTTGTGCAGATTCAGTACTGTCCTAGAGCTCTGAAGCATCTTTTAATATAAAAAAGCATGACTGGGATGTTGAGCTTAGATATTTTTTTATTTTTTTATTTTTTTTTAAGGAAAATGCATCTATGTTTTCTGAACGAGGCTGACACACATGCACAGCTCAAGAGTGATTACAGCACTATCGTTTATGTGAAAGCTGCACAAACGTTGGGTTTTCAATATAGGACTAATTCTCTTGTTTAGCCTTCTTTACCCCAATTCGACATTAACTGACAAGCGTGTTTTCTCACCTTTTTTAGTAGTGCCTGTAAACCATTATAGATTTGCATTTTGATTGCTATACAAGTTGCAGAAAAATTTTGTGAAAGATTTCAACTGGGATCTCAAGAAGCCAGCAGTAGACGCAGGCACTAATGTTTAGCGAGTAGAGAAATGCCAAAAGAAAATACTACGTGTAAAGTAGCATTTTTGCAGGTGACTCTTCCTTTATATTTAGCCTTCTGGGTATTATGTAATGATACTGTTTCTGGTTTTGAACTAAATGAGTACCTCACTGTAAGATCTTAAAAATGATGGTATGCCTAGTGATTTAGGGTTTTTTTTGCCAGTACAAAACCAGTAAGCCATGAAGCTCTTAAAATAAAAACATACATAGCACAGCTACAGCACTTAAAAATCTAATTGAATAGCCCTTTTACAAGGGCTTGTAGTGACAGGTCAAGGGGTAATGGCTTCAAACTGGAAGAGGGTAGGTTTAGATTAGATATTAGGAAGAAATTCTGTACTTTGATGGTGATGAGACACTGGAATGTGTTGCCCAGGGAAGTTGTGGATGCCCCTTCCCTGGAAGTGTTAAAGGCCAGAGTGAATGGGGTTTTGAGCAATCTGCTCTAGTGAGAGGTGTCCTTGCCAATGAGAGGGGAGTTGGAACTAGATGATCTTGAAGGTCCCTTTCAACCCAAACCATTCTATGATTCTATATAAAATCTGATATTACGGTTGAAGTAAAAAAAAGTATTAATGGAATTAATCGTGACTACTACAAAAGAATAATGTATGATACTTTGTCCACTCAAGGAAGGAAAAATTTAAAATATGGTAAAAAATTTATATGCATTGAATACTTTTTGAATATGTAGGTGGAATTCTGTTCCATTACTACCAAATTTAGGATCGTGGATAGAGGAAAAAAACATTAGGAGTCTGGCTTGAAGGTTCTGTGTAAGCACTGAAAATGTGACATGAAAATGTTGTCTGAAATGCTGTTATTTTGCCTCACCATGTCATTATATTGACCCTTGTATTGTTGTTATATTAGACCCTTTCTGCACGAAGGAAACCGTTCAAATTGTACGGTTGTTGCATAAAATATGTACCTGAGAGCATCAAGGGTTTCATACTAGTAAAAGCAGTTAGGGTAAAAGGCCTAACTATTTTAAGAGAAATTCAGAAATTCAAAAATGTTTTTAGACAAATGAAAAACATGTGTAAGAGAATGTGTGAGGTATTTCCCTCAAGCAGCAGAGGTTTATATATGCTGGCATTTATCCTACATCTGTGTTTTAGAAGGATATTGCCAAAAGAGACCAAAGGCAGAAAGACAGAAAATTGTACGTATATTGCAGCGCTGTCCAAACCACTTTGTAAAAAAAAAAAAAAATTAAAAAAAAAAATTCTGCTTGCACCATCTTCCTGGCTTGGATATATGGAGCTGTAGAAGATATTGTAATTGCAAAGTATACAGGAGAGGCATATTCTGTCTTTTGGGTCCATCTTATTTAGTTGCTCTTTTTAAATTATTTATTTGTTTATTTGTTTGGTGCACTTCATAGTGCATGTGCAGCCTGCTGATCTCTAATAGCATCAGAGCTGTGCGGCTGTTGTACCCTTGTGTGTGGAACCTGTGCCTTGTAGAAAGAACTGTATTGATTGCAAAAGCAGCAGCAAAAGATACAGTTAAAAATGATGACACAAATAAGGTGTTTTCATCCCTCTTACCCCCTTATCTTACCACAGAATGAAAAAAGAATTAATTTGCGTCAAGTAAATCCACCCCATTTTCATTACAAGCAGCAAATTGTCATTTTAATATTGTATTGTAACATTGATTTTTTTATTTTTTTTTTTTTTATATTGTGGATTTTGATGGGATTGTCAGGTGAGAGAAGCACTTGGCTTCTAACAGTGTTTTGAAACAGAAATTGTTCCCCTCACTACATCTTTTGTCACTGCCGTGCTGATTGCCACCAAACCCACTCGGACATGACCAGAATTCCAATGTATCTATCAACAGCACTTTTTCCACATAACTATTTAGCTCTGCTTCCATCTTCCATGTAGGCCAAGTCATAGCAACACATAGAAATCACTTGTCAAATATAGCCCTGTGTTCTGTTGTGTGCCTCTCTCCTTCTCCTATGCAAAGGCTGTGGCTGCTCATTTGTAGCACCGCTTCTTGAAGAAATTTTGACCCTCTGGAGAGGCTCTGCTCCTCAGAAAATCGCTGCCCATCTTATTGAATGAAGCAGCCCTTTCTGAAAGGAAGATTACATTAGGAATTACAGAGACTATTGAAGACACTGATTCAGTGCAGTGGGTTTGTCACAAGGCAGTTCTCTGGCAAGTTCTCCCTTCTTCGTTCCTCTCTGCAATCTCATCTGCTCGACTTCAGCCATCATCCATCACAGCTGTGCTGAACAATGCCCCTCACTTCTGGCCATTCTCGCTCCAGCTCTGTACAATTGCCTTTTGCATTTTCCCACTGATTCCTCAGAACAATTGAAGCTCATCCATTCCTGGCAAGCTAAGCTATGCCCTGCTATTTCAACCACAGGTTTCTGATCCCTTCCTTGATCCCTTTTATCAGTATGGCCTTACATACCCTCTTTCTCAGTACTGCCCTTTGTTGAGTTGTAGTTAAACTCATGGAATCATGTGGTGACAGGACTTACATTTTACACAGAAATTTCATACTGCATAAACACAAAATCGTGAAGCTGAGACTGACTTGGGGGTCTTACCTGCCCACGGATATCCTGAAAGAGGTTTACCTTCACTTGTTTTTAAAGAATCTCATAGTTGGGAACACTGTGACATCATGAGATAATATATTCCAGTACTTCATTACTCTTCACAAGAAATTTTTTCCCTAAAATCAAACTTGTGTGATGCTGTAGTTTAACCATGCTCCCTCTGCTACTGCTCATATCAAAGATGTGGAGAGTCGTAGCTCATCCTTCCTGCCTTCAAAGCAGCCTGTAAAGGCTCCTTTTCCCTCCTGCACATTCTGAACAGATCCTCTAAAAACTACAGCAGTATAAGCAATACACCCCTTCAGCAGGTCCCCAAATCATTCATTAATGTCAAGAAATAGGTAGAATTCTGTAGAAAAGGATTTTTTTTTGATCCATAACATTTTTCTATCATGATATTTCTTTATGTATCTTATGATATATTTTGCTTCAGCTGATGATTTTTAAAAATCTTGTGTTTGTAGTATGTTTATCTTCAAGGTTGTAGAATAGACATGAAATATCAGATAAAAAACCACACTTGTTTCCAAATATTTTTATAGTTTCTGCAACTATAGGTTGTAGATCAGCTGATTCACTTAGACTTATCCCTTAAATTCTTCTTGCGTGGATTAAATATCAACATTTCTTCATGGTTTGTATAACACAGTAATTAAGTAAAATACTAGTACCTTCAGAAATCTGTTCTGTTGTTTCAACAGACTCTGACTATTGCCAAATACAATCCAATTAATTCCTGTTTTACTGTCAAAACAAGTTCATGAAATATTTCTTAATACAGTTAATACTTTTTTTATAGAAGAAATTTCATTGGCGTTTGAGTTTTCTTTCTCTTTCAGAAACCACATATATAATAACAATAATTTTCCACATATACTGAAGTGAAGCACAGTGGAACAGTATTGCAATTCCTAGACATTGCAAAATAACTGAAGGAAAACTGAACTTAAGACAAAAGTGCTGTTTTACTCAAAAAACACTTCTTCAGATGTAATAACTTCCTAATTTATTTAGTCCATTCATTCTATCTAGAGATCAGTTTAGTAACTGTTTTCTTCTCGCTTTTTTAACTTTTATGTTTCCAAGTTCACTCACTCAGACCGAAAGAAACTTTCAATGAATGAAATAGCCTACTTAGATACAAAAAGAAAATGGCATAGAACAATGGCTGATCTGGGATTTACAAATATCTTTATTCATGCTTTTAAATAGAAGCTATATGCAAAAATCAGTATAAATTTGATGAGATCATAAAAGATCAAATGCTGTTACATGCTTGCAGGCAAGTCTGGTGCATAATCATTATTTTGATAAGGGGAATGTGCATCAATGTAATCCTTTAAAATAATCTCCAAAATAACTCTAATCCTGAAAATAACTTTTTTGAATTTGTGGAAGGATAAAAAAAAAAAAGAGAAAGAGGTATTAGGTGAAATGTTTGTAATACAAAATCAGAGTAGATAAAATACCTTAAAGCCATGAGAGTAATACAGTTTTGATTCTCAAACAGTATTTGGCAAAAAAAACCACCAAAAAATAACAAAAAAAACCCTTGTGAAATATAAGTAACATAATAAAAGCTCTACATGGTGTTAAGCCATTGAGATATTTTACAGAAATGTAAGCACATATGGCATTTTGAATCCAGGCTTTTTTTTCCTGAAAAAGTGAAATAGAAATCTACTTTTTCATAAAAAAAACAGTGAACTACCTGGAATTCAGAAAGAGATTGGAAACTATTATCTGGAATGCTATTATGGTTTAAGAAGTAGCAGCTCTGAATTGTTACCAGCTGAACCAAGATCGAGAGTGACAGTAGTGCCTGAATATCCACTGAACTGAGAACGTGTTCAGTGCCTCATTCTCCTCATGTTCCCATGACTGTGGCCAACATAGATGTATTTATTTATGTTGCTATCCCTATCTAAATACCATAAAATATCCAAAGTTTTAAAAATCCCTCCTTACTGAATGAAAAAGTAGTTTGAAAAATAAAACCGAAAATATTCCTATAGCTGCGTCCCTTTCTAATGCCAATAATTTGATTGATGTTTGAGGATTTCCCTGACTGCCACCCACGCAGTGGTCTTGTGCAAGTAGTAGACAAGGTGTTCATTAGGGACCATCACATTTTGAATCACAGGGGTTACTAACAATTTACTTACCAGTCAAAAGATATTACAAAAGTTTTGGCGAATGTTAAAAATATTTTTACTTTGTAGTCCAGCTATATACTTTTACTTCTCATGATTCAGAGCACAGTTTTCTTTCGGTGCCAGATTTCAGTGGTTTGGAAGGGGGAATGATGTGTCTGTTGCTGTTTAACTTATACCCAGACTTCATATGCAGAGTCAGCTGGCGTTTCATATGCTGAGGGAGTAGGGATGGTGGGTTTTAGTTCTTCTAGGGGATTTGGGATGTATGCGTAACTGAGTTCTTGCTGATTAAGATGTTACAGTTTTTTGGAGAAGAGGAGATTGAGGGGAGACCTCATTAATGTTTATAAATATGTTAAGGGCGAATGTCATGAGGATGGAGCCAGGCTCTTCTCAGTGATGCCCAATGACAGAACAAGGAGTAATGGGTGTAAGCTGGAACACAGGAGGTTCCGCTTAAGCTTCAGAAGGAATTTCTTTACAGTAAGGGTGACAGAGCACTGGAACAGGCTGCCCAGGGAGGTTGTGGAGTCTCCTTCTCTGGACACATTCAAGACCCGACTGGACGCCTTTCTATGTGATGTCATTTAGGTTCCTGCTCTGGCAGGGGGATTGGACTAGATGATCTTTCGAGGTCCCTTCCAATCTCTAACATTCTGTGATTCTGTGATACAGTGAATAATCTCCAGCCTTATTATCTTTCACTGGTGGTTCTACAGTAGTTAGTAGATGGACATCACTGCTGGGTTCATTCTGATTTTCTTCAACCGGCTTAATTTGCATCTTTCACAATGACAGCTTTCGCACCCTCTCGGCACATGAATACCTGTCAAATGCACAGTTATTTCTATGTTATTCATTGTACTCAAATGTGCAGGAATAAGCCTGTATAAAAATTATGGTAGGTTGCAGGGGCTTTTTGTCTTCCTAAAGCTAACAAAGACTATTTTAATATGAACAGGTGCTAACCTAAGTCTTTTTCTATTAAAAGGTGCTAAGCTTTTAACATGACAGAAGTAGCAATACATTCATAAAATGACAGTGCTATCCAAACTGAAAAGTTTTGATGATACTTATTAAAGTAAGGTGGGCAAAGTCACCTTGATGCATCACCTCTGCTCAATGGCATGTGACAGGAACTTTGTGCTGATGTTGCAATCAAAGCCAATCTCAGTCATTTTGCACTCTCACTGTATTTCGCAACAGGAATTGACTCATGTGATAACCTCACACTCGAGGAGCACTTCCAGCCGTGAAAAGGTGGAGTGCACTGAGCTCCCAAAGGGTGCAACCAGTTAGCACGTTTTCTAATGAAGTCTTGCTGTCATGAGATGAGAGCTTTCTTTTCCTCAAACTCAGAAGTATTCAGACTCCTTAAGGGTTTGGTTCTTGAGCGCTGTTTTGTGTTTCCTGAGTGGGGAACAATTAGGCAAAATGCCTGTCGTGTTATAGAGTCTTAAGATACTGATTCTAGGTAGAGCTGCATGTGTTTTACTTTCATATTTATAGATTAAAATCGTAAAGATTAGGAAATTCCTCCAGTATATGGATCTGAGGGGGATTGCCTTCGTCCTATACCATTTTTTTTCCTTTTATCCTCCCCTCCTTTTAATTAATAAAGGATATAAACCTACTTTGTGTTTTGTGTATGTAATACTAAAATTAAACCAAACTTTATCACATAAAAAATTGGTAGCCTATCTATGTTCTCCCAGCTTGTCATGTAATTCTTGATATTTTTTTGGATATGTGGACACACGTGCATGTCAATGTATTAAAAAAAAACCCCAAACTCTCATGGAAATATCACCTATTTCTACATCACAGAAAGACATTTAAGCTAATCCTAAATAATAATTAAGGCAAGTCCTCCTCTACAAGCATTTACCTTGCTTATAATTTACTGAAATAACCATAACTAAAGGAGAAGGAAACCTATAGTAGCTCTGGTTCATATGCTGTTTTCCCTTTGTGCAAATAATGCCTTTTAGGAAGTTTTCATTTATTTAGGCTTTCTTTGGACTTTCTATAAGCAACCCCTTTCCCTCTAAAGCAACGTCTTCATGATGTGTTCTACCATAGAATCATAGGATGGTTTAGGTTGGAAGGGACCTCCAAAGGTCATCTAGTCTAACCCCCCCTGTAGCGAGCAGGGACATCCTCAACCAGATCAGGTTGCTCAGAGCTTTGCCAAGCCTCACCTTGAATATCTCCAGGGATGAGGCCTCAACTACCTCCCTGGGCAACCTGTTCCAGTGTTTCACTACCCTCATGGTAAAGAACTTATTCCTAATATCCAATCTAAATCTGCCCTTCTCTAATTTAAAACCATTGCCCCTCATCCTATTACTGCAGGCCTTTGTGAACAGTCCCTCTCCAGCTTTCCTATAGGCCCCCTTCAGGTACTGGAATGTTGCTATTAGGTCACCCCGAATCCTTCTCTTCTCCAGGCTGAACAACCCCAGCTTCCTCAGCCTGTCATTGTAGGAGAGGTGTTCCAACCCTTTGATCATTTTCGTGGCCCTCCTCTGGGCTTGTTCTATCAGGTCCATGTCCTGCTTGTACTGAGGGCTCCAAAGCTGGACACAGTACTCCAGGTGAGGTCTGACCAGAGCAGAGTAGAGGGACAGAATCACCTCTCTCCATCTGCTGGCCACACTTCTTTTGATGCACCCCAGGGTGCGATTTGCCTTCTGGGATGCAAGTGCACACTTTCTGCCCATGTCCAGCTTCTCGTCTACCAGCACTCCCAAGTCCTTTTCCACAGGGCTGCTTTCTATCACCTTATCCCCCAGCCTGTATTGTAATACCTTTACGTATTATCCCCGCCTCCTGCAAATTGTGTCTTTCTAAGCCAATGGTGATTCTTTTCTGTGTAATGACTATTGTTATTTTTTTTTTCTCCATAACTATATCCTGATGTTTTTGGGCATAATTGCCCGCAACAAGTTCCCAAGCGGTTTTTACATGTTATGTGAGGAATCTCCTGTTTTGTCTTCAATTGCAATTTAGTTCTACTTTTGTTTGAAGGCCCTTCTTCATTTATTAGAAGAAATAGTGAATAGTCACTGTTTATTAACAAATTAATAAAAGACAAGACTAGTTTAAAATCTTAATAAGATGATCCCTGTCATCTTATTTGTATGTATATGTGTAAATACCAGGTATAGCCCCCAACATAGCTATCTAGCATCTCAGATCTATGCAGTTTTTCGCAGGAAAAGGATGTATGTTATGTGACCTGTAAAATAAATAGATAATTTTCAAGTCCTTTGCTTTAGGCAATATTAGCTATTTTGAAATTCAGGTGTTTAGAGAATGATGAAGTTTTTGATGCCAGGAGCTGAGTAGATTTCACAAAAATAGATATTTATACAGTTAAGGAGAGCAGACACAGTTAGACTCTTGTCATACAGAATAGAATGAAATCATTCCGTTTTAAGGGACCTACAATGATAATCTGGTCCAACTGTCTGACAGCTTCAGGACTGACCAAAAATTAAAACACACATGGTGGTAACCCAGCTAGTAATCCAGCTTTTCACAGGCAGTAGACCTCAGGAACATCGTAGAACCCTGATAGTGTTTAAGCATGTAGATCATCTCTTGTTCCCAAGTTGCTTTTTTTGGTGTTTTTTTTTTTCCACAGCTTTAGTGTAGTTATTTAGCCCACAATTTTCAGAACAGTAATACAATTGTACAGTTGTGGAACAGATCGATTTTTCTAGCGTGCTTCTACTGTGCTGTTGCAGTGGTGTTGGAGGACTTCCTTAGGTCACATTTCTAACCTTGGCATGATCGTTGGAGCAGGTCTGAAATAACAAGGATAGAGGAAGATGTGGTTCTATCTCCTCTCTCTGAAGGAGGACATTAGCAGAACATGCAGAGAACCTCTACCAGGAGTTGCTGCTTAGCCGTGGGTTATAAACATTCAGCCTCCTGCTACTGCCTTTGGAAGATCAATTTCTCTGGATCAGAAGCTTGGACTTCATCTTGGTTATTTTGTGCAAGGGTTTCAAAAGCTGGTATCATCACTAATGTGGTATGTCAAGTTTGAGTGATGAACTTTCCAAGTGCTAACTTTCCTAGAGGATGGAAGTTGGAGACCTGCCTGTTTTGAGTCAAACTTTTAACCTGTGGTGTGAAAGTGGGCTCTAAAGAATCTGAAGAGTGAAGGGGAAGGCTGGGAAGCGAACACCTGGCCCAGCTACTTGCTTTGCTTTGTACTGGGAGCTGAAGGGAACTTTTTCATGTAGTCCAAGGATGATAATGAAAGGCTGACTATTGAAAAGGAATTTGTCAGGGGTGTTAAAGGGTAAAGGAAAAAGTAATTTTAATTATTCCGTGTTCCTGAGGACGGCATGGCCTAAGTCTTCTCTGAGATTATATGCTTGGAAGCATGTTTTCTGGGTAGTGGTTTGAGGGAGGGTGTGCATCCTTGAGATGCAGCTCCAGTGCCTTGACAGCCTGCTGTAACTCAAGGGCCCAAAGCTTGTACAGGTCTGACACTTCCAGTCACTGGAGAATAGCTCACACTGACTTGTGTTTGCTGCCTCTAGCATAAATTACGTCTCTAAAGATAATTCTATTGAATGGCATTACCTCTCTCTGGAAAACCTCCAGTTCCTCTCTTACCATGTATTTTATCAACGTTAGCCTGTCGTAATATGCCTCAGCAGGAAAATTAATGTGAGCACGGAAGCAGCTGGTCTTTTCATCGAGTTAGGTGGTATAGGAATGTGTATAGAGGATGAAAAGGCTTGTTGAATAATCATTTTTCGCCTTGAACAATCTCAAGACTTGCACTTTTGGCCAAAGTGTGAATGTAGTTGGGGTATTTAAGATAGAGGTGTGCTAAGTGTCTAGGGATTGACCTACAAAAGCAGATTTGACCTATCTGTTTTGTCCATCTCTTCAACAAACTGCTGGGAAACTAGTTAGTTGTCTATCACTCTGTGGGCATGTAATTTCACGTCAAGAAAACATTCCCTGTGTGGGTATTAATCATCCAGCATCTTGAATCTTTCAAAATGTACAGAAAAAAGCAAAGTGGACTGTAAAATTGTTATTGGTTAGGTTAGAAAACCTACTGGGGCAGGGGTGAGAGACCTTCTGTCTAGGAGAGAGGAAAGGTAGTGAGAGGATTTACTGGAGGCAACATGTGTGTGCCCCCATGAGGCTTTGCTGATTGCAACCAAAGGTTTGTAGAAGTGGTCTCATTCTTCTTCTGAAACATATTAATGAATTCTCTTTGATGGCATAAATGTGATTTTTAAGCAATTAAAAATACCTTTGCAAAAAAATGATACATCTCTTGAAGTGTTTATTCTCAATATGAGCGTGTGATGGAATCTTTTCCTTTATTGTCTCCACTTTGAAAGTAGTTCTGATGCTTACTCCGTGTCAAACAAAGGCATTATGTACATCCCATGAACCAAAAATGCACCAAGCTGGAATGTGAGGGGCCCTTGGTTTTGTGACTGACTCTTTGAATTCTATGTGTTGAAACACATTTTTAGGGACTCGGTTCTACACTGTTGAAATGGAAGTAATGAATTTTAAGTTCACGGTATCCTTGCATAATATGGATTTGTTAGTGTAAAACTGTGTCTTTTTATATCTCTTCTACTTGCTGCTTGTGGGACAATAGAAAAAAAATAATCTCGTGTTCTGCAGGACCAAGAAGTCATCTCTGGGCTGGTGCTTTACTCCCCACCAATGCTAGTCCCAAGCTTCAACCTCAAGAGTTTTCCCATGCTGTGCTCCCAACCACTGTTTTTCTGATTTTCTTAATAATAGTATTTCCCGGTAATGTTTGCCATGTTTTCAGTAAATAACCTAGGAGGCCCATATGTACCAATGACCTCATCAAAGGTTAGGGTAATACCAGGAATTATTAAGCATCACGAGATAGAAGTAGGCTGCATGTATTGAAGAAAGTAATAGAAATAACTTTCCTCTATTATTACTGTTTTATGTATGATAGAAATCAATCCTTTGGCTTCCAGAAGGGGAGAAATACGTATTTGTAATTTATACAGAAATATTAACAGAAGGTCCCAGTTAAGATTAAGTTGCTCCTAGTAGATATCTTTTAAATTGTTCAGTACAGTTATTGGAAATGCATTTTGTCATCTCACAGGAGAGCATCCACCTGAATAATGGAAAAAAAAAACAACCCTTATTTGTAATCTTGAAATTTTTAAGGGTTTATGATGTGATACTGGATCAGTCTTTTTATGCTACCCAAGAGTTTCTTGGAAACTAAAATCAGCACATCAGTCTGATGGTAGTTGCAGCACAAATGAAATGTGGCCATTCTCTGTTAGAGAAGCTGTTTTTACTATTATATTATTTTCAAATCTTTGTTTGAAAGGTTTCAGAGAACCAAAGAGAAGCTGAAGAGTACTTAGAAGACACCATTTTATTACAAACTATCTTGGGTAATCTCTATTAGCTAAAGAAAATGTCAGGTTATTTTATAGAAAATCTCTTGCATTTCCATTCAGACTTTTTCTTATTTCTGCTCTCTAAGTTCTGTAATGTGGTTGACATATTTAGTTGCTGAAGTGAAAAGTCTGTTGGCTGTAGAGAGTGTTTGAAGTGAAACATGCAATTAATACTGAATTTGCTCAGATAAGTGTTCCATTTCTTACAGAGAAATTATGAAAGCTTCTGATATCATTCCTAGTAATAGAGGAAGGTCTGTAAGCATCTGGATTAGTGACTAAAACCAAGGTCTTAAAGGCCACCAAGGGAGCAGTAGAATCACTGTCTGAGCTTCTATTGTTGGATTTTAGCTATTAGTGTTTGAATTATTGAAAAAGGAAAGCATTAAAATATTTCGTTTTTTTTTCAAGTCTCACTGTAATGTGTGCATTTTGTCTGTTTGTATAAAAATGGAAATATACCTTCAAGAAAAGCTATTGCTCTAAATGCATTTAATTCAAATTTATTAATCGGTATGAATATGTTCAGTTACTTCATAAAACAGCACTCTCTGCAGCTTTAAATTAACAGGTTTTTTTGTAGACAGCACGTGTTGTATTTTACCTTCCCTTAGACGGCAATAAAACAAACATTCCCCATAGCATCTTTCAATCATTTTCTGTGTGTGTCATATTTTACTCTGTTAACATACAACAGATTGATTGGGTAATAATAATAGAGTGTTCCAAAATATAATTATGCTGGCAAAACATTTCCTGGTCCATAAATGGTGTTTTCACTTTGAGTTAACGTCTACCTTAAATTTAATTCTGTTCTTCGAACTGGTGTCTCATGTACGACCAGGTGCTGTGGTTTGAACAGTAACAGGCTCTGACAACACATTGTAAACCGAAGCTTCATTAAGGCAGTAGGAAGGGTGAGCAGCATTGCACTCATACTGCCCTAGTCACCCACAGCAAACACAGGGTCATAAGCGATGCCATGACCCTGGAGAACTGCCAGAGCATTTGGAGTCTGGGTCATCTGGCGGCAACAGGCAGCTGGGCAAATCCTTTTGCACGTGGCTAAGAGACGGGCCCATCTCTTGGCTCCAGCAAAGGCAGTCTGGCCACGCTGCTGATGCTGGTCAAGGGTAGGGTGTAAACGTGTAAGAAAACAGTCACGCGTGTGAACTTCTGTAGGCACTCTGCAACAAAACATTACAATAATGTTTATATGGATTATGCCGTTATCAACTGGTTTGAGAATGATTTACGGTTCTTGCTCAACTGAGGCAAGATAATTTGAGACAGCTGAAGACTTCCACTTGTACTGCAGAAGCAGCTAAAGTAGGGCCTTTTTTTGTGTGTGAAATTCACTATTTTGATCTTTTGTCCTTTTCTCTTTCAAACATTTCTTCCCGCCTTCCTCATGGTCATTCTACCTCAACTCCATGCACATTTCTCATTGACTCTTCTTTACTGTTTTCCATTTTCTTTCTTTGACGTAAACCTTCCCAGGAAAACCCAGCAAAGCAAACAGTCAGCCAAAAAAATTAATTCCACTAACATGCTTGTAGTCATCACGTTGTTTATTCTGCACATACTTTACATACATCTCTCCTGAGCCTGATCACACTTGTGAACTCCATGGGGTAGCACCCGGACACCGTAGTTCTCTGAAGCTGCACAAGAAAGTCAGATATGATTGGTCCTTAGACCAATAAAATGAATATAAGCAAAAAAGTGCATCTTCCAGAAAAGCATCTAGTTTTAATCTCAAGAATTCTAGGGAGAGAATGTTATCTTCTAGGGGATTTGTTTGAATGAAGAAGTCTCATTTCTGATTTCAGTTTCTCTGAACTGGCCCTGTGTTGTTATAGGGAAATTGGGCTCAACTGATGCGAAGCCGGGTTTCTTACTGCTGTAACATCCTTCTCTGGAGTAGCTTTATTGCCTTTGAAAATCAGAACTGAAAGGAAAAATGCAGAGCTTACTAATTAAGCAGAATGCAGTGATTTGCATATAAGAAGGAGATGCATGTGGTTAGTAGTATAGTTTATTTTCTTTGCTACACAGCTGACTTTTTTTTTTTTTATTTCAGCACTACCGTACTCGATTGAGCTTTCATATGCTTACATTAACCTGCTGTTGAGCAAATAACTGCACCCTTTTTCTTAAAGTGTGTCCATTCTCTAGATGACTGTGACTATTTTTCACTCCAGGTAAAAGAAGCATCCTAAATAGTATTATAAGGAAAAAAGGGAAACAAAACCAAAAAAAAAAAGAACAGTAGTATTGAGGGTTCAGTAATGGGGTTGAAGTATATAAGACAAATTTAGGCTCCTGTATTTGATTTATAATTAGTTTGTTATAGATGAGGCAAATTGCTGTTATGCAACCATGAATAAGAGGAAGCAATAGCTTCTCCAATTCTCCAGTAAAATTGGAAATGAGTCAAATTTTACATTAGGATGGAGACTTAGACCAAATGCATGTGTGTCCCTTCTTGAACAAAATTTGTTCTTCCGTAGCGCATCTGAAGAGAGTGAGAGAGATTTTATGGGTCATAATGTAACCTGGATGGAGAATTACACGTTTTCCAGAAAAATAAGCAGTGGCTGTAAGATCACTGTAAATATCCTTTGAGACATTGAAATTCCCATAACAGTGTCTTTTCTTTGTATCTTACTGAGCCCAGCAAACATTTTCGTGTTGATGACATTTAAAAATGATTAGGAAAGACTTTTCAGTCGCTCTTACACCTTTGTAAGAGTCTCCTTGAAACAAAATGTCTTTTCTGTTTTTCAGCACCTTTTGAAGATTTTTCAGCATAATTCAGATTGATAAGGATCTTAGCATCACCTATTTGGCAAGAGAGGGCAAATGTTTCTTTGTCCAACGCTAACCTTCCTTCTCTACTCATTATCTCTGGTGAGGGCTGTTTTAATTGAAATCTTCCCTTCTGAAAGATATCTCCAACCTAGTTCATTATTGATTTTGAAAGATCTGGCATGTTAAAATTTCCTTGCCAATGAGTTAACCTTCTTACTTGAAGGTGAATTAAAATAGTGAATGACATTTCTAATTTCCTAAGTGATATAGCCAAAGGAGCTGTGCCAAAGTAGTATAATGTTAGCTCAGATTTTTAAATGGATAAGGTTTGTTATTTATCTTCATGAGCCTTCTTAGGCTGTACAATAGATCTTCACTCAGGTGCAGTTGCTTTCTGGAATGGCTTTTATTTGAATAGTATTATGTCACAAAGAGACACTCGAATTTTTCTCCCTTTCTTGAGATTTTGTTAGAAAGTTATACCTAGGAATTCCGACCTAATCCATTATTACGAAAATGGAAGAACATGAAGTTGACTGTTTAGCTACCTAGACATTTGATTGACCTGACATAACAGCATGATTTCAGCAGTTTTGATGAACTGGGCTCTCTAGACTCTTTTTTTCAAATACATTTTTTTCCTAATTCCAGCTGCAGTGACTTCTTAAGTAGTCAAACAGTGTCCTAAAATTTTTACTAGTGATCTTATGTTCAGATATATAGATTTTTCCCAATACTTATTTTCTGCTTTAAATCAAACTTATATGTGGACTGTTCCTTCACCATGTAGAAAATGAGCTTCAAGTTTATCTAATAATTTGAAGTAGTGAGAGGAAGAATTTTAAGAATGAATGTATGTATATAAGTACACATTGTTCAAAGAAGCTTAAACGAGGAGATTTAACACTTGTGATAATTCATAAACCATGCATAGTAAAGTCTTATCAGTGTATAATTTTAAATCTTTTTCTGACATTTTGTATCTGTCGTTTCTTTCTCTGTTCAACTGGAGTTAATAACAGTAAAAATATTTAGGAATTAATTTCTAGTGTATTTAGTATTTAATGAAGTGTGAATACATTACACAGTTTTAAGTTTATGAGAATAACCTCTTAGTAATTTTTTTTAATTCTGTAGGTGGTTTTCATAGTAAATCATTCTTCCTGTCAGTTTTCTGATATAGAATCTCTGGTGTGGGATTAAGTAGCCATTTCAAGAAAGGGGCAGGCTTTATGCTAAATTCTATAGTTCGTGAACCCACACCCTCAACAAATAACATTTTCCTGCTGTCTACTTTCTGAATATATCTACTCATGAATACATAATGTCTTTTATTCTTTATATAGTGATTTAAACTCTGGCATATTGAAGTTCTGAGATTCTGGAAAATACATAACCAACTACTTCTTTGCGATTGTGGTTGATACTGATGTGTGTGTAGTTCACAGAATCAGAGAATGGGTGAGGTTAGAAGGGACCACTGGAGGTCACCTTTTCCAAACTCCCTGCTCATGCAGGGCCACCTAGAGCCACTTCCCCAGGACCATGTCCAGACAACTTTTGAATACCTCCAAGGATGTAGCCTCCAAGTCATCTGCGGACCATATTTCTAGAGCTCAGTCACTCTCACAATAAAAATTTGTTGCCTGATGCTCAGAGGGAACCTTCTGTGTTTAAGTTGGTGCCCATTGCCTCTGGTCCTGGCACTGGGCACCACTGAAAAGAGACTGACTCCAACCTCTTTGCATCATCCCTTCAGGTATTTGTGTGGACAGATGAGATTCCCTGTGAGCTTTTTCTAACCTTCCCTTGTGTATTTAGATTAGATAAGATATTCTGTCTTGTCTTGCTTCGTGTTCATATTTTGCGGAAAACTAAATACGGCCAAGTTTTATCTCAGAGGCTGATAAAATGTTTCCTAAGTTTCTGCTGACAATGAGAATTTGAAGACAGTTAAGACAATTTAAACCATTGTTTGGATTATATAGTAGATGCCTTTAAATATCCTGCAGTAATGTGAATCATAGAATCATTGGTGTTTAGAATTTTACTTATTTTAACATTTACATGCTTTTCATGGAAGTATACATGGTAAAAGAAGTACTATCCAGTTTATTGTTTTTATTGGATGGGCTCTTAGAATTGTGACTGGCTTCCTGAAAGAGCAGAAATCAGATATTTATTTCCTTCCTCCTTTTACGTATTTCAGTAGCAGTGACAAGTGACACCTTTCTCTGTCTTATCATGTTTATGCTGAGCTTTCTGGAAGATTTTCTTTCATGTAAAATTTTGTGTTGTGGTTTGTTTTTTTTTGATTGATTTTTTTATCTACACAAGAATTCTGTCAGATCTACATATTGTCAGGATTTCTTTCATAAAATTTCTATTTTATTTCCCAAAAATTTAGACCAATAGGGTCAGTAAATGGCTGATTAGTACCACAAAATGCATATTTTGTCATGTTTTCCTTTCTAGAAGCTTTCACAATGTCTGACAAAATCAGAGGTTTACTGTCTCGTAGACTGAATGAGGACCTGTTCAGAGGTGAATAGAAAGGCAATCTGCCTTCTTTGAGGACAGGAAAATAGTAACATAAAACCATTCTGGAGGAGTATTCAGTGACATTTCTCACTGCTGAACTTCAACACTTCAGCACAGTTTCCGAAGCAGCAGCAATTTAATGGAAAAGACAAAAATTTGTTTCTTGTGTTTGCCTCTCTAGAGAGTAACATGCAGTTTGTCCTGATAACATGTTCCTTCCTTAGCCTCATAGCTTCTCGCATTTCAAGACCTTCTCCATGTCTCACCTTCTTTTAACTGGGAGGTTTGCTGATATAACAATCAAGTAAATCCTTCCAAATCTACAGAAGATCTAAGATGATACTAAAGAATCCCAAAGTTTTACCCACTATTTAGGGATTCTTCTGTCAGAATAAAAAGAGGTGTCATTCCCTAGTAGCATCTACTAAAAGATTCTGCTGTTACTCCTTATGAAATTACCACTGTGAAGTAATTTTAGAAATCAAAGGTAGTACTAGTAATGGAAAGGTAAGTGGGTGTTGTGATAGAATCGAAGACTGAGACAGAGGTCGATCGCTGTGCTCCTGTCTCTGTTTCTTTGATGGATGAGAAGAATTTTAAAAAATGTTCTGGAGATTTCTGATATGAGAGCACTCTCGTGATGCCCTCCTTGTACATTTTTGCAATAGTGCTTTGTTGCATTTTTAATAGGACATCTTGGGTGCTTGTAATAGATCCATGAGATAATACCAGATCATGTATTTTTAAGCAGAAGTCGCTGCTGTGGTTAATGGGGAGTTCTGTTCAAAAGCCAGAGTTACGATATGGTCTGAGATACTGAAATGACTGCCTGCATTAATATTGCATGCAAATTATAACTTATTTCTAAAACAAAAATGGAAAAAATCTATTTACACATAAGGGCTTGTTAGATATATTTCCAACATCACAAAACCAGACAGAAACGCTTATTTTAATACAATTGTGCAACACATTTGCCAGATGGAAGTCACTTTTTTGAATTAATTATCTCAGTTGTCTGGAATTAAAGTGATTGGTTACAGAGTGCTCAGATGAAGATATTACTTATTTTGCATACATTGCAGTGACAGGTTTCATATGGTCCTGACAAGACTTCTTCAAAACTAATACAGATCTGGCCTTGTCTGATACACAGTGGCACCTGTAGTTCGAGTACATCCACATGGCTTAGTTGACTTTGGCTTCCCGTCCCACATTTTTAAATGCTATATCTATATAATGAAAGCACCACAATTTTAGGGGAAAGGTGCCATTTAAAAATTGGAGTTGTGTTTCACAGGAATTCAACAAACTGCAGAGGATCATGAATAATAAATGAACAGAAGATATGCTTGGGAGAATGTATCTCAGCAAGACATAAAGTCTTACTGCACTTCAAAAGATTTATGACTGGATTGTTGTTTCAGTCAACACATAGGCAATTTAAATAATGAAATATTTAAAGGTAAATAAATATATAAATTTGACCCTTTATGTACTGTTGTGTACTTAGAAGATACAGTTTTATGAGACTTCCTTTGCTCCAGTGAATTAGAAGAAAACCAAAAGAATGACAGGTCCAGAACGTTATCTAAGTGATATTCTTTAAGTAGGTCTTCTATTTGATTTCATTCCATTAGTGGCAAATAAAACAACTGTAAAGAATCCAGAGCTATGAGAAACCTTCTTATTTGATCCCTAAATATCTATATATAGCTCTCTGGGGCCAAGGAGGCAGAGAGAAGATACAGATGAGAGGTATGCGTCCTATACTCTATGAATAAGATTTCTGTCAAGAATAAGAAAAAGCAGCAGTTTATTGTTTGGGCTTCTTGCTTTTTTATTAAAACACACTTTCAATCCAAGTGAGATTTAGGGCAAAGCTCAAGGGAAAGATATTGAGTAAACTGTGTGCTTACAGAGAGAAAATGACAGGACACGTATTCCTACTGCTCTTTACTACTTGCACACTGGTTTTCATCATTATATCTAAATGGCCTTTAAAAATTTCTGTTGTTGTCCCTGCCTTACACAGAAGAAGCTGAAGTGCAGTGAGACAGAAATAGTGTGTGTACACCATCCTACACACCAGCAGTGGGGCTGAGAGTACAATCTTAATCTCTTTCTCACTTCTTACAACTAAAGTGGCTTTGTATAACCAACTTCCTGCTGTTTTATCTGACGCTATATCTGGCAGAATGTCTGACCCTTTAAAAAAGTTAGCGCACAAACGTCCTACATTTAATTTTGGATGTTTGGTTCTGGCAGCCTAGTAGAAAAGCTGTAGCCAGTCTCCAAAAAGCTGTAGCAGTGAATTTCTTCGTGTCTCAGTGAAGGTGAGAGGGTTTTTTTTTGACTTGTTTGCCCTTGGCTAATGTAAGCAGAGACTGAGATTACAAACCGCTGGGCTGGCACAAGCTTGATGGGCTGTGTTGACGGATATACCCTGTGGTTGCAGCAGCCTTGCAACTAGCACTTCTGGCCATCAGCACCACAGCAGGAGGCTACGATGAACAAGGGAAAGAAATAAAAGGGCAGAAAATGAAACAGAGGCAGTAAAATAAAAGCATTCTCTTGGTCTTGATGCTAATTGAAACGGAAATATTTTGTCTTTGCTTTTTAATATATCAGCCTGCATGTACTGAAGAAAATCACATTTAACAAACTGAATTGCAATGATATTCATGATAGAAGTGGAAGTGATCTGATTTAAAGTCCTTGTAACATGTTCAATATGGCTGATTACCATGAGATTTCATGAGACTGCACAGACATAAACTCTATTAATAATACCAAGAAATGAGTGTTGCAATGGATGCCATTGCCCAAGTGTTTCTTCAGTTGATCTAATTGGGGTTCACTGATGAGAAGTGAAGGGCAAGCCTCAGTTGATTGAATTAATGCAAAAATCTGCATTTCCCTGTATAGTTACTGAGAATCGTACTAGCAATGAGATTTTTAGGTTGAGTGAGGTGTTCTTTTAGCAGTTAAACCATTCAGTTAAAATTTGCTTTGTGATCTGTGAGTAAATTGAATGCAAAATGCCAACCAGGAGAAAACAGTGAGTCTTGGTTCAAAAGCAAGGGGAAAAACTCATCTTAATCTATACAAATCAAATCCTCCTCTTTAATAGGCAGTGGATCCTCAATTGGTTTTCTCAATAATCTATCCTTTAAAATCAAATTCTGATGCAGACAGAGCTGTAAAAATCTACAGGGACACAGATAAGAAAAAAATTATGGTGATGTTATTGTTGCTTATATTATTACAGGGCTTTCATTGTAAAATTTTAATGTTTACTCATGATTACAATTTGTATAATACTTGGAAGTAACTATTGATTTCACAGATTCACTCTTAATTGCCTCTGCTGTTCATGGGAATGGTTTTTGTTCTGTTTTCCTTGCCCACTTCATAAGCAAAAGTAGGTTTACGCCATGGTCACATTTCTGGTAGCCTTGCACAAAAAACAACAGTAAATTTTGTCTTTGAAAGGTCATGGAGAACAGGAGAGGTGCCTCAGGACTGGAGGAAAGCTAATGTAATTCCAGTCTTCAAAAAGGACAAGAAGGAAGACCCAGGGAATTACAGGCTGGTCAGCCTTACCTCCATTGTTGGAAAGGTGATGGAACAGGTCATTCTGGAGGTCATCTCTTAAGTGTATGGAGGAAAAGTAGGTTGTCAGGAGTTGTCAGCTTGGGTTCACTAAGGGGAAATCATGCTTGACCAATCCGATAACCTTCTATGATGGTGTGACTAGCTGGGTAGATGAAGAGAGAACAGTGGATATTGTCTACCTCGACTTCAGCATGGCTTTTGACACAGTATCCCGTGATGTCCTCATAGGGAAGCTGAGGGAGTGTGGATTAGATGAGCGGAGAGTGATGTAGATTGAGAAGTGGCTGAATGACGGAGCTCAGGGGGTTGTGATTAGTGGCACAGAGTCTAGTTGGAGGCCTTGTAGCTAGCGGAGCTCCCCAGGGGTCAGTACTGGGTCCCGTCTTGTTGTACATATTCATCAATGACCTGGATGAAGGAGTAGAGTGTACTCTCAGCAAGTCTGCTGCTGATATAGAACTGACTGGAGTGGCTGACACACCAGACACAGCATGGCTGTGCTGCCATGCAGTGAGACCTGGACAGGCTGGAGAGCTGAGCAGAGAGAACGTAATGAAGTTCAACAAGGGCAAGTGTTGAGTCCCGCACCTGAGGAGGAATAACGCCTTGCGCTAGTACAGGTTAGGAGTTGGCCCGCTGGAAAGCAGCTCCATGGAGAAGGACCTGGGAGTCCTGGTGCACAACAAGTTAACCGCGACCCAGAAATGTGCCCTTGTGGCCAAGAAGGCCAGTGGTATCCTGGGGTGCATCAAGAAGAGTGTGGCCAGCAGGCTGTGCGAGGTTCTCCTCCCCCTCTACTCTGCCCTGCTGAGATCACAGCATGAGTCCGGTTCTGGGCTCCCCAGTTCACCAGAGACAAGGAAATACTGGAGAGAGTCCAGTAGAGGGCAGAAACGATGACTTGAGGGACAGAGGGCTGGGAGGGTGATTAGGGGACTTAGAACATCTATATGGAAAAGCTGAGGAACCTGAGTCTGTTTAGCTTGGAGAAGAGAAGTCTGAGAGAGGAACTTGTCAGTGCTTATAAATATCTATAGGGTGGGCATTGAGAAGATGGGACCAGTCTCTTTTGAGTGGTGCCCAGTGATAGGACAAGGAATAACAGGCACAAACTGGAACACAGGAAGTTCCCGTTGAACCTGAGCAAAAAATTTGTTACTGTGAGGGTGATGGAGCCTGAAACAGTCTGCCCAGAGAGGTTGTGGAGTCTTCTTTTCTTGAGCCTTTCAAAACCTGCCTGGTTGTGTTCCTGTGCAACCTGCTCTAGGTGAACCTGCTTTGGTTGAGGTGTTGGACTAGATGAGGTCTCTTTTAACCCCCGGTATTCTGTGATGCTGTGAAATGGTGGGAAGCTGTGAGGGTACCAGCATTGTATATGTTCACCATATTTCTATACCTCCTTCAAGCCACTGTTTTTTGTTGCTGTAGATGGGTACTGGTGTAGGTAGGTCTTTGGTCTGACTCAGTCTGACTCTCCTGTCTCATGCAGGAGATGCAGAGCAGGTTTCACCTGTTAGTAATAACGAAAAAAAACCCAACAAACAAAACAGACATCTGGGAGAGATACAGGCACAAGTTCATGAAGCCTTTCATTCAACTTACAGAGCCTGCGAGATTGTTTGCTATGCGTGGGAGTCATCATTTTGTCAGAAGTGTGTTATCTGGCTTTTCAGCCAGCAGTGTAACTAGAGATGCAACATAAGGAGAGGGAGCATGAGAAATACGTTAATCTGGTTTAATGCCACCTCTAATGAAACTAAGAAATGTTCATGAACCAGCTTTATACGTAAACAGGCTGTGGACTAGAAGAAACTGTATTTGGTATCTTACAATATCAGAAGTATTTATTCCAACATGACTAGAGGCTCAAAGCAATGTAATCGCTTTGTAGAACATAGAAGCTCTCTTTCTCTTTAAAGCGTGCTGCTTCAATTAAGTATTCCTTTTGTGTATTCATTCAATATTCATTTTGGCTGCTATAGCTACACTCTGTAAAGGAAAAATGAATAATTAGAGGAACTTATGCTAAAAAAAAAAAAAAGTTTGGAGGAAGAACTGTTTTAAAACTGAACAATGTTTTGAGAATTAGCTTAAGTTTATAATAAAGCCTAAAGGAAAGGATTTCATTACAGGTTATGACAACAACACAAGGGCAGCTAGTTCTGCACTGTGAGCTATCAGCCTTTCATGTTCGTGTATGTGCTGGTATATAATTCAGATAATCATGCTGCACCACTGCTGCAAGCTGGAGGCTCTCAATAACTCTGGTCTACATAATGATTTTCAGGATGTTGTGCCGGTGTACGTTTGAATTACTTTGGCAAGAAGTGTGGTATGAAAAGTGTGAGCCCTGATGTGGTTTATTTAAAAATTCAAATTTTTAGCAACAAAATTAATATTGAACAGTGACAAATAGAAGGAGACGGTTGTGTTTTCTACTCTTTTTTTGCTTGGTTTTTTTTTTTAATGTGGAATTAGGTTTTCAGACCTGGCAGTTTGAAGGATGAACTAGCATTATATTTTAAAGGAGAAAATTTTTGAGACCATTATTTTTCCCTTATGTATTTTTTTGTGCTATAGAAATAGGTACTTTTTATCCTCTCCGTGTTTATAACAGATGAAAAAGAATAAGTTCAGTATCTGTTCTAATTGCCGCAATGTTAAGGCAGGAAAAGCATAAAGCAGACAAAAACCTCATCTACCAAATGAAATGTGGTGTTAATATACCAGGAATTGCGCTACAGGAGTCTACTCCATCAACATCAGGAAAGCATGTTAAAATCAAAATTTTTGCTTAGGTAGTTACACAACCTTGTTTAAGATACACAAAAGGAGTGCTTGCTAGGGGCAAATAAGTAAAATTTGATTCCAGTAATTTGTGAGGTTCTAATATGAAAAGGGAAACACTGAATAAGTGTTATTTTTTGTGATATTTGTATCAGCATTTAAACTGGTATAGTTATTCTTGGGTTTATTTTGTGTTTTACAAGCAGGATTTTAAAAGAAATTTAAAACCAGATTGATAATACTAATTACCATGCCGTTAACAGTATCAGGCACATGCGTGAGTGTGTTTTCCCAATGGATATCGATAGGGGACAAAAATAAAAGGGCCTACTCTTATAAACTACCTTAGTAATTAAGTGCACAGCTAGAAAGATTTCTAAGTGACTGATATTTATATACTTGAAAGTTTGCCTTTATCCCGTTGTTTGAAAATGGGATTTCCCCTGGAAAGCTGGGGAAACAATGTGAAATTTGTAGATTAGATTCATCTATGTCACTGTTTTTTAAGGCTGTTTTTTATATTTCCTTCTTGTGTTGAAAAATGTGAACAATTTTTTCTTCAGATTCTGAAATTATTTGAACTGCACTGTGGCTTACGCTGCCCCTTATACTATCAGGAAATAAAAAAAAATTGACCTAGAAGTCAAATAATTTGTAGGCATATTTGATTCTCCATTATATTCCTCAGAATCACAGATGTTATGTTTTATTATGTTGAGAATACTTTCCTTTTTTATCTCTCTTCCATACCCTGAATTCATTTCCTTTGATGCAGACACTGTCTTGCATGTTCTTTTCAAGCTCTGAAAGCAGAGCTGGGAAAGACAAAAGCATTAAATAGAAGTGACAGTCAAGGTGATCCATAGTGCTCCTGGAGGGGAGAGTTTGCTGGCAAACAGAGCAGGTGGTAAGTCACACAGCACCCAGGGAGCCCCTTCATGGGTGGGAAAGAGCAAAAATAAAGGTTTTGTCTATCAAGGATTTTCTTGGCACTCTCTCTAGTACAAATTATAGAATCTGTCTCTCCAAATGCAGCCAGCTCGTCATGTTGGCAGCATCTCAGATTCTTTGTTTTTTAAAAAAAAAAAGCTATCGATAATTTTTCTAGGATTTTCACATTTCTTCTGTATTACTTCTTCCCAGTGTAATGGGCAACGTGCCTGTATCAGTGAGACACTGTTTCCTATTTAAACTTGCAATTAGTTACTGTCTGATAAAAATTCTCCTTTGTGGCAGCAGTTGATTTTTCCTTTGCCACTATAGTTGTGTAAAGCAAATATAGATAATAGAGACATACTGTACCAAGTTATAGACGTGCTGATCGTATTTTGATTTAGCCAAGCAGATCTACGAGTGATTTTGGTGGCAGCTCTGTGGCTGTTACATCCTTGATGGCCTGCTCTTCATCCTGCTTGTCGAGCAGCTCTGCTATTGGGAGCTGCCGTTTGCATTCGCTGTCTTCTCCCAAGTCCTTCAAAGACTTCTTGATCTGTGTCTTTTTGACCTCTCTCCAGATTTGCTGCTTAGGCTTGAACTTTATCTTGTAATACTGGTGTGCTTCTGACTCTAAGGCTTGTATCACCCAGTTAACCTCGATGGCCCTCATCAAAACCTCATAATACAAAGGAATTTGAGGTCTTCGATATTGGGTTAGCTTGTTTCTGCACTTCGAAAAAGGAGATTTCTGCTAATCAGTCTCTCAATAGTCTCTTTAAATACAATCCTCTCAAAATACTGAAAACTAAGCTGCTCATTGTCTTGTGCAGCCCGAGTCTCTCTCTCTGGCATTAAACTGTTAATGCTACTTACAGGCACCAAACCAGTAACACAAAATGGGTCAAAACCAATTCTCACTGCGAGTAATGCAAAATTCAGTTTAAATCGGTGGCGCAACACTCATTTGTTAAAAATAGAAGTAACGTCTTGCTTGATGATTTAAGATGTGTGTTGAGTTTTATATTTGGGGAGAGTTTGGGCTTGTTTTGTCTACTTATTTTTTTTCTATTTGAATGTGGAGAAGAGCTCAAGGGATTTTCACATAGCCTTATTTGCCCTGGCTCAAAGTTAAAACTAAGTTGTGGTTTTTTCTTCAAATAGTGATAATAGTAATACCTGAATCAGTATTAATGTATAAGATGCTAAATACTATGAGAGCTTACTTAGCTACACAGCTAAGTGAAGGTTTTGTCTTGATTTTTTTGACTCCATAGTGTGATAACTTCCTGAAATTTCAGAATAAACTTACAGTAATGGTTAATTCACTTACTTTCCTGCTCCCTAAAAAATAAATTTTAATCCTTCAGAAGCTTAGAGGGAATCTTAGTATTGTGTTGTACAAGATAACAGGAGTAATCTCTTTAGAAGACAAAGAATTACAGATGACATTTTAAACTCACTAAGACTTCAGTGACGGCTCCCTACAACAACAAAAAAGATCTTCGCGTTTATTTCTATGGCTGCCATTTCTAATATGTTGATCAAACAGCAACAACAAAAAGAAGGGAGCTTCCTATTTATTTCTATAGCTGCCATTTCTAATATGTTGATTAAACAACAACAATGGAGAGGAGAGAGCTTCCTATTTATTTCTGTAACTGTCATTTCTAGTATGTTGATTAAACAAAGAGCAGATAACCAATGGTATTTTCATGAGACGTGTAAAGCTCTCTACAGGTAAACTATGACTCGTTTAAACAAAATCCTAAGAAAAACTACTCTGCATTCATAGCAACAGCTTTTTTTTCCCCAGTATGAAATGGTTTGCGTGCACGTACATCCCACTGCACAGGCATAACTGGAGTGGTGCACAGCAGGGAGAGCGGTGCCTGTGTGAAGGCTGCTTCAGTGGGAAAGAGAAGACCTGAAGAATATTCATAAAGAGCAAATTATACCATCATATGAGGCCTTGATTAGACTTGACAGCTTTCCTAAAGACTTTCTGTTGTTACTAGTGCTTAACAACAGCCGAGGATGTGTGAAAGGGCAGCCACCCCCACCTCCTGCAGCCTTTAAGTTGCACATCTATACGGCACTAGTTCGTACAAGATTAATTTTACAAATGTTGTGTTAAATGTACTGCCCATAATAACGATATAATGTAAAAAACTTATTGCAGGTGATCTGTACATGGCCTTCTCTCTTCTAAAGATTGTTCAAACCCTCTGCCTTCACTGGTTTTTCATCGTGTATCAGCAGTGATGTCTTGACCAGCAGACAAAGAGAGAGTGTAAGCATGTGCTGGATGCTTTCTCTTCAACCTGTGACAATGACAGAAAAACCTGACAGTGGATTAGAACTACATTGGGTTGCATTTCTTGTTATTTGGACAAAGTCATAAAGAAATGTGGCTAGTTGTGAATAATGGTACTGGTGACATGTTTTTGTTTGTTTGCTCCTGACTAATATTGACATTTGTGGAAGAAGTAGTTGGTGGACCCATCTACAAAGTTGAGAGAGATAGCATAGAAAAGAGAGCAAGTTTGAGAGAGTAGTGGATATGGCAGACAGTACATAGCCAGACTGCCAGAGGAGGAGGATTTCTAGAGGCCAGAGAGCACAAGACAGAGTTTACTGCCCCTCAGAAAGCTGCTGCATGAGAGGGAAGCACAGTCACCAAGAAGGGTCACAGGACAGGGGAAGAATTGCATATAACTCATTTTTTTGTTTCTTATTTCTGCTTTCAGCTTTCTTTCTGAAAACTTGCAGATAGAGGAGGTATTGAAAGTTTCTGTGCAAATGATGTTTAGTTTGGTCAAGTGTAGAAGCCCTTTAATCTCTTGAGGAAACTTGCTAAGGACAAAACCTAAACAGACCTCTTCCTCAAAGCTGTGGGTCTCTGTAGGGCCTGATCATAGTCATATAAAGAAGTGTACGGTAGAATAAAAATTTAAGCTTTTGGTGTACTTGGACCTTTGCACTCTAGACAGATTATTTTGTATTTAAACTTAAATCAATTTAATGTAGGTAAGGGGGTGTATCAGACACATCACTAACAGCTCTGTGTCAACAACTGTGTGAACCTAGAGGTGCTGAGTAGTAGCTTGCTCAAAGGTTTATGTAAATGTGGTTTGTTGGTACTCACTGACAGTGCTTTTATGAAATTGCATACTACTCATCTTTTTTTAATTTTTTTTTTTCTTCCACATTTGCATTGCCAAAGGCAGCAGTTAATGTATTGAGGCTTAGGTTTGTGCTATTTACATTAATATAATTATGTCAGTGAATTGGATTGAAGATACTTAGATGTCAAGTACAATTTTTAGGTACAATGTAATCTCTTGTATAATTGATGGTTAGAAATTTCGTAGAATCCCAAATGGGCAAACTCTTCTCCCGGAGTACAGTAAAGACTTGATCTTTAAAAAGAGGAATTTTTTGCATTAAACACACATAGCGAACACAAGATGCAGTGATCTAATAAGACAGAGATTTGTAGTTTGTCAAATGAACCATTTACCTTTCTTTCAATCACAATTACTTTAGTATCTTACTTTAGTTGAAGATTTTCTGCAATCTTTATTCTTTTTAAAATTGGCAAGTGTTCAAAGTGATGTTCTGGGGAAATAGTATCTCTTAACTCATTGTTAATACACTTTAATACAACAATGATCACGTCATTTGTGAAAGGCTGGTTAGATATAAAGTAAGATAAACTTGCTGAAATGGAAATTTATTTGTATTTAATATACTTTTGTTCTTCTGGATAGCTAGCTAAACCTTGGAAACTGTAACTCAAACTTACTCTGCAAAAAATACAGAGGAGTTTCTATGGACTGTATCGATCTCTGCCAGCTGGCATTGCTCTAGAGTATTAATGCTTAGGATTTTAGAACTACAAACAGTTCAGTCTCAGGGTCCATTTAAAAAAGAGGCAAGGAGGAGCAGAGGCTAAGTGTGCAGCCTGTCATCAGCCCATTCCCAACGTGCTACTGAAGTTAGTGTTGTAAATAACTCATACCTGCCATTGTTCGCTTAACAATGTTATGCAGTACCAGAATTATTCTGTTAATCTGCTTTGGAAATAAGAAAGGCTCAGCCCAGCATCTCTCACAACTTTACTCACACAAATAGTTTTGTTACTGAAGTAATTTAAATGAATGAGGATTCCATGGCCTGGCCTCCCTTTCTTCACGGAACATGAGCACTCCACAGTCAGCGAAATCATCTTCTCTGTGATCAACAGTCCGCAGATAGATGTCTTTTCTTTGGGAAGTGGTTACAGGTTTTCTCCTGAGCTGCTTATTCCTTTCCTCTTTCATAGTATGTCAGTGCATGGTATGTATGAGAGGAGGTCTTAAAAACCCTGAAAAATACAGGGCTTTGGTTTTCTGATTTGTGGATTTTGAGAAGTGAATAGGATGAATATTACAGTTTTTAATAACAGAAAAAGCAATCATGTCAGCTTTCAAGGATGTGTTTTTTTGCTGGTTTTGTTGACACTAATTACAACAACATGTTGAGTATTTACCACAGACCTTAGAGAGTTTAAAAAAGCAGTAAATTCTGTTCTTTAGAGAGTTACCATCTGGAATGTCTCTGTCTTCAAGAACTTATTCCATATAATCTTTTCACAGATTTTGTGGAACAAACACTCCTTAACTGGCTTCTAATTTTTATTTTAGTTATAATAAAGGAAAAAATAGAAGCGACCTACTTGAAATTACCTCTATTTTTCAAAATACAGTATGCTGTTCTCATTGTTTAACGCAGCATGGAAAGAAAAGAACACATTATTAATTGAAATAAGAGTTAAAAGATTAGTATGGCAGAAATCTGAAGCAGAAACCAAAACAGTCCAGGAAAGGGTATTTATGCAGGTGAGAGAGAAAGTTAGTTTCATGTCTTGGAGAGGACTAGCCTTTCTTGCTAGTCAAAACTACAGGATGACATTGTGATTACTCAGTTCTTTGTTCACTAATGTGATAATTCCTGTATATGTTCTTGAAATTCAGGTTGTCTAGGACAGAAAGTGAAATGTATCTTTAATCATAAAAATCAGAGATGAAGAATAATTCCATAACTTATTTTGTGTTTTCCAACTTTGGATTTCCCCAAGAATTAAATTCTTAGAGAGGTAGGAAACACAGAACTGGTTCTGTGAGCTTGGCTTGCACTGCCGCCGAAAAACAATGAAGCGTGCAATGTTAGCATATTCTCTTGTTTTCCAGGTCCGTGGGGGAGATGCATGGGAGATGAATGCGGCCCAGGTGGCATCCAGACACGAGCGGTGTGGTGCGCCCACGTGGAGGGCTGGACCACTCTGCCAACAAACTGCAAGCAGTCAGAGCGGCCCGACAACCAGCAGAGCTGTTTTCGGGTCTGTGACTGGCACAAGGAACTGTACGACTGGCAGATCGGCAGCTGGAACCAGTGCCAACCTGTCCTCTCCCGGAGTCATGAGAAACCCCTGGAATGCCTCAGAGGGGAGGAAGGGATCCAGACAAGGGACATCACTTGTATCCAGAAGTCCAATGGGGTGCCAGCTGAGGATGTCATCTGTGAGTACTTTGAGCCGAAGCCCCGCCAGGAACAGGCGTGTCTCATCCCGTGCCGGCAGGACTGCATCGTGGCCGAATTCACCCCCTGGTCGGAGTGCTCCAAGACCTGTGGCAATGGGCTTCAGCATCGAACTCGGCACGTTGTGACTCCACCTCAGTTCGGTGGGTCTGCTTGTCCTAACCTCACCGAGTTTCAGATCTGTCAGTCCAGCCCGTGCGCTGCTGAAGAAAGCCTGTATAGCCTGAATGTGGGCCCCTGGAGCACGTGCTCGGTGCCCCATTTGAGACAAATAAGGCAAGCGAGGAAACGAGGGAAGAACAAAGACAAGGAAAAGGACAGAGAAAAGGCAGTTCGGGATCCTGAGGCTCGTGAGTTAATTAAAAAGAAGAGGAATCGAAACAGGCAGAATAGACAGGAGAACAAATACTGGGACATACAAATTGGGTACCAAACCAGGCAGGTTACGTGTACTCACAGAAATGGGAAAAGTACTGCTCTGAGGTAATCACTATTTATTAATTTGCATGTCTTTATTTTTCTCTGTTTTAGAGTAAAGCATGCGTAAGTGCACACTGGTATTATTTTACACTACTGTGAATCTCAGTGTGCCCCATGTACTATTTCCAGTATGAACATCCCTCATCAAGCTCAAGATGATTCTGTGACGTGAAACATGCAAACTGTGCTGGTGATCTTGTTGAGCATCGCATAAACATGCCCAGTTAAACTCTGCTAACTCCCTAGCCTCTGTTTATCTAAATAGATTCCCCCCAAAATCTTGAACTTTTGTTTTTTTCCTCTCTAACAAGTCGTGTGTGTTTGGAAGAGATGATGTTATTTCTCTTAAGGCTGTGGGCACAAATACTAACAGGAAACTGGGCTGGGTCAGACTTACAATAATAGTAGAAAACAGAGAGAAAGATGCTGCATGAGAAGACAGTATCTCTTCTTTCCAGTACTTCTTGTCTTGAAATAGAAGAGGATGAAATATGGTTTGTACTTCCTGATTCCTATGGCCAAATTCCTGAAAGGGAGACTGTGAAACCTCTTTGTTTCTTCCAAGTGCTTCTCTTTTTTTTTTTGTCTCATCTACACCTTTCTGTTGTTTGTCTGCTGTTTTTTTTTCAGATATTTTTATTTATTGTATTTTTTTATTGTATTATTTTACTTTTTGAGAATTTTTGTAGTCACAGGTATTTTGATAACTCTTTTCATGGGCTTCTGGTAACATTTCTGCAGCTGTGTTACCTTCCCCTTATTTGTGTTACCTGACGTTCTCTTGTTAGCTCATGTTTTTTCTTTCTTCCTTCCCCTCAGAATGTTCTTGTCCAACTCAAAAATCTTCTTTCAGTCCTGTCTAGCTTTTTTGTGTCTTTCATGTGATTCTTTCTGTTTCCTTCCCTCTAGTTCAATGCATAATTAATCAATTTTGCTTCAACTGTGGAATGACTTAAGATACCTTGCTGAATGAGCCTGACACCCTTTGCTGCTAGGTTAATGTGTAGGAACATTTTTCGGGGTGTTTTACTTTGAGTTTTTGTTGTATCAGTTAAACATTTTATCACAGAACTTTTAATCACTTCAACCTTTCCAACAGAAATGATATATTACAGGTTTTTTAAGTGTAGTATAGATTTTGTGAGGATATTTCTTTTGAAGAGAGGATCCAGCAATAAACCAGGAAAATGGTGAGAAGTTCCCAGCTTAAGGGAAGAACTGAAAGATTTGAGTTGTTTAGTTGGAAGAAGAGACATAAAGAGTGAGGATATGAGTGTCTATGAGTATCTGAAAACTCATCACAAGGAAGAATGGAACAAGCTATTGTCTCTATATTATGGTTGTATAGGAAAAGCTATAATGGGCTAATCACAGCAGTGCTGATTGGTGGTTAGACTTTTCAATACTGGGAATAGTGAAGCTCTGGAAAAGATTGCCTAGGGAATGTGTGTCACCTCATCTCTGAAGGTTTATAAGAATAGGCTAGAAATGCATGTGTCAGTAACAGCGCATCTCAAGTAACTCTTGGTTAGGGAAGAGGGGCTGTGTAGTTTTTTGCAGTCTCTTCTAGCTCTGGTTTCCCACGATTCTTTCAGATTTTCACCCACACTTGGATGAATGTCTGCACGGGGAATCTCAAAATCAGCATGCTCAGGCAGTCCCAGGTGCTGGCTGCAGCACTGTCTCAGTGCTGGTGCAGGAAGAGGTTACCTTTTTACCCCTTCTTTTTCAGCCTCACATCATATATCCCGCACTGGGCCTACCCCAGGAACATCATTACCCTTTAAATACAGGGAATAATTTATTAAACGTAGCAGTTGCTAGCAGATAACAACCAGCTGCTCTGTTTGAAAGTCCCCACATTTTTGTAAGGTAAAACAAATAGTTCAAAACAATTATATTTACAAAAAGAAATAATAATAAAAAAAAATTAGGGAGGAAGGAAGCATTAATGTGCTGAGGCTCTGATAAGGGGTAGGAGAAAGTAAAAATGTAATTGGATGTCAGTTACTCCTCATCTGTACACTCACTCTTGAATTCACTCAGGTCAGTAATGCTGTCTTAATTTCAGATAGCTCAGCATATTATACAAAACGTGTACGTTTCAGGGAGCATGGTATGTGCACATTCAGGTAGCAGGGAAATGGATGAAGCCCTCTTGCCTGAGAAAGCGAAGCAATAGGTAATACAATGTAGGAATAATTATTCATAGAGGGGAAAATGATACAAATGATGCAGTGGACATTTTGATGTGTAATGGATATAATTTTATATTGTATATTCGCAAAGGATTTCTAATAGTTTTCCTGTCGAGTTTAACGTAGAATCCTTTTTTTCCAGTTGCGTAGTAAACCCAAGAAAATCTGGTTAAATGAGTAAATGTGAGAAATTCCAGCAATGATACCTTAGCTTCTAGAGACCTATGTATGTCACCTGTATATCCATTTGTTGCATTTATACTGCGTTCCTCACAAAGTGATCAAATGCTTTGTTGTACGATCGACATCCCAGAATCTGAAGGAGTAGAATTTTTTTTCTACCTAGGTTGTTAATGTAGCCAGCTCAAATGGTTTTATCAATTCCATTACATAGTAACTGTTTTACTAAATAATATAGATGAGTAAGGTGACTGGAAAACCTGCCATGCTTATGTGAAATGCTCTTCAGCTTGAATAGTCCATTTTCAGGGAATTTTGACTTTAGCAATCAGAAACAATCAGCCCCCTGGCAGCATGACTGAAAGAAGAAGAAAAACCCTCAGGCAAGTAATATTTTTTTTTGCAGAGGTAGCAAAATTGGTATAGTATAAAAAGGGTTTTAAAAAAACAAGTTTCAAAAGGGTGCTCCAGAGAAAATGGTTCTGTAATGCTGTCAGCAAAACTTCAAAAAGGCAAATTCTCTCGACGCATCAGCACACCAGGCATGGTAAAGAGAAGTGAAACAAGAAAATCAAAGTATAATTTATACACTTTATTGCCAAGTGAACAATACATGGACTCCCGTGAAGGGTGAAATATTGGATTTTGTATTGCTCGTTCTGCAATAATGTACATCTTCTGTGGTCTGTGTTGTTTTATGTTTCCCTTAGTCTGAAATTCTGGTGCACGAAGTATTTTTAAAATAGAAATGTTGGAGAAGAGGGAATTCAGTAACTAAATGTGCCTTATAAAATACCTGCTCTGCATAACTAAAAAAAAAACCCATGGCAGTGTTGCCGTTGGTTTAGAGGACAATACAAATCCTCTGAAACGCTTCCTTTTCTTTTTGCCTGAAGTCTCACAGAGAGCCATTAGACACCAACCTGTCGGTATAGGGAAACATAAAATGTGCGTAAAACTTTATTTGAGTTACAGATTTGCTTGCACTATCATGAGTGGTGATATTTTTGCCTCATGTAAGCGTGTAATTATCTATTGTAGTATATAGTCTGGTTTCTTCTACCTTGCCAAATTGTTACCATAGGGTCTCAAACATTGCCTTGTAATTGTCTTCCTGAGCAGGATTTTGGGGGGAAATTTAGCAAAAATGTTCTGGCTATTTTTGTACAGGTCTAAGAAAGAATATTCTAGTTCAGTGGTGTTGAATTCATACAACCGTTTTACCAAGGTGCTTTATTGAGAACCCGCTGAATTGGTGAAAGATTTTGGTGTTTGGAAAGTCTGGAGCAGGTTTGGAGCACAGACATTTTTTAAATATAAGAACATGGAACAGAGTGGGAGCATCTTCTTGGCCTGTATGTTTCTGCAATTCAGCAAAGATTTTGAAATTCCCTGACAAAGTGCATCAAGCTCCCCTGCAGCAGTTGGTCCACAGGCTGGGGACAGCCTGCAACTGCCAGGAATCATTGGGCTCAAACGACTGCAAATGGGGCTGTAGTTAGAGCAGTTCTAAAAGTACAAAGCTGTCTATTGTAAACAAACAAGCAAACAATACCCACATGAATTTCTGCACTGTTTCCTTTCTCTTTCTCCATCGTTTGCATAGGACTTGTTTATCTTTCCTAAGCTGGGACCAAAGCACTGCTGTCTGAATAGGGGCAGAAATGGCAGAGAGCAAGTAGAAGACCGTCCCCGCCAGCTCTTGGCTGCAGTCCCCAGAGCTGGTTAACGTTCCCTTGACAGCACCTCTGTGGCAGGGACCTGTTTATGGATCTCAACGTTATTGATGACTTGAAGTGAGAATTCAAGAAACTACATGAAAATTTTAGATATATTCAGGGCTTTTGTTTCTTTGCGGGGAGATAACCTTACACATTAACAGCAGTGGAATCATAGAACGTTAGGGGTTGGAAGGGACCTCTAGAAATCATCTAGTCCAACCCTCCTGCCAAAGCAGGATGACCTAGGGCAGGCCACCTAGGAACATAATGATGGGAAAGTAAAGCATCCAAAATTTAAGAAATGCTGACCAGTTCCTGAGCAAATTGATTTAACCTCTTTAAGTATTTGGTTCTATGATCATGTTTCATTTGTTTCACCTCTGTTATTCTCAGAAAGTAATTATTTATTGTTTCTTTTCAACCTCCTCGCTGGTTCTGTGTTCATACAATATCTAGCAAACTGTAGCCATACTTTGTCATGGCTTAAACGCTCTTCAAAGTTTCCATAAAGGTCTCATTGCACTGCTTTGCCACCCTTCAAGTTTGGGAGAGTTTGAGCTTTTATTTATTCCAAATTATAGTTGAGATGAGAAAGATGACAACAGGGCCAAAATGATTGAATTGTCTTACTAATTCTGGACATGCAGTTTGAGGGTGTGTAATACCCAGCTTTTCAGCTTACTTCGCATAGACCTGTGTCTGCTTAAAGCACAGCCACTATATTTACTAAAGACCACAAGTCTGAAGCTGGATGTGCAGGAGCTGAGGAATTAGAGAATGGCTGAGTATTTAGGCTGATGAGAAAGTAATACTCAGGATGCATTGGCAGAAAACAGAGAGAATCTGCTCCCGTAGGATGGCATTTTAACTTTATTGGTCTTTCCAGGTCCTGAAACATCCTAATCCAAGTGCTCACTTTCTAAATCATGCAACAAATACCTCCATCCACTTTATGGACTCCCACTCTTCTTTCAAGTTTTAGAATGTGTGAAGGAGGAAGATTGAAAAAAAAACAACAAACCCAGCATAAGCCTGTTCCTTGTTTTACATCCTTGATTTGGAGAAGCAGACAAGTCACCCTGAGGTATATGCTGTCAGACAGTAAAAGGAAGAGAGATTCAGACATGTAACACAGCAGCTCACATTGTTGGACCCTGTAATATGTTCCTTAAAAGATTCTCTGAGCTGCTTCATGAGGCAAGATGCATAAAGGTGATGTGCATGAAGGTGGCAGTGGCTAAGGTGGAGGAGCTTCAAGGAGACAGGCCATGGAAAGATGAGGGAATAGGAGTGCAAAGAGGACAAGTTGTGGAGAAGGAGCTTAAGTAACCTTTGGCTTGTTCATTGAGGACATTATGGAAGCGTGCACGTCTACAGGTGTTTTTTTTAATGTTACTAGAAAGGCAGCTCTGCAACTGTTTTTAAAGAGAAAGCTTCCAAGCTCACCACACTGTGAGGGTTTAGAAGATATAAGTGGTTCACTAACAGAACACCTTTAAATATCACGTATTTGGATAATGAACTATATACACTCATCTTGATAAATTAACTTGCAATCACTTAGATCACATGCTGTTAATAAATGGAGAGCAGGGAAGTACATTATCTTGGAAAAAAAAAATCTGATAACTGAAAACTGCAGGGTAATTGTCAGACACATTGGGATAATAAAAATATAAAATATTATTAGAGAAACAGGATGCAAACATACTGCTTTCCTACCATTTTCCACTGTGCTTTTAGAATTTCTGTGAATTTGAAAGTCAGAAGGATCCTGTAGCTTTTCAATATGATTTTGGTGGAGACAGTAGTTTCTGTTGGTACGTATAATATTATTCCCTGGGTGTTCCTTTCTATTCTAAGTACCTGCTCCATCATCTTACTGAGGCTGCTGTTTTGACAGTGGCTTGTCAGTATTACTCTACATTTGACATAGAATGCCAAAATCTAGATTTAAGATGGAAAGGTACACACTGTGCTGAATAATTGAAACAACAGCAGTGAACCATTTCTTTCTCCACAGCATATTTTAACTCTTTTCATATAGTGAACAGTTCTGTCATTTAGATGTATGACATTCATATATTTCTGAGCAAACCATCAAGATCGGATGCATTTCTAGAATATATTTTTTTTATTCAAACACATGTAATTGCTCTTCATTAGCAAAATATAATAGCTTGTAACGTAATGAGGGTCGAACTACATATTCTGACAATCTCTTGTGGACATAAATCCTATAAATGAACGAGGGAATTCTATGAATGAATGCTATGTTGAATTTCTAGCCTTAATTTAGTAAGAGATTAAGATGCACAGTGGTAAATGGAATTAGTCACTGAGATCTTTAACAAAGATTCTCCTGCACTGTACTTTTATGCACATTTTCTGCCTCGTTGTTAGAGAATTTTTATGTTGATTGACTTTAACATGCCTAAATAAATAAATATGAATCAAACAATACTTTGTCTTTAAATTTTGAACACCTTTATACTGGTATCACATCATAGTCTGCAAATAGTCCCATAAGAAGCAAGCTAGAATGTATTACTTGTTTACAGGTATTTTGTTTTTTTTCTATTGTGTGACTACTAAGCATAGTCTGGGACATAGAGTATGACTGTTTCCTCGATGAACTTTATAAAGTTATGGTGCAGAATATCAGGTGAGCATCCTCCTGGGCATTACTGTCCCCTAAGGAGTTGGGAATTGCACAGGATGGGAAGTCACAGAGTTCTGCTTCACTGGTAGATCCCCAGAAAGGCAATTTGGTACTTCGATGGTCCCACTACAAGTAAAATGTCCGATTTTAAAATTATTTATAGCATGGGATGTGCATACATGTCACTATCATTGGATGATGAAAGATAGTAGCTCTCCCTAAACCCTTCTGCTTTCTTATCTACTCAAACACTCATGGTCTCTGCAACAGCCCCACAGCAGCTGTTGTTGCCACTTGCTTAGGTGTAGTAGAACTTCTTGTCACTTTGCCTGTATTAACTGATGTATTTTTCCTTGACACAGTAGTTGTAATCTCTGTTGTTTTTTTGGTTTGTTTTTTTTTTTTCTTTTCTCCCATGATGTAGAAAGGTCTGAGTGGCTTTGATTCTGTTAAAACTGTTTT
This sequence comes from Baryphthengus martii, assembly GCA_013396935.1. NCBI lineage: Eukaryota > Metazoa > Chordata > Aves > Coraciiformes > Momotidae > Baryphthengus > Baryphthengus martii. The sequence continues at coordinate 118,260 of VWZK01010806.1, read as the reverse complement.
GGCTGTGCATCTTTGTTGGCAGGATTAAAGTTGTGAAAGGACCATGGGAAAGTAGTCTTGTGAAAAGCACTTAGGTAGACAGTACTTGAATTGTAAATGAATAAAAGTGGCCTCATTGTTTGTGTTTTTAACAGGCCATTGTACTGTGAGGTACTAACAGTTTCTCAGAACAATGTACAGTATGACCCATGGTAAACAGGACAGCTGTAGGGAAATGAATCAGGACTATGTCATGAGGGATACTCATTACATTTGCCACTAGGAAAAAATAAGGCACTGTGTTTTCACTAACTTCTTTAATGAAACGAGTGTGTACCAACTATAAACCGAAACTCTCAAGGATGACTAGACTTTAAAAATTACATTTTATATCTTCAGAGGAGCTGACAGGGGTTATCTAAACTCTGGATTTAAATCACTTTTCTAAATCACTTTTCTAAATCACTAATGATCTCTCTAATACCAGATCATTAAATAGAAATATTTTTTTTAATTTAATTTTATTCATGACAAAATACTCCATTTTTTTTCTTTATACCCAAGAGGTTATCACAATCTCTTTCAAAATCCAGCTATACATTTGATCCAAGAAAGGTACAGAGTTCATTGGATCGTTGTGCTTTAGTGGTTAATGCATCCAAAAGCTGCATGAATTCTGAGGAGAATGCTGCAGAGAAAAATAAATAGCTTTTTGCTATTGTGCTTGATTATTGTTTACACATGTTAATTCGAAAACCCCTATTACTCGTACAGAACATCTTTTAAGGTTCCGTGGTGACCAGATAAAGAGCAAGGAGGAGACCCTGCATATACAAAATTAAGATCTGGATTTAGTCCCAAATAACACAAAGGATTAACATTCAGCATGAATGTTACTGAATTTTCTGAGATCTCTTGACGAGTAGAGTGATCATTTGAAGTGGCCGTAGAAAATGACACACCAGGGCACATATATTTCAAAGGCTGATGTGACCTTCTGACCTGACCAGATTATTTTTGTGAGATGGTTCTGTTAGAGGGTGTGAGGATCCAGGCTGTGGGGCTGCCCACCGGTAGTCAGACTTCCCAGCTGTGTAAGCCTGAGCTTTTCTAGGATGTGATGTGTCACACCACTCATGAGCGTGTTTTATCCCTTCACTGTGAGGTTGCAATTACAAGAAGCAGACATGGTGTTTGGAAGGTGTTCCTTACAGTTTCTCATTTCTTTTAGCAATCTACTGAGATTCTCTCTACTAAGAAAAGTAAAATATGCCTGTATTCAACTCCTGCTTGAATTTCTTTATTGTTTTCGGGATTCTTTGGGAGTTGGATTAATGCTCATTCCTGGCTGTAGGAGGGGCACTGTTTGTCTAGTTTAGTGGTTTGGTTTGGTGGGATTTTTAATTGTTGGTTTTTGGAATCACATATTTACTTTATGATTCTTTTCCAGAAGGTTGCACCGGCTTTAGTTTGCCCTTCAATCAAAAATGAAGCCTCTACAAGCTTGTTTCTGCATATTTGTGTTTGGGTGTGTAATTTTGGTTTTCAAGTGCTAAACTAACTTCTAGTTTTGGTGTTCTCTAAGCAATTTGTTGCTGTTCCAAGTCTTTTGCAGACAAGATTCTTTGGTTAAATGAGCTTGCATGTCAATAGTTTTCATCTTGTGACTGGTGGGAAAGATTGAAAACCATTTTGCTAATGGTGTCCTATGATGTAATGTCTCATGAGATCAGCAAGAATTCAAGATAGACTCTTTTGATTCCTGATGATACAGCTGGTTGTGGGAGATGACTGATGGTGCACAGGACGTGTAAGGCCAGGAAATGGTTAAATTATTCTGCTCTGAGGAGTCCACTGCATTTTCTTTTCTCTGTCAGATAGTCTTTCCTTTTCTTCCTTAGTGTTTAGATGAAGCCACTTAAAAACCTGTTAAAGGATTCTGGATTTCTTTAGCATGTTGATTGTGCTTTGATCTGAAACGTTCATGAGCATCTGCCTTGTTCAGCTGAACGTCCTCATACCATTCTCAGTATGGGTTTCTTCCAGGTAGCTAGTCTGGTATTTGGTTATGTCGTCTTCACTTCTCTCAGGTTTTTTATTCAATCAGTCAGTCTTGGGTGTTCAAAACTTAATTATGTTTTTGGGGTTTTGCTTTGGAGTAGAAGCAGAGCTTGTGGTTTTTTTGAAGAAGGCTCCATTTTCAGCAGAAGAATGATAAAGTTCCTTCCCCAAAGGTGCTAAGGTTAAGCTCAGCAGACAGAGTGGGTTTTGACCCCACAGCCCTTCCTGATCACACAGGGCCTGGGACAGTCTATGGTATGAGAGAGGCAAAGGAAGAAAGAGTACTGTTTCTTCCTAAGATTTTTGTGTAGTGTCAGACAATGGAGATGTCTGTTGAGTGTCTCTTAATAATACTTGCTGTGCTGAGCTCTTGTGAGGATAGTAAAATATGGGAGTGTCTACTTTCCAAACCAAGGCTGAGGGTAAGTTGGCTGTGCCAGGACTAAAGCAACCTGGGCAAACCTGTGGGTGCATCTACAGGGAACATCAGAGCCGTAGGAGCAAAGAGCCTATGGGCATAATCCAGTACCACATCAAATACTGATCCAGGCTTGAAAGATCACAGTTTTCAACTTACAGGTAAAATTCCCCTTAAATCTTTTTTTCAGTCCAGCTCTAACCCATGGCTTTTGTTTCCCATACGTGCCAAAAGTTTATGTTGACATCAGTTTTCCTCCTGAACCGTAGCCATGTTATTAATTTCTGAACAATGGAAATCTTTGTATGTAATCAAATGGGAAATCAGCTAGAGAAAAAAAAATATTTATCAGAATTCCAGGAGAATGCATACAGTGAATGAAAATAAGGAATAATAGCTGTGAAAATTTTGTGTAAGGAAAACCAAAGCTGAATATTGATAATGGTGAAGGAATAGAGAAAATACAACAAAACAGTGCAGACAAAAACTATTGAAGAGACTATTTGTGAGACTTGCATTAACTTTGTCAATCGGGCTGTATTACTGTATTATTGGTAAAAAAAGTATATAGCAGTTCTTGTTAAATATTGGCACTGGGTGAATGAATTGCATTTATTATAAAGGACATGTTCTCCACTGTACAAATTTAGATTTAAATTGCTGACATTGGAGTTCTGTTACATTTGAACATGAAGAGCAGCTGTATTGGGAAAAACACCAAACTGATCTTCAAAATGATGTCCCCTTAATACGTTGGATGTGTGGATTCATATTTCCATTAACTTAAAGCTTCCCCAGATATAATATGCAGATATTTTGGGTGTGTCCTCAGAATGAATCTTGAACAGCCCTCAAATCCTGGCCAGTTTTACATTTCAAAGTTGCACATGCAGTAGAAAGGATCTGTAATTTCAGGGTATAACTGTGTTTAAATAAAATGAGACTAAGTGAAAGAGAACTCTTGGGCCTAACAAAGAGATAGACGAGGAGAGAACTTGTAGAAGCCTCTAAGCTCACAAATGCTACAGAGAAGGTGAACGGAGTACGATTATGTGAGGCCTGAAGCCAGAAAACTGAATTAGCAGAGCTATTTTAAAGCAAAAATAGCTATATACTGTTATTGGCAAGTAAAAAAAAAGGTGTATAACTCATTGCTTCCAAGATGATGTAGATGCCAACATCGTACCTGAGTTCAGGTTATGTTAATTTACGGAGGAAAACTCTATAAAGGGTTCTTCAGTGTAAAGACACAGCTTGTGTTCAGGAAGTCTTTAAACCACAGTTTGCTGGAGAACCAGAGGGTGTGTTGGAAGTGTGACTGAATACTTTTCCATTTTTAGCCTCCATTTGCTACTGCCAAGGCAAGCATCAGACTGCATGGATTGTTAGTTAGAACCACTTAGCCATTCTCATGCTACTGTTTGTCTTTTGTCATTAACTCTTCTTTCTAGTTACCAGTCCAATATGGTATGAATGAAACACCAGCAAAAGTAGGAAAACTCTTTAGTTGTACAAGCAACTTATATATAACTCATAGAGTAAAGTAAGTCCTACTGCCTTGCTTAAAAACTGTTTATTTTTCCAATTCATTCTGCATAAATTTAGAGATCAGTCCTATGGTCATGCACCTGGCTTTATGCATGCAGTATGTATGCATTGCTTTATCTATTGGGGAAAAAAAATAAGTATTTTTTCCTAGCTGAGCTCATAGAGGAGGAAATTCCAGTGGTCTCTTCCGTGACTTTTCTACATGATTTAAAGATAAATGTTGAGAATGAGATTACAGATGCTCAAATAAGTAATTGGCAAAATCCAGTTGTCTTGATCGTTAAAAACTGTAAAAGCATAATTCACTCTCTAATGAAAAATTAGGATACCTCAGAAAGGATTATTTTACCTCTTGACTAATCTCATTTTATTGCACATTTTAAAGTGTATCCTCCAATGAAGAGACTGCATTCAGCTGCACGACTTGCTCTTTTGTACACAGGTACTATGGTGCAATGTGCTCCAGGCTTATGCCTCAAGCTTCATTCTCTATCTGTCCATAGCCGTAATTATCCCATAAATTACTTGGAAATCCCCAGGGAAGAACCTTCCTATCTGAAGCGATATTTAGTGTTTATTTATTGCTGTAAGAGCAAAAATAAGGCTGGGGAACGTGAGTAGACACAAATTCCTGACCACACATCCCCAAAAGTGGTTGAGCAGCAATTACGTTCCGTATTTTGCCCTTTGAAACAGTACTGCCTTTTTCTTTAGTTCTCAAAGACTAGCCTGAGTCTTTGAGGTCAGGAGTAGGTTTGATGTTGCCTTAGTACCAACAGGGCTCATTCATCCCCTGTGACGTTTTGTTTTGCTTGGGATTGACTTGTTTTTCCACTCTGTCATCTATATGCTTATACACCTTAAGCTTCAGGTCCTTTGAATATATTCACTGAACTCAGAGCAAGTTCGTGAGACTTAACATGTTACCCCTATGCCACCTCTTCTTGTATCCTGTATGTGCTGTTGACAGCATTTTAATGCAACTTGTGTACTTTTCTTTGAGCTTCCCAAGCAATTATCTAGACTGATTGGTTGATCGTAAGGGCTTATTTGTGCACTCCCTGTGCTTTTTGAATGACTAATTTCACATACAGCATATACTGAGATGTTACTGAAAGTACACTTGTAGATGTTTGATGCAGAACTTGTAGTCGTTTGGGTGGTATTGTGAAATGAATGTTAACTATCAATTTTTATCTTCTGATCTGTTACCTGCCCGTTTACTTTTTATGCTGTCAGAAGATTCATCCGACTTCGAGTATCTAAATCAGATGCATAAATCCATGAAAAAGTACAGAGTGACTTACGTGAAACTAAGATTTGCTTTAAATTATTTGTGGAAATCAAGCTACAACATTAGGTACCAAACTCAGGAGACATTATTTTATGTAACAAAGGCATTCCCAGGTTTCTATTAAGAATCCAGGTATGCAGTTTCTTGGATCAGACATTTAAAGGAAATGTGACCAACCTTCTCAGCTAACATATTACAAATGCTGAACTTCTCAAAATGGTACATATATCTTCCAGAGTTAGCATTTCTATGCATTACAGTGTTAATTTAATTAGGAATGTCTCACCATATATTGTTATCTGCACTGAAAGGTAAGTATATTTCTTTTGGTAAGTTAACATTTGAAATTCTTTTGCAAATATTTTGAAGATATTGAGTAAAAAGGAAGATCTCTGAAAAATGAGAGGGAACTTTGGAACATCAAATTGATTGTTCCCAAATTTTCTGGGAAAGGGGATTATGCAGAGATGCAGCATGAAATTAAGTGTAGATTAGTTTAGTTGTAATAGGTATATATGCATTTGGGAAGGGGAAAAGTGGTAGTGAGAGAAAGAGCAGCTTCCAGAACAGATTACAAATCCTGTTACCTTCGAAGAGATTGAAGCACTTCCATAATCATTTATTTAACTCAAGAGTTTTTACTGGGTCTTGTTTAGAGAGATTTGTGATACTGCGAATGTAAATATGATCCTTCCCTAGTTCCTGTGTGATCTAGAATGCAACACGTCTTCTGCTGCTGCCTGCAACACAGAATCATACAATCATTTAGGCTGGAAAAGACCTTTAAGATCATCAAATCCAACCATTAACCCTACTCTACCAAGTCCATCACTAAGCCATATCCCCATGCACCAGATCCAGGGATCAGGGATGGTGACTCAACTACCTCCCTGGGCAGCATGAGAAAAAAAACAAACATCCTTCTTGATAATGGCCATTTGCAATTAGCTCTCAGTTTCTCAAACTTGTTCAAAAGAAAAAGCAAGTGTTAAAAGAAGAAAACAGCAGCTTGTGTAACACTTCTTTTGCTAATTGCTACTGTCTCTGCCCTCTTACAAAATAATATGACAGGATGTATAACAATAATGAGGTTGTTTGCTGGTGGCTTACAACAGTATCAGTTACTTGTCAGTATTTGTGTAATACTGCAAGTCGTGCATGGTTTTAATAAGCAAGCAAGCAAGTTAGTGAATAACTCACTTTGCCTCTTGTCTCCCTAGTAACATTTATGTACGTATTTGAAGTGAGGCGTGTTTTGACTCTGTTACTTTACTTCTAACAACGATCATAAATGCACAAACCGGGTTAGTAACATGGTACAATTCTGTTTGGGTCTTTATACCCACATACGGGAATAATTAATAAGAAACAAGGTAAAATGACCATTCTAATTATATGAACTATGTTAACAACAGCTTTTAATGGAAAAGAAAATGAGCATGAAGTGGAAGGTACTAGCTTGCTGAATCTATGTCATTGACCAAATAACTCTTCACTTGAGTGGTGTGAACAAATCTAGGTCTAAATTTTTAAAAACATTTTGCGTCAGACCCACAGAGGTTCTTCAGTATCATGGTATTTAAGATTACAGGGGTACTGAAAAGTCAGAAACTTCAGGAGATCTTTTTGCATATAGAGCAGTTACAGGTTAACAATCTGTGAAATGAAGATTTGTTATCTAAAGTTGCAGTAATGCCTGCTTTAAGTTCTTTGTGAAGGATCTAGTAGCACTTGGAATCTGAAAAGTGTTCAGGACCTATAGAAATCTTCAAGGAAGAGACTATATCCTTTAGAAATTAATAAATATCATTACTTTGCAGACCTGGCCTTAATTTTTAATTGGAGTTTATTGACAACTTTCTCTTAAAGTGTTCAAGTGTTCTTTTCAATTACGGTTATGGTAAAACTTTTTGTTTTTTTTTTCTCGGTATACTGGCTCACTTTTGTCAGTTTTCCCCTCTTTGTTCAGAAAATCTGTGATAAAAATTCATTTTGAGTTCAACTACCTCAGAATATTTTTTTTTTAAAAAAATGGTAAGCACATTAGTTTTGAGCTTGATTACATCTCAAGATTTTATTTCTCCTATGTATTAATCTTCCTGAAGAACTTGAACTCTTTGTGTTATGGTGGAAGTTTCTGTTATCAGGAAAGGAAACAATGTAGGAATCACAGCCAGGAACACCTTTAAGGTTCATACCAGTTAGGAGATGCAGGCAGGTTGAAGGTAACTTCAGTGAAGAAAGATTATGTATTTATTTATCTAGTAAAACAACTTCTGAGAATTAATATTAGTCTTTCTCATGTAGCACTTCTCCCAGATAACTTTTAAAACCGGTGCAAAACCCATGGAGTTTTACACATAATTAATTGATGTCTTCAGTCCACACCACCAAAGCTACTTTGTGGTGGCAACTTTGTGCACGTTCCCTGGCAATATGTGTCTAGGAAAAACTCAGCTCCTGTCACAATGTGAGTGAAGAAGTTGGTTTTATCTGCTCTCAAAGGAGTCACATTGGAAGGGAGCTTAGGAGGTGATGATATGTCATCTGTTTTCCTAAAGGATTCACAAATACTGCCCATGTTAGAATCCATAAGGAATAGATCTTTTCTCCAGTCATTCAAATGTGTGTCTTTGTGGAATAAATGAGTCTATATGTATGTTTGTAGAAGGTACAGAAACTGCTATACTGAATCTGACAGTACAGTAGTCCTGTGACAGATGGGGCAATGTGAAGGTGAAAAAAAGTCATTATTAAAGAACAATTTTCTCAAAAGCTTTGAGTGTCTTTCACCTCAAACAAGGGGTAGTTTCTGTTCTTAAGCAGAATAAATGTTGACTATCGCGTGCTGGGGTTTTCCCACTACCACCACCTTGCACATAGTAAGAACATAAGAAATCCCCTACTGAGTAATCCCCTATAGCCTGTCAAGCCCAGCAGTATCTCCAGCAGTGTTATAGGGAGATGCTATCTAAAGACCAAGCATATGAGGCCTGGCTGACTTTTGCAGTCCATTTGCTTTGTATTTCTCCAGTATCCAAAGTCAATGTGTTAGGGATGGTCGCTAGTATATCATCACCTTATCATTTTAGTATCCGTATATAGACTTACTGCCCACTAATTCATCCAGCCTCATTCTGAACCTGCTGACACTGGCTCCACGATCAGGACCTTCTATTAGCAAGATGGAGAATTGCTCTGCCTCCTCGGTATAAAAGGACTTTCATTTATCATGTTTTTACATCTTCTATTAGTCTCCTCAAGTATCCCTAGCTCTACTATTACAAAATGTTGTTAGTAACAGTTCCACATGACGTTGGGTATATGGGTAGGGCAAAAGTTTGTGTATCAGCAAAATTGTTGGAAATATTCTTTGTTATTTTGTGTTGTTATAAGAGGAGAAATAAGAAAGTGCCCTTATTGTGTTGTTTATAGGACTGGTGCTGAAGAGAGCATTTCATTGTGCCATCTGCAGTGCCAATAAATCTTTTTCCTGCCAGTTTAACTACTTCAGAAGCCAGAATTTTATTCCAAAGCACACATGATTAATATATTTATGCTGTAATTATAATGGAAGAGTTAAAGTTACGATTACTTGAATTGTGGTTTAGCTTTTCTGTTGCTCATTTTACTATTGTGAAGCAAGCTTAAAAGTAGAAATGTTAGTTTCTAGTTAAAATGTAACATAAAAAAATGTAGAGGTATTTAAAAGGAGAAAATCTTGCTAACAACCTGTGTAATATGTGAATGAAGTGATCAGATGGAGAATGGAAATTAAATGACAATCTTCATGAGTAAGAGGACATTAAGGTTATGGATTCAGTTTAGCAGAGAAGGCTCTATTTTAATGGAGAAGATCGTTCTCATTTTAGACCATGAGGCATCACTGTGGCAATATATCAGCTGTTAACAAAAGACATTATTAGTGACCGAATATTCAATATAATTGACATTGCATTTTTAAACAATTTGTAGTCTGGAAATGAGAAGATGACATTGAGCACTTGGTTCTCCTCAAAAATATTGTATAGCCATCTCTGTTATTGATCTTTCACTTACTTTTCGTTCCAAGAAAAATAGTTAAGTATGCCTAAAAATAGAAGATAAGTGGTGAAAATTTGATTTATTTTCTCTTTTGTACTCCTGTGTATGTATGAAGATTTGTATTTTAATTTTAATCACAGCTATGACAATGCTGATCATTTCTAACTATAGCAAATCCTGTGTATCTGATTTGAGTCACTTCAACCAAAAGTCCTTTTGTCTGACTTTTTGGAATCAAATACATGTGAACTGGAGCTTAACAACATTTCAAATATTTACTGACTTTGCATGTTGCAATGAACATCACTTTTCTGTAGGAGTTCTGACTGTCTGTGAACGTGCGCTGAAAATTATAATGCTCTCTCTTATTATAGCTTCTGCAAACAAGAGAAGCTGCCCATTACCTTCCAGTCCTGTGTGATCACAAAGGAGTGCCAGGTGTCAGAGTGGTCAGAATGGACACCCTGCTCAAAAACCTGCTTTGACATGACAACTCCTAAAGGGAATCGTACGAGAATACGGACCATAAAACAGCTCCCTATTGGCAGCGAAATCGAGTGCCCACAATTAGAAGAAACAGAGCAGTGTGTTTCTCAAGGAGATGGTGTGGCACCGTGCATTACGTAAGTTGATTCCTTTCAGTTCTCCCTCTACTCAAATGAAGAGTTTCAATTAAGCATGGTGATGGAATCAACCAAATCATTGCTAAAGATCCAATAGGTTTGTGATGATTTTTTTTTTTGATCCTTTGCTTATTCAGTGCTCTTAGCCAGAAAATAGCTACTATTATAGTGAACTCACTTCCTTCTCTAAGTACAGGAAAAATAGCAAATACCTATATTTTTTCATGAATGTTAATTTATAAAAGAGAACATTTATGCATATACAGGCCCCAAATGGAAAGTGAGAGAGGCTAAAAGTGACAGTAAATAAATTAACCCCATTTAAAGTTTAGGAGAAATGACAGCAAGCACTTTACAATTCAAGAGATTGTGGTAATGCTTATCAACTAATCGAGATTAATATTAAAGTCTCAACTGCATTTTCTTTATCAGACTAAGAAGAAGGTCTAGCGAAATATCATTCGTGTTAAGCATCTTTTACTGCAGTACATATTTTTTATTTAAGAGTTGAAATGTCAGCTTTCCACATCTCCAGCCACATTAGGAAGTAGTTCCCTTGATTTAGCCTTAAAGAACTTTTTGGGTAGAAAATTCTGTGGCATTTATTGTGGTTCGTAATCCTGATTGCGGTTTTAACTGTACGTTTACTGATTAGAAATTCACAGCTTCTCATCACTCATCAGTACTCAGCAGGGATGCTTCAGTACTGCAGAGCCAGCTTTTTTTTGACAGCGAAAAAGTAACTTACTGAAAGGTTTTTCTGAAGTAATAATAAAAAATACAGTTCTAGTTTACCCTTGATATTCAGCAGAAGCTTCAGTTTCTTGTCAAAGATGAACAAGAGGCTTATAGGTTGGTTGAGGAGGGTGTAAGTTGAGTTTTTTTCTCTCTCCTTTTCTGACTCTTACGTTTCTCAGCATGTCCATTTCCTTGATATTTTGAATTTTGATTTTTATAAATTGTCTTGCTCTAAACAAATATCAAGAGTCATAACTTGAAAGTTAGCTTATCTGAACATAGACCATATGTCTTTATAAATCAGGTTTTTCTTTCCTTCAATAAATATCTGTATGTGCAGTATGTTTCAGAGTTGAACAGAAAATATCTTTCTAAAAAGTAATGATTTTAGAAGTCAAATAATAAAGGAGAAGTTTCCACCCATGTAAAATATCAAACGTAACACATCTCTGTGTACAAGAAATTGTGGGGTTCAGGCTTTTAGAAAATGAATACAGATGTTTCATCTCATATAACTTAATGCTGTGTAAAATGTCTTCATGATTTCTAAAGACTCAATTAAGCAAATTTGATCCAGGTATGGTTGGCGGACCACAGAGTGGACAGAATGCCGCGTCGATCCTCTCCTTAGCCAGCAGGATAAGAGGCGGGGAAATCAGACGGCGCTGTGTGGAGGTGGCATTCAAACCCGGGAAACATACTGTGTGCAAGCTAATGAAAATCTCCTCTCCTATTTAAATACCCTCAAGGAAAAAGAAGGTAAATTGAATTAGCCTGAAATCAGAACACTTCAGTATTTCAGAGCTCCTTGGCAGCCATTGCCTTCTGAGTGCCTTTTTAATTCCCAGGTTACTGTTATTTTCTAGGTCAGATGAAAATACTTAATTGCAGCAGCAAAAATTTCATTCTCCATGCTGCAAATATTGGTTCCTACCTAGAAATGACTGTTTCTTAATATCTACTGAAAAACATTGTCTTTTGTGAAGGATGTCTCTCAATAAGATAGAGCATCAGAATGTGGGTCAGAAATACTAGATTCGATTCCTTCCTCTACATTCTACTGTGTGTCCTTCAGCTGGATGATGAACCTGATTTCATCTACAGATGGAATATGTCTGTTCTGACATGTAAACTCAGTATGAAAATATGTAAAAATATGAGTAGATTTCATTCTTAGGGAATTGATTCTTTTTTTTCAGGTTTGTTTTTTTTTTTTTTCCCTTCTTTTCTTGCTTTGGTCAAGTTTTTAAGTCGCTTTCAGGACTTCAAGCTGATGTAATTTCATGGGTTTGTTTCCCTAACTGAAAGAGTGAAGAGATCGTTCCTTGGCACTGCTACAGCTTGTACAGCTTCTTAAGAAATGAGAGAATAGTTTAGGAAACAAAAATCTCTAATTTGTTTGGTAATATACTTAAGAACAGCACTTGAGTATTTTGTTACATCTACTTCCACATACTAATGCAGCACTATAGTTTTAGAAATTAGTGAATTAACCTAAATGGATCTAGCTTGTTAATTACGTTCTATCCTCTTCATACAAAGACATATTATTATAAATAAATAAACACAGTCACATACTTCAGGAAAAGCAACATCATTATACAAATTATGCGTAATAAAACATTTAGACCAGAGCTGCAAGCTAGTGAGATTTCTGCTGTGGGTTAAAGGTACTCTCAAACTTGCTGTAGAGGGAGAGTTTGTGGGGAATATTAATGCTGACATCCATTTCAGCGTGACTGGTTGGATCGGTAGGGTGTGACTTCTGTGCTCCGCAGGCCCCACATCTGTATTTGTTAAAGAAGCAGCTTTCAGGCCTCTTTAATGCAAATCAGCTTCCGCCCGAGGGTTTTGAGTAAATCGCCTCTGCTGAACAAAGTTTAGATGCCCCTGCCATAGAGGAAAGAAGTAAAAGCTCCCAGCTAAGGAGAGGTAACAATAAAATCAGTGGCAGCTTACTGTTCAGAATGATGATTAGGATTTTCATAGGCTGTGAAGTCGCGCTGGCTTAGGCGGGTGTGAAATCTGCCCTTATCAGACTGTGACAGGAATACGCGGAGCCCATCAGGAGGTAATCTCTGCAGGCCCCGGAAAGCTGATTAAAATGTAACTAGTCTTTGAATGCATAAACATGAGAACAATTTTTCAAGAGCTCAAACTAGGGGTGAAGTGGGTCTTAGTTTAAAAAGGAGCTCTGAGGTGATTCCATATTAGAGAACAGATTTTCAAAAGAGCTATTTCTCCACTCATCCTCCCTCTCTTTTTCCTCCCATTTGGGATTCACCATGGGCAAGAGCCACTCTCCAGGCCCTTCTAGGGACAAGCAAATCAGTGCCTCTGAAAGCAATACCATTTGCAATGAGTAAATTGAGAATGGGAAAAAACTTGGAGAGGTACCTTCCAGTTGTAGGTATGGGGAAACGCCTTCACTTCAGTGTAGTTTACTGTTGGTCATAGTGAATGCTGTCTGGGTAAGGCTGCTTTGAAGACCTCCATTCTCATATACTCATGCTGGCGTTTCCCTGTTATTTCAGAAAGTCAGTCACAGAGCAAGTCGAAGGCTAGTGCTGCACCTCTGCTATCGATCACTTTTGAAATAACAGGTAGGTAAATTAAGGCCTCCGACCTGGCCTTTCCAATCAGAAGTGTGCAAAACGAGGCAACGTCCCTTTTGGGGGAATGACGTTGGCTGTTATATGTATAACTAACATGTTTATGTACCGCTAAAATAATTTAAAAGACTTGTGCAATCTCAGAAAATTTCAGATCAGTTTGAAAAATGACAGGCCTAAACTCAAAGTAATGAAGTCCATGAGCCTTCTAGGATGCTAGGGCAATTCCGTGTCCCACTCTTGAACCATTTTAGCAAGTGACTGATTTTATTCTTAATTCTGAGCACCAGGAATTGCTGTGTTGTCTTCATCACAGCTGCTGTTTCCATTTCCAACACAGATTTAGGGCTCCAGTAAGAATTTGAAATTTAATTCTTAGTTGAACCAGGACACCTTGCAGTGTTCAGGTCTGTATTATTTCCTACTAGAATTTGTAAATTTAGACTTGAGGAAGATAAAGACTACTGGGTGTATAATTATACAGCTGACAATCAAGATTCCTGGAGGCCACTGTCATTCTGCCATTTACTTGCCACTGATGTAAATATCTTCATCTGTATTCACCTATTTAACTGGTTTAGTCATGAAGTTTCTCTCATGGTAAGCCTATGAGGTTGTGTCATTTTTTTCCAAGTACCTTTAAAACCCTCAGTGTAGAATGAGGATGGCAGAAAAGTTCCTTTGTGGCATAAATTTATTCTACATCTGCAAATACACATTACCCTGTTAAACACAGAGGAACTGCTTACATTCATGGAGTTGTGATGTCGCTTAGAAGATCAGGCCCTGAAATATCTGCTGTCTTTTGATGACTGCATTCAACATTGGAGAAAATGAGGAAAAAATATGCATTTTTTCATTGTTGGTCGTAATGTCTTTTGGTCTTGGGTCTTAATTGTCTGTTTGCTTTTTTTTTTTGAGTGAGAGAAATTTCCTTCTGCTGCTTGCTGTGAAATCAGTGCAACAAATGACCAGAAGGAGGACTGTGAAGTTGTGTCTGCTTATGCTGATGCAGCCACGTGCAAATTCGCTCTCTTTGTCAGCCTGGTCGTTACAGGACACTAGTGCATTGAGGGTTCCTGGAGAAGAATGAGGAGATTGAGACCTTGCTAGATGTAGCAAATGCTTAAGAGCAGAACAGTGCTTTTTATTTTCAGTTGTTTTTAACATGCAGTTATTCAGGAAGATGTCTTACAAGGATGTAAAATATATTCAGCTAAAAGTTCCTAATATAGGAGGTGATTTGAGGACAGGGTAATTGAATCTCATTTTACTTTTCATGCCACTACCTCAAACCCGAAATTCATTCAAACTGAGTCTAATTTTTTAACTAGACTGATGGAGAAAGAGAGGTTATCAAAATGCATTCATTTTTCTTTCCATTTTCATCCTAAAATTTGGTCAAATTTCACATAGAGCTTGTAGTATGACACTTAGTCTAATCAGCATTCAGCATCACTGCCAAGGAATAAAGAACAAACCCTATTGTTGCCACAAGAGAGTATGAAAGGACAGAGATAAGACAAGGTTTTAAACTGTAAATTTCTGATCTGGCATCATCTTCTCTCAAAGCATCTTTGCTAAACAATAAGCAGCAAAAGCTGAGCTCGTTTTTACTTTTTTGATGCTGAAAGAAATCCATTTACATTAATGGCAGCAAGATGTTCACAAGATACCCAAGCAAG
Organism: Baryphthengus martii; assembly: GCA_013396935.1. NCBI lineage: Eukaryota > Metazoa > Chordata > Aves > Coraciiformes > Momotidae > Baryphthengus > Baryphthengus martii. The sequence continues at coordinate 103,258 of VWZK01010806.1, read as the reverse complement.
GCTGAACCTTCTTATTTTACTGTCACCTCAAAGAAAGAATTCAGAATAAGCCTAGGTAAAATATGCTCTGAGTATTCAATAATGAAAACATTTTTTAACAGTCTGGAATATAACTTGTCTGTTCTACTGTTGAATTGTTTTAAAGGCAATTTATAACAGATCTGGTAGCAGACATTTGGATGCTACTTATGTTCTAAGAACAGCATTTCAAAAAGATTTTGACATATTGAGAGATTTGTTGATACCACTTACCTGTCCTCAAAGCACTTTTTTCTTCCTCGACTCTCTAATGAGTGATGGAAAAGGCAGATATTTTCAGTAGCTGTTTTCATAATAAGTTTGCTGACAAGACCTAGAATTCTTACTCGACAGATACCTCCAAAAATTTAAAATAGTGCTTCTATTGCCTAAGTCAACCTATTTAAAGCGAAACACAGTCATGATTCCTCATCTTTTAGAATTTCAGGACCATCACAAATGTAACTTGAAGCTAAATAGTTTGTGATAGTAATAGCTTCTATTGTCAGAGTCTGAAAAAAATCTGTTTGAGATATGGAACATCTACAATATGAAAATGTGCTATTTAAAGCTTCCTGATGAGAGCTCTTTGTTATTTTTCTGAGTAACATCTCATGAACTAGTGTGATGGCAAGTGCTTTATCCTGATGCAGGCTGGAGATGAAGCATGGTGTTCCTCAGAACACTTTCTCTGAAGTAAGGCTATGTCTCAGGGGTATAATTGACCACGGATATCAATTGTCTCACTTGAGCAATTCCCTGATTAAAGTAAGGTTAAAGTACAGTTAGCAATTACTTACAGTTTGGGGTTTTTTGCTGTTTTTTGTTTTTTTTTTTATTAGAAACTATTCAATTCAAATCCAATTACAGTCAAATTATGTTTATTTATATCCATGTTCTACACAAGATATGCGTATTATGTTGATTATCATGCACATTAGATGCATGTTTCAAACTTACTGTAAAACTCAATGTTCTGCTATAAAATTTCATCCTAACATTCTGTATGCAAATAGAGGAATATTAGTTCTTGCAGTGTTTTGTGTTAGGAGATTGTTGAGCTGGAGGCAGTAATGTGTTGAATGACTATCTGCCATCTTCATGCCTTTTTGATCTGGAGCAACACACTGTAAAACTGTGCCAAAGGATGCAACATGGGAAACCAAAATGGAGTGATGATTTTTCATTCCATTTTCCCCTGAAAAAAGTGGGAGTTGAATGCTTTTTTCTGTAACTGGAAAAAACATCTACTTAGTCTGAATGGAAAGACACACACCTATCTACAAATGAGATCATATTTTAGCAACCTAATATTTAACATTGTACCTCTGGTTATTGATCTCCTCTTTTAGAGCGATTTTTTGTTGTATTCTGAATTTATTTCAGAATATGTTTCATCAGAGAGGTCTTTCCATCAAAAGAGAATATTTGTAGTGATCGCAGAAAATTAATAAGGTAACTTCCCTGTGAAAAAAAAATGCTGAGGGAGTAGGATGAGAGTGGTTTAAGTTAAGGAATTGCATGTTTCTCCAGTCAACCAAAGTGAATAGATATAACAGATTTCACTTTGCCTTCTAGCAGATATTCCCTGCTTAGTGTCATATTTTGTCATAGTCCTATATTATGAAAGAGAATTAAAATCTTCCGTATAAAGAAATGGTACATTTTGGTTTAGAGTACTGTGCCGTACTCTGACGCCTCATAGAGTTGTCCTGTTATTTGTGTAACCTGGGAATTCAAAAAACTATGGAAGGGGCAGAGTGACAGCCCTATCTGTTCCAGGACTTATTGATCCTTAAATAACAGAAGACTCCGTCTCCACAGATGTCTTTATAAGTTAATAATACTTTAAGGAAAAAAATCAGTTGTCTTGTGCAGAATTTTAATCATTTAAAATATATTATGTATAAATATTTATATTATATACATCTAAAACAAAACCTTTTTTGAACTAAAGCTGCTACTGCACAAATCTTATTTCTGAGCAGGCATGTGAAAGTCTTTAGAGTAAAAGAAAAAACAAAATTTTGTCATAATTTTAGCTGTGTTTCAGGTTACAGCTTAAAAACATTCTTCTAAATATTAATTAACCGGGCTTTTGAACTTATAGTATCATACAGGAGCACAGGGATTTTCTGCAGCTTTTTGTTCAGCTTCTTAAGTGAAGATATACTCAGTAAGACAGCAGGACATCAATTTACACAGAGTGTAATGTGAGCAACTGTTGTAGTAACATAATCTATCCATTAAATGAAAAGACTAGGCCCAAGAGGAGGGTGCTGTAATATCACCAGTCTTGCTGACTCCATGTGAGCAGATTTGACTCTGTTCATGCGGAGAGTAAACTGACTTGTGATTAATTTTTCCAAGACAGGCATTTTTCCATTACTTCATCAGATTAAAATGATGAGATAGCAGCCTTTCTGGAAGAAGGATGGTTCTGTCCACTTAGCACTGAGGATTGTGACCAGTGACATGTGAGAAATGTGTTGACATTGTTTTGACAGCCTCAAGGCCAGTGGACCGTGGTCTGTGTACGGGACCTCTTCCCAGCACTTCCCAGCTGTGCCATATCCCCTGCCCTACAGAGTGTGAGACCTCAGCGTGGTCAGCCTGGGGACCTTGCACCTATGAAAGCTGCGATGACCCTCAGGCCAAGAAGGGTACGTAAAAATTCAGTGAAGTGTTTTAATGGCGATTATTTCATATTCCTAAGTCACTTGGCAACTCCGATTGTGCAAGCACACTAAATTTTGTACCAAGAAGAGTATACCCAGTGCCTCTGAGCACGGCTGTAAACTCTTCGGAAGGAATAGACCAGGAAGGAGAGGTGGTGGGGTAGCGCTGTATGTTAGGGAATGTTTTGATTGCATGGAGTTTAATGATGGAGGTGATAGGGTTGAGTGTTTATGGGTAAAAATGAGAGGGAAGACCAACAAGGCAGGTATCATGGTGGGAGTCTGTTTTAGACTACCCAGCCAGGATGTAGAGGCATATAAAATATTCTGTAAGTAGCTGGGAGGAGTCTCATAGTCTCTAGTTCTTGTTCTTGTGGGGAACTTCAACTTACCAGATATCTGATTGAAATATAATACAGCAGAGAGGAAACAGTCCAGGAGATTCCTGGAGTGTGTGGAAGATAATTTCCTGACACAGATGGTGAGAGAGCCAACTAGGGAAGGCTGCCTGTGAGACCTGTTGTTTGTGAACAGAGAAGGACTTCTGAAGGATGGACTTTGGCCTGTTTAGGAGCCTGGTTGACCTTGAGGGGCAGTCCTGAAAGACAAAGGAGTCCAAGAAGGCTGGACATTCTTCAGGAAGGAAATCTTAAAGGTGGAGGAGCAAACTGGGTGTGATGATCTGGTTGTCATCTACATGTTGTGTGATGGCACTCAAGGTGATCTGCTTCACAACCTTCCCCAGCACTGAGGTTAGGCTGATAGGCCTGCAGCTCCCCAGATTCTCCTTTCAGTCCTTCTTGTACATTAGCGTTATCAATGATCTGGATGAGGAGATCGAGCGCGTTTCAGGGTAGGAAGGCTCTACAGAGGGATCTGAATAGGCTGGATCAATGGGCCAAAGACAACTGATGTGATTCAACAAGGCTGTCGGGTCTCACAACAATCCCCTGCAATGCTACAGGCTTCGGGAAGTAGCTTGAAAGCTCCCTGGAGGAAAAGGACCTGGGGATTCTGGTTGACAGCCAGCTGAACATGAGCTGGCAGCTCTTGGCCAAGAAGTCCAACAGCATCCTGTCTTGTATCAGGAATAGTATGGTCAGCAGGACTAAGGAAGCGATCATGCCCCTGTGGGGGATGATCTGGGTGTCACTGGTGAGGCTGCACCTCAAATACTGTGTTCGGTTATGGGCCCCTCACTACAAGAAAGACATTGAGGTGCTGGAGTGTGTCCACAGAAGGGCAACAGAGCTAGTGAAGGGTCTAGAAAACAAGTCTGATGAGGAGCATCTGAGGGAACTGGTGTTTAGTCTGCAGAAAAGGAGGCTGAGGGGAGACCTTGTTGCTCTCTACAAATATCCAAAAGGATGTTGTAGTGAGGTGGATATTGCTATCTTCTTCCAAGTAACAAGTGACAGGACAAGAGGAAATGGCTTCAAGTTTGCCAGATGAGCTTTATATTAGATATTAGAAATAACTTCTTCACCAAAAGAGTTGTCAAGCACTGTAACAGGCTGCCCAAGGAAGTGGTTGAATCACCATCCCTGGAAGTATTTAAAAGACATATAGATGTGATGCTGAGGGACATGGTTTAGTGGTGGACTTGACAGTGCTGGGTTAGTGCTTGGACTTGATGAACTTAAAGATCTTTTCCAATCTAAATGGTTCTCTGACTCTGAAAAAGGATCCACCAAATCTGGCAAAAAATGTAGGCTGTTTACTAGGCTCTAAAGGTCAGCCTGGGTTATTACAAGTCAATTTGAGTTTCAAACCTTCTTCTCGAACTGAAAGGGATACAGTTTGTATATATGTTCAAGTCAGAATTCTGGACAGAAGCAGCCTTTGAAGTGCTTAGTTTCCAAGTCACTTAAAGATTTAGAGTTCAGTAATAGTAGATCATGAAGAATACTTTGCCAAAGAGCTGGGACCATTCACTGTTGATAAAGTGGCACTGTTTTACTGATGACGTATGCTCTGGTTTAAATTTTCACATATTATACAGTTTATTCCTGTTGAACAGATTGTAGTAACCTGACATCAAAATCTGAAAGCAGAAATAGTGACAAGGACCTCATGTAAGAAGTCTGTAGGTTTCTACCTGTAAATGAAAAAATCTGGCCTAGTCATTGCTGCGATGTGATTATCGGACAGAAGTTAAAAATACAGACTTGGTTCTTGTTTGAAAACACTCAGTAGATAGGGCAGCCACATTTATCCGCTTGAAGGAGCAACTGGAATTACCACATTAGCTTAGTTGCTTCTTCCCGGTATCAGCTACACTTCAGCCTGGGCAGCAATGATGCAAGTTTTACAGTGCTATCTCACAGCAATGCGACCGAACCCTGATCAGTTCAAAAAGGAGAAAGTAGTTCAGTGTGTAAACCTATTGGATTAAGTCTCCTCTGAGTACAAGTGTTGAGTAGTATGGTCTTTCTGTGCTGTTCCATCGCTGAAAGATTTGCTACATTTCCAGGGGTTTGGGTTTGTGAGACTGATTTGGATGCTTGCCTAACGGAAATGTATTAGCAAGTACTTTATGCAAGTCTTTATTCCTGAGTGTATGAGGAGGGATCTTTTCTCAGCTGCCAATGTTTTCTTCTTAGCTGGAAATTCTTATATTTTATTTTGTAATTGCATTGACAGTTCTTCTGAGAGAAAGATGTAAAAGTTGTACAGGCACTCCAGGGTTTAGCAGCAAGTCTCCCTAAATATTTTAGGAATGGTCCTTTAATTTAGATCATTTGCCTCCTTTCTTGCAGTAGACGTGGGAGTTCTTTAATTTTGAAGTTGTATCAACCTTTCGTGGCAGGCTCAGTAAACTATTTGGACATGATTTGTCTGACCTCTTCAATGTAGACAAAAAACAAGAAAGATACATAGAAATGTATTTTTAAAGTTACATTTATTATAATTTGAGAGATGTCTTCAAACAAAGAACCAGTTCCTGCACATCTGTTTTTGAAAACTCCTATTTGGGTTGTGTCCTGGTATAAAGAGGTATAAGTAGAGTTTTATAAAAAATACCTGTGTATTATTAACCTGAGTATTGCGATAAACCAAAAAAGTCTGTGAAGAGATGTGAAAAGAAAAAAACCTTTACCAAAGTTAAAATATTCTGACCAGATCTCTCAGAAATTATAGAAAATGATTATATGAGAAACTATTTCTTGAATCCATTCAGTTTGGTTACGTTGTTCTGACTATAGATTTTGTCCGGCTTTTTCAACATGCCATCCTTAAAGTGAGAAAGAGGGTTACTCGTAGAGACTGACATTGACCTGACAGATGATAAACTGTATAAAGGTCCATAAATTTCTCCAATCCAAAATCGGCTTAAGTATTTTAAGGAAATTTATAAATGCTTGCAAAGGAATATTGTGATGTTAATCACTAAAAATTTGTTCATAGGACTTCTTGTGTTTATTTCCATGCATTGTGTTTTCTGACAATGTAGTCTTTTTTTCTTGTATCTTTTTTTCTTTGCGGGGGTGGGGTGGGTGAGGAAGGAGTGTTCATAAGCTGATTTCACTTGATAATCCATCCCTGTTGGAAGATACCTGAAAAGAAAACAAACCACATATTTGAGAAATGGCAACCCAGCATCTAGTCAAGATTTGTTAGATGAGATGAATCTGGCAAGAGTGCGGCACAGGAAATTACTCCTGTCTCCCTCCTGGAGAACGTATGACTAGGATAAAGACGGGTCTAAGGCAAAGCTTACTGAATAAGCTCAAAATTTTCAATGAGTTTTACCTCAGTTCCTTCTTTAATGAGATCTTCTACCCAGTTATCTAAAATGCAATGTTGCGCTTTCTGTGGTATCTTTTGCGCAGAAGAGAAACAGAACCGCTCACTAGGGTATAGATAGATAAAATTGCCTTTACTTTGCGTTTTAAAATTAAATTATTCTGCCCTTTATGTTTTCATGGCCATCTCAGGCTTTAAACTGAGGAAACGACGCATCACCAATGAGCCTACAGGAGGAACGGGAAACTGCCCTCACCTACTGGAAGCTATCCCATGTGAAGAGCCTTCCTGCTATGACTGGAGAATCATGGGGCTGGAGGAGTGCATTCCTGACAATGAGAAGCCATGTGGCCCTGGTACACAGGTTCCTGTTGTTGTCTGCGTCAACAGCGATGGTAAGATCCTTTTTTCCCCACGGTCCACATTGACTAGAGCGAAGATGCTAAATAGTCCAAAAGGGTGTCAAGTGTTTTTTAATTCTCAGCTTTCTCCATCCTTAAGACTAAGCTGTCAGGAATAGAGAGAAGTGTCCTTTAGTATTGGTTAGGAAGGATAGGTGTTCTCGGTGTTCTAGGATCGAGCTCTTTCACCTGCACACCGCAGGTTTGTAAAGATTCCCAAGGAAACTTTAAGAAAAATAAATACAAAACAACTATTGCTTTTCAGTAGGTCAAACATGCCTGCAATGACGTGACTGAATTCCCTGATGTAATCCCACTAACAAAGCTGATCCTCTGAGTCCAGAACCAAATAAAGTGTGAGTAAAGCGAAGCATATTGCAGTAAGTATAGCTGGAATAAAAATAATAATGTGTTTATTAAAAGGCATGGTTTGATGTGTGTTATGGAGTTGGTTTGACAGTCCAAGCTGTCTAGCTTCTATAAAAGGTCAAAAAAAATACCACCATTATTCAATTATTCTCTGTGAGAGAAAATAGATTTTGCATGACATAGTCATAAAAACCAATTTTGAAAGCTGCTTATAAACCACTTCAATCTACAGAAGATTTATGAATTACTGTTGCGAGAATATTCCTTATTCTTTAGTAATATTATCGTCTAGAGCAGCTTATAAATGAAAATAATTGTATCGGCTACAGTATAGTTATGGTAAGAGACTTGTAACTCCCTGCAGAGGATTAAGTAAGAGGACACCTCTGATGAGTGTTTAACAGCTGTACAAAATATTTTCTAATTATCTTTGTCAGAAGTAGTAAGAATTGATTATAGAGAGATTTAAATCTTGAGCTTTCGTGCTCAAGAATTTGGATCATAATTAAGTTTTGGGGCTTAAATTGAAAAACTTAGAGTGTAAGCTTTATTTTTCTGCATACAGCTAAGAGAACTGCTAAATGTTTTTACAGCTCAGAAGGAGATTAGCCTAGAATTACAGTACTGATTCTACTACATTTTGTGTTCCTTTCTCAAAAAATTTCACTTCACAGTGTAATAATTTCTTGGCAACAATACTGAAACTATTTCAATTTTGTTTGGATACATTTTCAGTTGAAAAATGGCCTTTTCCTTATAAAAGAAAGTGTTTCCTAAATAATTCTGATTTTTTAAATTTATTTTTTAACTGCAAAAAATTACTCTGTAAAACAAAAAGAAAATGGTTTTATTGTTTTAGTTTCTTGGATTTTCCCTAGTTTGGTTTACCTTTGGTTTTGAGAAGCGGTATTTGTTCACATGTGTAACTTCTAATTAGCCTAATTTCTTACTAAATTGTAATGTAGACATTTATATTAACTGTAATTTATTGTAACCATAATACCTTTCGAGCATGCATTTGAGACACTAAACTTTGAGATATCTTTTATGCATATGGTTTATTCTGTTGTTCTGGTTCATACTCACAGGATTTGCTGCCTGCACTGCATGGGCTTTGTTTTTGACCAAATTTGACTTGGAAGACTTGTGATTAACTTTCTTACTCCCACTATTTCTCTCTCTGAATTATATGGTGCTGTATATTGCTGTGATTATATGGCACTATATGTTGCCTATATCAGAAAGAATGGAAACTTGGGAACTGGCCGTGTGCCTGTCAGTCTAAGATTAAAGCTGTGGGCACAGCTTCAAAGAAAGGACTAAACAAATTGCAATTATGGTTTGTTTTTCAAAGAGCCAATCACTCATGAAGATATGTGTTGAATATCTTTTGACAGAGTGCATAAGCAACAAAGAGCAATGTAATGGATTGTCTCAGTTCTTCCCTGAAATCCCTTCCTTCTCTTAGTAAACATCATCTGTGATCTTCACCGGTAATACCAAGTGGCTTTTGTTGAGAACTCTCCTGAGAAAGATTAGCATGATACGATAGAAGTAAACAAAGTATGAAGTAGGGAACCGTCAACCTTGATAGTGTCTCCCTCCAAGCTAACTCTGCTCAAACATTTTCTTGCTTTGCCTCCCACAGCACTGACCCACTGAAAACCGTGTAGGCAACTCTTAAATACTCGTCTAACCACATACCCCCACCTTTTCCCGAGTAGCTCTCATCTACTATTCTGGCCTCCTACTTTGGCACAGGATACCCCTGGCATCCTTCTTCACCAAGCACTTGTAGCGGGAACCCAGATTCTGCTCTGCAAAATCTAGAGCAGCACCTTGCAATCAGACAGGTTTGGCATCAAACAGCTGCAGTGTAGTCTGCACTAAAATAAAGTTTGGAGAATGCTTGTCTTCCACTGTCTAAATATCGTAGTTTAAATTCATCGTCATATGAAATTTGTGATATTCAATGTTGTTTGAGCACTTCTTGGAGAAGATTACATTGATTGTCAGTTAAAGACTGTGGTTTAATGAACAGGTTATATAGTTTGTATGATTATCATGCGTGGCTGTATTTTGATCTCAATGTCACAGAGCAGGTTTTGTTCAGTTTTACAGGCAAAAATGACAGTGAAGATAAACAGTGTGTGTAAAGCATTAATTATCGCCTAAGTTTGCTATGTTCCTTAAACTGAACTGAACTTTGCTTAACCATACGCTCTTCAGTCTCTTCAAAAGCTTTTTTTATTAAAAAAAAAATTTTTTTTAACTCATATAAATTAGTTACCAATCTGAAATTAATGCCTGAATAGGAGAGGCTGGATCAAAGGCATTAAAGTACGTTAAAACAAAAGTGCTTTATATACTGAAAAAGGCTGTCATTGTAATTTTCAGAATAAGCATCATACTGTAAATTTACTTCAACATAAGAACACTAATGAGTATCTTCTTTTTTTGTGGACTTTTGCATCATTCTATGTGTTTAAAGCATAATTAGTTGGGATAACACATCTTGACCTGTGTGTTCTACTCTGCAATTAGAATCAAACAGCAGTGTTTGTGAGATTGTTTCATGTAATTGAAATGAGCTTCTCTCTTCCATTTGATGTAAAGATAAGAGTCATTACGGCCTTTGAGACAACAGCAAACAATAGATTATCCTCTCGTGTTGTTTCTGGAGGCCTATGATTGTCATTCTCTTTCCACAGTGGATTGAAAAAATTCAGGCTGAAAAAGAATGACAGTCAGTACCCTATGTTGTCATTGCAGAGGCCATAATGAGCTTCGAAGTGTTTTATTATATAAACAGAATTTCAGCCTTTTGCTGTGGAAAGAACCTTTTCAGAATCAGTATTCTTAGTCAGTCTTCCAGGAAATTTTACAAAGGAGCTTCTTTAGGTCCAAAAAACTCCTTGCACTTGTGGAAACTCCAAGATTGGACAGAAGCTGATCAAAATTCCTCCGTCATATGCATTATTTTAATAATTAGAGATTTGTGGCTACTATTCCAGCTACAGATTAACTGTAATTCATTTATTTTTATATATGTGGAATATATAGAAGGCATGCTTACATGCATGCACACACAGGTATGTACGTATAATCTATTATTAAGTTCTTTAGTGCAGTTCAGAAGGATGAATTTTACAGCAGCTGAATTTGACTATTACTCTATACCTATGGCAATCTATGAAGAATGCTGTTTCAAAACTCTTTATGTATTATTTAAAGGCAGTCTACAGTAGGAGAGCTGGCCACTTCACTCCATACACACCAACAGATACATTGGTGCTACTCATATGTAAATAGGGCAAAATAATTTCTGACATAAAAATCCACAAAATTAACTACTACTCAAAATGCCTATAAAATGATGGTTCATTCATTATGAGTCTTTAGATTTTTATCTTTGTGCTGAGCTCTGTAGCAGCAGTACTAGCGGTGGCTGTGGTGTCAGTAGCGTGCTTCTGATCCTCAGACAGTAGGCTGAAATGACTTCCGCGTTTTGTAGGAATGTGTAAATAATAAATTGATTTACAGCCTTTATAATATACTGGGTTTTGTACCACTCCATGTGTCGCTCTAGATTAAACAGACCTCACTTTTGAAGGGCAAATTTCTTCCGGACCTTGTTCAAGCTCGCTAATTGTTAGGTTACAGTTCGCTCCACGGGGGAAAGGAGTGGACTCCTTGCCATCTCCTGCCTCACAGCTGTGAGAGATGACAGCCTTAGAAGAGGGAGCCATGGCAACAGCAAGGCTCTTCGTGTGTATGCAAATTTCCACAACTCTTTGAAGTAGCAAAATTGCTCCTGAAGTTGTCTAGACAGGGATGTGTGCTAATGTAGCTGAGTGCCACGAGTTCTTTTCTGGCACCCAGACATAGCCGGGTGGCACAGGTCTTCCTGAGTCTGGAGTGCAAAGTCAAACCACCAGTGACATCTGTATATCCTGGTGTAAACAGGTGGGCTCTACCCTTTTTGCAGTATTAGGGGGCAAAACAATGGTGTTGGCAGTTAATTAAAAGATACAGAAGGCAAACTAGAGAAGAGATGGCTCTGAGGAGACCTTATAGTGGCCTTCCACTATCTGAAAGGGGCCTACAGGAAAGATGGGGAGGGACTTTTTATATGGGTGTATGGTGACAGGACAAGGGGAAATGGTTTTCAACTAGAGCAGGGGAGATTTAGATTAGACATTAGGAAGAAGTTCTTTACTCTGAGGGTGGTGAGACACTGGGATGGTTTGCCCAGAGCAGTTGTGGATGTCTCATACCTGGAAGTGTTCAAGACCAGGCTGGTAACCTGGTAACCTGGTCTAGTGGGAGGTGTCCCTGCCCATGGCAGGGGGGTTGGAAGTAGATGATCTTGAACATCCCTTCCAACTAAAGCCATTCTATGATTCCATGAAACTAGTCTATTTTGTGACTGACACTCTGCTGTCTGAAATGGAACAGCGTACCTTTCCTTTATCTGTGTTTATTCGCAGCTAGTGCGGCTGACTAAAGACACCATACTTCAGCTGTGTGACAGTCCTATAGGATTTAATTGCTTTCCTGTTTTTCTTTAGACTTAGAAATATTTATTTCTGAAAGATTTCTTCTCTTCCTTTTATTGAATTTTGCTTTGCAGAAAATCTTATAAAATGTCTTTATGTAGCTTAAATTTTCTTCTTTAGTTTCCTGATCAACATCTGTATTTTGTTTCTTGGGTTTTAGCTTGTAGCTTTATATCTTCCTACAACAAGCATCTCCTTAAATATATAAAGTAAGCTTCAGGAAAAAAAAGTAAAGATTGGCTGGTTTAAAAATTGGCTCTTTCTGTATATTCATGGTTTGAATCAAATATATGTTGAGTAACTGCTGGTCTTCATTAATTTTCATAATGGGAAACAGTAAGAGAATCAACAGAAGCTTTATAGGTGGACCCAGGTATAAAGAGTCTACTTCTTCCCTTTCTATTATATGTCTATATGCATTGAATGAATAAAACATCAGGCTGGTGGGATTTTTTAATGTCTATTTAGAAAGAAAATACCTACTCTGTGCACTTTATGTCTTAGTTCTTTAAAAAGAATGAAGGGCCAGATTTGAATTCGAATTGCATTAAGTTATTGAGTTAATTCTGTAAGAGAACCCAGATCAAACTCAGGCAAACCCTCAGCAGTCAATTAGTTAAAACAATGACAGCTTCTTTCAGTGCATACTGCCTTGTGCTTACAGGAACTTGGTTAGATGGGCATTAGTCACCATTTCCCAATATTAATTTCCTAGCTAATGTCATTACAGGATTGATTTGAACTGGTGTTTCTGCCTGACAGCTTTTTGGCTGACCATCTGAGGCATTTGAATCAAATGTAAGATACGTACTTTGTTGTTCACTGTAAACACATAGGATATGAAATTTGTAACCCGGTCCTTTCTTTCCTTTAATTTGTCTGATCACACATAAAAACTATTGAGTATTTTTTTTGTGTGTGTATATTTCTTACATGTAAGAAATTGTTACTGAGAGTAAAATACAGTCAGTATAAAGGACCTTAATATTTATACTCTCAGGCCGTTATGTTTCAATGCATTGGATTTTTAAGGCTTTTCTTTTTAACAAGATTTGCTTTATTTAGTGTAAAGGAATGTAAGGAAAAAGTAGTGCACACTACTGCTTAAACTATTCAATTTCAATTCTCAGGAAGTTTGATAACTGGTAATTCTTCTGTAAATAAAAGGTCACATTTAATGTGTCGTATCAGTTCCTTTTTGTCTCTCATCTTAACATCAGGAAAGTGGACATATCCCTGTAAACTTCCATATAAGAATGCATGATTTTAGCATTTGTGTAACAGTAAGTGATTTCATTATATGTAAAATTGATTTGAACTGTTGTTTCTGCCTGACAGCTCTTTGGCTGACCATCTGAGGCATTTGAAGCAAATGTAAGATACATACTTTGTTGTTCACTGTAAACACATAGGATACAAAATTTGTAACCCGGTCCTTTCTTTCTTTTACTGAATATTTTTTTGTGTGTGTGTATTCATGTAAGAATTTGTTACTGAGAGTAAAATACAGTCAGTATAAAGGATTAAGATGTGATGCGATGATTTCAATTAGTCTTTTAGGAAGGTTAGTTTAATGCTTTACTATCTTTCCATTTGTTACTTCAAATTATGCTGTTATGAAACAAGAAAAGAGAGGGTTTATGGACTTGCTGATAGATTATAAAACTGGATTTATAGACCCAGTATTGAACTTATTTGGGTTTGGATTTGTGCCCTGTATTAACTCCTTAGAACAGCCTCAGAAAGTATTTTAAATATTTTTACAAAACATACTCAATACATACAATGTTACATTTAATAACATTTAATAACATTATATATAATAAGTGTTACATAGTTATAAATTACCTACCACTTTCTTGGAAGATTATATTACACAGTACTAATCATTAATCTTTATGATAAAATGCTCTAAAATGATAGCCTCTCATTAGATTTGATGGGAGTCAATTTTACATGTGAGAGAAAAAGTTTGCACAAGCTTATTCATGTTTTCTCACAACCTACAGGCTGATGGTAAATTTTCTTCATAATTATCCAACGAAAAAGCTGTGGAACTAGTGTGTTGATAAATGGTGATGATTAAAACATCTTCATTAGCCAGTCATTTTGAGCCAGAATAAATAGGAATTTTATTCTTAGTACTTCCAGCCTTAAGCAGCTCATTGTCTGACCTTTCTTGCAGATCATAATTTGTGTTGAGTACTGATTAATGTAAAATCACTCTTATCTGTCAAGACATATTTGATTTCTCTAGCTAACTGTTCCAGTGGCAACTTAAAAAGCCTTAAAATAGCATGTGCCATTTTGCAGTTCTTGTAACAGCTCTGAATTGCACAAGCACCATCTCCACTGAATACTTAGGAAACTTTAAGAGTAAAATATACTCGGCCACGACGATTACTCCAAATCAGAGCAAACAAGTGAGGATCTCAATCTTTCCAATGTTCCCAGATTCTGGAGTGCAGTTAGCTTTTGGCAGAGTTGCAGCTCAGAGAAAGGGATAGATTCGTACCCAGGATTTGGGTATGGAAGACGAGAGGGAGAAACAAGTACTGGTCAAGCAATGAGGTTAAGAGCTGGGGAAAGGGAGGATTCTACCCTGTTTTCCACCAGAACAATTTGCTAAGAGCGAATAAGGAATACAAAGGAAGTTATAAAATGTCTCTACGTGGCAGGGATTAGGAGTGAATTTGGGCAGGGATTCAGTCTGGTGATAGTCAGCTCGAGGGAGGATTTGACAAGCAGCTGGAGAGAACTTCGCAGGGCTGGGTGAAAGGGACAGTGAGGTGACAGACTGGGATTAGTGTCTGGACAAAATAAGGCTGAATAAGAACCAGTGAAGGGGAAGAGAGAAGGAAACCTGTCAGTTTTAGAGCTGGAGTGCAGCACATTAGAACCTGCTTCTACTTTGTCCCGTGAGATCCACTGGCAGAGCAGTCAGTGTCCAGAGTCAGTGTAATACCCATGGCAGAAGTACTATTTTTGATTTGGCTTCTGTTTTAAACTTGGAAATTGTAAAGAAATAGTATGTCAAAATTAAGTATTTTAAATTGTAAAGCCAAGCCCTCGGACATTAGGAAATTAAGTTTGTCTGCTCTTTATATGAATGGATCAGATGGAAGTCTTTAATTATTTAATTGCGCCTGCATGACATTTTCCCTATAGAATCTGATACTTCTTTGTGAAACGGATATGTCTCCTTTGGGGATTAAGTGGGCATTTTCTAGTAATTAATTCTTTGTCTTTGAGACAACTAGCCTTAGTTATCTCCTTCTACAGGGTTTAATTTTACTCCCCTTTTGTTCAGCGTCAGCAGAAGATAAATAATATTGGCCTGTCACACCTTGAGTGTTCTGAAAATAAATTTATTAGTGGGCATCTGATAGCCGTGGTGGAAAGATCTTAGAAAAAATTACCAATTCTGTTTTAATAACATTTTTAATTAATATGTGGTAAATAAAAGATAGGCTCATGCCTTGAACAAAGAGAATAAAACTAAAAATATCAAATAGCTACTCATTAAGGAGTCTCCAATCTGTGAACTGAAGGAGGAAGGGACCCAGTGGAAAAATAATAAGCATGTGATTATGCAATTTAAAAAGCTGCATTATACAAAGGCAACTTTAATTCTGGCATTTACTGCTACTTGATTTCTTGACATAATTTTGGGGGTCATTTATGGATTAGCTATGTAAATCCTGCCCTAGGAATTATCAGATATTTGATTTTAATTTTGCTGATTTGAGACACCCTTTATTGGTACTGATGATAGTTTATAAACCGCCAATTGCTGCATTAGTGTTTTCCAGAGAAAATATATTAAGTAGAAA
Source organism: Baryphthengus martii (assembly GCA_013396935.1). Classification (NCBI taxonomy): domain Eukaryota; kingdom Metazoa; phylum Chordata; class Aves; order Coraciiformes; family Momotidae; genus Baryphthengus; species Baryphthengus martii. Next base: position 87,653 of record VWZK01010806.1, on the reverse strand, counting down.
CTACATCAAACTCTCACTCTGAATGTCTCAGAATAGATTTCCCGCCCCCTCCCTTTTTTTTTTTTTCCCCCAACAATGGAATAATAATAATAATGCCATCTAGAAGCATTTTACATCCTGTGGGAGGCTTCTAGAAAACCAGCAATGTCCTTCTAGTATGGGTAAGGGAACCTCATATCCACGATACAGGTGATTTCTTTGAGTAGCTGCAAACATGCAGTGAAATCTATCAGAGCTCTCTGACTTAGCACTTTTATAACTTACTAATGGAGTAAAAAAGTTACAGTGTCCCTGTACTTACAGATGTGTTCCTGCTACTTTTGGGTTTGTTGTGTGACAATGGCTGTCCTAAATTTAGTGTAGGTTTATAAGATGTAGTGGTGTTTATCTCTGGTTGCTTTCCTGAGAGCTCTTTTTCTGAATCTGTATACTGAAGGGCTGGGAGAAAGGAAAAGTCAAAAGGATGGGTTAGTTTTAGTCTTCTGGAGAGGAATCAGTTACGAAAATGTTTCCAAAGGACAAGATTAATTCAGTCTAAGGTCCCTAAAGGCATACTTTGCCTTCCACTTGTAATGATGAGAAGATATTCATTGCAAGATGGATAAAAAGATGTTCTCCAAAGATTGCATTTTATCTGTCGGTAGTAGGACATGGACAGAAACATCCATGGAATTAATTAAAAAAACTGTTTCTCAGAAATGTGTAAACATGACAGTGGCAGTGATCTCTTTTACACCTCTTGGGTCCTGTGTTTTAACTGTGATTGAATTGAGCTGTCAGATTACATATAGAGTGACAACTCTTTACTAGCTGCAGCTGGGTGAAAAATGCAAGGGAAGTGTTTGCAATCATCTTTTAGTGTATAAAATATTTTTTCTTATTCTCTTAGAACCCATTTTGAGTTCCAGAGATATTTGTGTGCCAAGAGATATCACAGATATTTATGAATGCATAGGTATAAACTTGCTGCAAATTCACAGTACAGTTGTGGAATATCAGATAACTGATAACAGAATATCATATTAATTTTTCAGTTTATCTGCATGCCATTAGTCAGTCTCTTCAGCTGTGGGTTATGCTCTTGCATTAGAGAGAGAAGTAACATTAAAACGTTGGTAACCAAATTCTAGGTGATGAAACTACTTGGTGATGAAACTGCAGTGCTGGAGTATTTATGGATCAATTAATACTGAAACTTTGTGGACTTCTAAGCTTAGATTTATCAAGTTATCCTCCAAAGCTCATGTTTATACAGAAAATGAGAAGCCTGAAGTTCATGAAACTTATGGATATTTAGTGTTTCTTGAAAACCAGGCCATGTAAAGTAGCTGTTTAAAATATGCTGATTAGTAACTCAGTGTAGGGAATTGTTGAAAAGATCGACTTGATGTTAGTGGAGCTGTCACATTGTTTTCGTGCTACTGTTTTTGTAGTCTTGCCTATTATTTCCTTTCTATGCTTCTGTTCCTAAATCAAATCCCTGAATGTTAATCTAGTTCAGATCAGCATGTCAGAATTATCATTTCTAATCAAACTGGTTTGAAATCGTTGACATTCCATTGTCCTTCCCAGACGTGTTCTCCACTAAATTTTGAGCTTATTGGAGGGGAGAGTAAAATGCCTAAAAAAACAGTAGTTAAATAAAATACCCGTCAAACCTTTTTAACAGCTACAAAACTGTATTTGTCCATACCTGATGTATTAAAAAATTTGATGACAATACTCAGTGTTGAAAAGAACAGCAATATAATTCCTAGTGATTAGTAAAACATCTTGTTTTCTAAATAAACAAGACAGATTGCAATGCTAAAATAGATACATGCTGTGTTTTCAAATCCATATATTGTAAATCCTGCTATTACTGATGTTCAAAATACCACTACCAATATTTCTAAAGTCTATCAAAGGAAGTTTTTTCACTGTGAAATAAAACAATTTCTTCAACATTTTAAAATGAATGGAGAAAGTTGGTTTTGGTTTTGTTTCGTTTTGGTGGTTTTGCCAGTATATTAATTGTGACTTGATTGGGAAAAGTTTATGAGAATATCCTATTGAGCTTGGGATCAGCTATATCTTTTTAAGGTTAGTTGTTGCTTTAGCCAAGTGTTCTTAGAAATTTACTGTGAATTTTTGAGTGATCTCATCCTTCAGATTTGCACCATGTCATCTTGTTTTCTTATAGCTCTGTCAGCACTTTTCCCCTCCTTTCCCCATTTTCCTTAAAATGGCTTATCGGTCTGACATATTGATCCCACTTGATCCCATGATAATATTGATTTTATTCTCAATGGGACCATAGCTTGTCATCAAACTTACTTTTTCTTTCATAGCAAGATGATGTTTGATTGGCTTATTTGACGCTAGAAAGCAGCTGTGCTTGGTTATGATCAATACACTTGTATTCTCTGTTCCTTATCATTCTGAGTAAGACTACATTAGCAAATGAACTGTGAAAATGCTTCAACTACCTGTCAAATGGTAGGAAAATCTTAGTTCTGTTGTTAGACAATGTGCAGGTACTCTGCTGTCCTCATTATTAGAAATACTGGACTACTTTTCCTGTGGTACAGGTCTACTATGGCATAAAGTTAAAGAATAGTAGCTTTTCAGCTGAAAACATATCATGTTTTAGCTTTTGTTTACTTTGTCTTGTTTGCATGGAGACGCTTAGGAAAGTTGATGCAAATTAACTGCAAAAATAATATTAGTTAAATTATATTAAACATGTACATGAATCCTCTTACTCAGAATTAAGGTAGCCTTAATTCTATTTGTTCAGAATTTTCTCTTTCATTCCCAGTAACGACAGCCATACAAAATGTTAATGCAGTTTAACTAATCTCCTTCAAAGTCCCATTTTAATTAATTTGAATTAATTCTTCAGTATTCCTTATTTAGCTCGGTCTTTTTCATTGGAACTCACATTATCATTAATAGTTCAGATACGGCCTCTTTCATGCTGGTGGATATTCAGTGGTATCAGAAGTATTAGAAATTCAAAGGAGGTATCATCTGCAAGAAGAGTTTTCCAGCAGTCTTTGATGCATACTAAAAAGTATGTACTCAGTAGCTTAGAGTGTTGTGTCACAGATAAAAAGCCCGTGTTACTTTTTAAGCCCTAGTTAATGCTGTATAGTGCTGGTAGCTCTGTATGTATAGTGAAGGAAATGACCGCATGCATATGTGTATATATATATATTTATTTATTTATTTTTAATTTAGAGCTTCACAGGTAGCCAAGTGATTTCTGTCTGCTTGAGGGAACTGATACTGTGGCTGCCAGTACCACTACCACTTACAAAATTATGTAAATAAATACAGGGAGAATTGGAAAACCTTTTTCCATATCTTCTGGGTGAAATGTATGTAATTTAATTTTTCAAGCTGAATAAATCTAGCAAAGAATACTGAAAAATAAGAGAGAGGATAAAGGAATAAGTTTGAAAGTGGCTACCACTAAACATTCTTGTTAAGATGACAGAGAGCAAAACAGTTTCTTCCACTTTTCTCATTCTCATCAAGTAAAGAAATCAGGCATAGAGAAGAAGTCTGCATTTTAATGGGAAAAAAAAAAAAGAAAAAGTTTGTGTTTCTATTCTTGTTTTTTTCCCAGCAGAAATACCTCAGCTTACTCTATAGTTCCGAATTAACATAGTTATGGAATATTATTTTTTCATGCTGTTGTTTAATCTGGCTTTCCTACATATATGACAGATGACACTGCATTTTACATTAAAAAAAAACATTATCTGGATAAAGAAATAATATTGTTTTCCCTGTTTTTATTTCCCTCTGTCAAATTTGGACTGTATCTACACGACTGTAATGCTGATAGATGACTCTAATATAAATGGAGGTACATGTGTTCTTTTATTACCAGATATGAACACAGGATTACTGGAAGCATTAATATTGTATCTGAAGGTGTAAGTTCATTATTCTTAACCAGCTACATCCAATGTACATCCAAAGATCTTTCCCAACTGAAGCAATTCTAGAAGGAAATATACATCTTTAAAATACTGTCTTCATTTTTGTTTCAGTTATTATCTGTCGTTATTTCAAAGGATGTAGGGTTTATATATGGTGCAAAGCCTTATCTTTACCTGATGCATTAAGGAAAACCAAGCTGAAGTCCTTAGCAGTGACTCACTTTTCTTGAAATTTGTGTGATTGAAATTTTGGGTGAGCTTAAGGACCAGGAAGAAGTTTTGGAAGCAGAACTGTCTTACGTCTTTAGCAGAATGCCTTTCACATCTTTTAGCTTTCCTATAAAGCACTCTCAGGGAGTTACCCGCTTCTGCATTTTATCTACATTGCTGCTAGTACACTGTGTTGTTAGCAAACACATGCTGCTCTTTAAGCTGTAGCTGAGGTGCAGTAGTAGCGTTTAATGATTTGGTTATAAAGAAGGAGCAGAAGCACATACGTGCTAGTGTTGCAATTCGATTTCTGCATGAATGTGGCAGTTCTTGAAGCCACGGTCTTCCGACTCATCCAAATTCCTTTTCCCATAGGGTGAATACATGAGGAAAATTGCAGATAGTGATCAACAAGAAGTTATTGCTTGTAAAACGTGATGTTTCATCTTGTTAAGGAATAGAAAATCTTAACAAAAAAAAAAATATATAGGAATAGGAAGAATTTTTTGCTTGTAAAATGTGATGTTTTATCTTATTAAGCGATAGAAAATCTTAAAAAGATCATGATTTTTTCTCAAGTGTGTTGACACTTCTGTTATCTTTGACTGGAGATACACTGCATATAGTGGGTTTCTAAGCTCTAGTTTCCTTTTGTATTGTATTAGTCCCTACCATTATCAACCATTCTTCATTTCAAATGATTGCTTAAAAAAAAAAATAAGGGAAACCAACATTTTAAAATTAAGGATTGTCTTTTAAAAGATATTTGCACCTTCCAGTATTTGAATAGTGAAAGGGGGAGTAATCAGTGGTCTTTTCTAGACGACACTGGTTTGTGTGCGTCATCACGGTAAATGCGTAAATAAGATGAAAGTATATGTGCTTGTGTTAAGAAGTTTCTTATTGAAAAAAAATCTCCATCCATGTTTATGAGATTCATGATGTTTTTTTGAATAAATGGCCAAAGTATCTGTTTATTATTTTTCTTTAACTAATGAGTACACTGTAGGATGCTACTTGAAATTCTACTTGAAACTAAAACCGCAGTAAATTTCCACTCACACGTCACCAAATCAAAGAGCTTATAATCCTATGATGTTTTCATATCATTAAACTATTAGACAACTTCCTTTCATTTTTACATAATGAACAGATGTGAGAAACTAGTGTATTTGTCTTCATTGAAGTCAGTGCCATTTCTACTTAGGCTTCTTAGAAGAAAATTGCTTCACGAATATTAACCGTCAACTAATTAAGATGTACTTAATTAAATGCAAATGCTACTTAGCAAAAGCAGTTGAGAGAAAGACATGTGATTAGAGAATTAGCAGCTGATTTAACACTTGGAACTACCAGCTAGGCACCCAAGCAATATAAATGTATGCAGAAAATTGATTGTAGGTTAGTATTGCTTTATGTTCAATAACTAGAGAGGTTAAAAATGTAGAAAATTTATCAACCTACCTCATGCAGAAATGTTTTTTGACAGCTGGTGATTCAGGAATGAGAACAGAAAATTATTTCATACAAGGTAACAGTATCGCTACTGTTTTCAAGGACACTGTCATTTTATTAAAATTAAAGCTTACGTTGACAGCCTTTGTCTTTGGAGTAGATATGACTAAAACACCATCAAGATGTTATGAAAGCTGCTGGGATTAATAAAACATTTAAAGTTTCCTGATGTCTATCAAAGTATGTGTGTTATATAGAAGTATTGAAGTGATGCAAGAGCAAAAATTGATCTGTCAGATACTGTTGCATGTGCTGCTTTTTGGTTTTTTCCTCCAAATACTCTTAAGATTGTTCGGCTAAAGAAGATAATAAATGATGAACTGCATGTAAATATTACTGGTTTTTTCTTTCTGTGGTTTATTTGATTAGGTTTTCAGAGATTAACTTCTAAATTCTCCCTACTGAAAAAAAGATATCTGGGTCAGCCTTTTGCAGTTGTGTATGCATTTTAATTAGAGGCATGTTCTCTGAGAAATACAGCTTTCCTCAGAGAGTTCCTCTTGTATAAGAAAAAAACACAACAACAAAAAAAATAGAATTGGCAAAACAAAAGTTGGTCATGGTATCAGACTGAATTTCTAACCAGCAGGTCTGATAACGTTGAGGTAAAATAAGGAGCTTTGAGAAAGATCGCAAGAGTCTGATTTTGCAAAAGGCCAGAAGATGAGTGAAAGTATTATGGGCCACCACTTTTTCCCTATGCGTAGTTCACAACATAGTTCTTTACCGCTTCTGATCTTTGAAAAAAAAGAAAAAGCCACACTACTGCCACAGCACTCTGTTCTGGAAGTAAAAGGTAATTTGCTGTGACAGTTCATGCTAGGCAGGCAGAATTTTTCCTTTTCTGTTGACCTGTGTGGACTAGTAATTGCTTAGTGATTTGAAAGAAATGAAATTGTATTAAAAATGAAAACACTGTTAGTTTATCCTGGTCATTGATTACTACTTATTAGCAGATATCAGATGTCCTAGCTTGTGAAAAATGCATGGGTTTTGATAAATTTGATGTCTTTTGTGTAATGTGAAGTATTTCCCATTTTGTGTTAGGCTAAATCAGCCAATATATAGACAAGGTTATTATTAAAGGAGGTCTATTATAGAGCTTCAAATTTGGATAAGTTTGTAACTTTTCTCTTATTTCAGTGGTTTTCTTGAAGTTGTTCGGGGTTTCTTTGTATTTTCTTTAGAATAATGACAGTTAAAATCATTAATTTTTTTTTTCTATACTGTCATGGGCTAGCCATGATGTTGTAACTTTGAGGCAATTAGTTTTTAGACTGATATTCCTTGCTTTTTTTCTGCCCTGAGTTATGATTAATACAGACATTTAGGCATATCAGAATTTTAAGAATTTTTTTTTTTTTAAATCATTTACCCCCTCTTATAGTCAAACTAGTTTTGTATACCTGAAGGAATAACGCAAAAATTGTGGAATTGTCGGATGTATAAACTTTTTAGTGGAGAAGTTTGTGCTTTACTGACTTCGAGTATAGAGAGTGGTTAAAGTTAGTTTCATATAAAAACCGTGATTGGGCCCATATCACAGAACTGGTTTTACTAAGTTTTGAATAGAGATGGGCATATTTTGTTCTTGATGGGCAGAGTCTACACAGCAGCTTTGACTCCTCAGCTGGTCTGAGGAGATCTTTCAACACATTTGAAGACTGAGAGGGAGTCAGCGTGGGGACACACAGAGGCCCTCGCGTGGAAGGAATGCATATGGGAAACTGCATGGGAATCCAAGATAAAATGCAGTCCTGTCGGTCATTCCAGCCTTTGCAATCTTTACAGAAGGCAGTACAACACTTTCCTGTTGACTATTTTTCTACACAGGGAAGGAAGGAAACAGTGATTTTACTGTTCATTTTTAAGGCTTTAAAAAAATCTTGTCCTCTGTTAAGCGCTTGCCGTTCCATTTACTGCAAGTCTGCTTTGTGATTGTAATAAAACAAAAATGGTGATATAGATACAATCTGATACTTATGACTAATTAGCCACTTTCTCCTGCGTGACATTGACAAGCTACCTTTCTAATTTGTAAAAACATTGCCTATTCAGTAGCGGGTTTAGCTAGTTGGTTGTTTTGTTTCTTTCTTTCTTTCTTTTAAAGCAATTAAATAGTGGCTCTGGTGTGTGCAAACATATTCTAGAAGGTTTTCACACCAAGGTGGCCTCCACAAGGGGGTTTTAATGTTGTGATTCACTTTGCTGATTGGTTGTCTGGCTGGATCCAGTATAACAGTTGAAGGAAGAGATGTGAATTTGAAAGGCTATCTCCTCTGCACTCTTTACTGATGATACAAATCTGTAAAAAAACCCAGGTTTTGACATTTTAAATCCCTGAAAAAAGAAAACCTTCTTTGCCTCCTACTATTTCTATATACAGGCAGTGCCTATAGTGAAACTTAGAGAATGTAGCCCAAAATGTGCGCGTGTTGTGTGAGAGAGAAATATCGTTCAACTATATGGACACTTGTTTCAGAATACGGACTATTGCAAGATTCCAGATCTTAATGAACAAATCAACTGATAAATAGTGAAGAGTTACCCTGTTGGAAATGTTATATTCTGCTTTCATCTTACTGGTTTTTACTTTTTGTCGTTCTGTTGCTTAGAGTCTAAGTAACTTAGGGCAGGGACCCTTAAGTCATGTTTTTGGAGTTCTGTCTTCAACTCTTGTACAACATAAATATATACCTATAAAGTTCAAATGAAATATTAGACTGCACATGACAAACTTTTTCAAACGGGACTTTTTTTAAATAGCTTTAGTCTTTGCGTTGGCATTGTTCCCAATTAGTGGTAGCTGACTACACTATACACTTTAAAGAGGAAGGCGACAAAGGTCAAGCTGCTCATAAAATCATTAGTGAAATGTCAGAAGCAATTTAGTCTAAATAAACTATTTCCCTGATGATAAGCAGTACCCATTGTAAAACATTCCTTCCAACTGCATTTTTATGCTATTGTATTCATCAGATAAGAACTGGACAATTGATAAAAACTAGATGTTAATATGGAAGATACATATTTCTAGAATATTTTCTCTGTAAAAGCAAAGGATAAAAAAGGGCTTTGGGAGATACTGGGAGGAAGTGAAGGTGCTTTTTTTTTTTTTTTTTTTTTTTTTTTAGTATAATCTCAGATCGAAACTAATTGAGCACAATTTCTCCTTGTGACCCCAAATTTAGCTTGGATTTGAAGGTAACACAACTTTAGCAGGCAATAAATAAGCTCGATATAGGACTGTATGTTTACACTATGATATACTTTATTGTAATAGTAGTATTTCTTGAAAATTGTAAAAGTATCCTAGCAGTTTACCTCATTGAGTCTTGCCTGGTTATGGAAGAGAAAGTTTCACATAATTTTTAGCTTTTTTTTTATTTATTTGTTCTTTGGAAAATAAGTTTGCTGTTTGCTCCTCTGTCTCGTCCTTCAACCCAAAGACATGCCATTGTGATGCAGAAGGGAGGAATCCCTCCTGCGTTGGTGTCGGGTGTTATGACCTGTGATACAAGAGAAGGAGCAATTGATGCAAAGATTGAGTCCAGTGAGGGAAGCAGAACTTGATGTGGAAGATCTAGGAAGCCTTTGGCAGGGCTCAAATTTGTGCTTTTAATATGGCAAAATGCAGCTATTGAGACTGACTTGATCTCAGAGGTCTTTATAATTCAGTTGACTGTGACTACATTAGACTATTTTAAAAGCCTGAGCTACAGGTCTTCCCTTGGTTTATGAAGCCAAGGAGAATTAATGTTTGCAGTTGTTGTGCCTAAAGATTCTATATGAATAAAATATTTGACACTGGTTAAAGGGATATAATATTGGATGGATGGCTCTCATCTTTTCCTCTTTTATAAAGAATTTGGTCATTAATAGTTCTGAGACTCATGATATGTGACTAGTACAAAAGTACCTCCTATTTTCAGAAACTCCATTTATCAGAGATTCTTATAACTAAGAGGTTTTAAGGCTCTATAAACTTTGAATGGCAAAAATGTAGTTTGTGTTTAAATTGGTGTTTGATTCATTTTATTATTATTTTATTAAGAAATAAAACCCTAATTTGTGACTTGGGTAAAACAGGGCTTGTAGAACTTTGGCATCATGTACCGCATGCACAGTTCTCACTGAATTAGTTTTTCAGAATCCAGGTGGTAGTTTTTAACACTGGCTGATGTCTTTATCATTAAGTTGTAGAATATTTAACGATTTTTTTTTCTGTAACAGATGTAAAAACTTAGGTTCATTGCAAATCTTGATGAGACATTATTTTGTTCACATTAGCTGTTAAACCAAAAAGTCTGACGTGATACATCATAGCAAGTGCGATGCTATAGGCACAACTGTTCAGTGCCATCGAGATCGCATGCACTTCAAAAACATTTTGGTAGATGATTCATAATACAACAGGAGTTTTTATGCCCTACTACAACAAGGATCATATATCACAGAAGGCATTCATATGCCTTGAAATGTTAAGCTTTTCAGAAACTTTTTTAAAAAAAGTTTAATGCTTCCTGATGTACACGATGAACAGGGCCTCAGATGTTCAGTGTGCTTTTGATGCAACTGTCTCACAGTTCCTTGTAACTGGCATTGCCTACTGGGCTACTGCTCAGTTCCTGGGCCTTTTCATTGCAAGCTCTTTCTGTATGATTGTTTTTTATAATTCTTTATGATAACAAGACTTCTTCCATTGTTGGCTCCAAAGCAAAGATTTATCCTGAGGCTTTTGTCACTGTCAGTGAGATTTACTGGCCTCAGAATATGTGGGCATTTGTTCATTCCTCACTTAATGGATATTAACTGATTTGATCGGGAAATTGTATGCCACCTTACAAAACTAACCACTTTGTGCTTAGGGTGCTGCTCAGACAGATCTGACATGGTGCTCCCACAATTTCCTTACTGAAAACAAAAGCAGCCCTGCTGCTTAAACACTAACTAGTATTTCATTAAATAGTTTACACCAGTCTGAATCTTTTTATTATAATGAATTGTGCAAATTGATGTGACAAATGCATAGAGCTTTCTATATTGCCATGATACAGGGTGATGTGTTAGTGTTTGCTAATAAAAGATCTTTCTAACCAAACAAGACTCTCTGACTGCATTTTACTGCTACTCTTCATATTTTGATGCATAGCTGAAGTTAAGAGGATGAATTGCGGCTTATAAAACTGACTAAGCTGGAAGCTGGAATACCGCTTCCCTTCTCCTGTAAACATGGATGAAGTCTAGGTGATTACTGTATATGGATTTCCATGTACACAGTTTTCCTTCCATAGGTGTATTATATACTCTGTTAGTCATATTAGGATTTTCTGTGTAATCAAATATGTATTAACAAAATGAAAGCCTAAAGACCACCCAAGCTGGCATTCATTTCAGCAGAGTATCAAATTAAACTAGGTTTAAGCATGTTCTTCTAGAGTCAAGGCAGAAGAGACAAGTCATTTTAATAAAAAAATCTATTTACCTTGTTTCTATAGAAGAACGGAATCTAATTTATTTGTGTGCCCATCTGGACTAGATTGCTCATTTTAAGTTAATTTAACAAATGATAGACTGCTTCTGGCCTTTTCTTTCCCAGGAGAAGAGGTTGACAGGCAGCTGTGTAGAGATGCTATCTACCCCATCCCAGTCGCCTGCGAAGCTCCGTGCCCAAAGGACTGTGTTCTCAGCATGTGGTCTGCATGGTCCTCCTGCTCACACACCTGCTCCGGCAAAACCACAGAAGGGAAGCAGATGCGTGCCCGCTCCATTCTGGCGTATGCAGGTGAAGGTAAGGTCGCATGCTCTTACAAATTCACGCTTGATTGTAAATTTTCAACTGTCTTTGTAAGCTCAAAGTAATTTCTTGATTGACAGAAATGAATTATTAGGTGAAGTTGTGGGTTTTTTTAAATGAAAAAAACAATTATTCAAATGCTTATCCTGCGTTTACTCATGGTACCTAAAGCTGTTTTAAAGAGGAGATTTTGTTTTATTTCAGTTAATATTGCTATTTGTTATTATTCTGCATAACGTTAGTGTTTTGATTTTGAAAATATGGATTTCTCACTTTCAAGTAAAACTAAGGCAAACAATTCATCCTATGCAGACCTCTATGAAAGATATTTATAGAGGATTGTTAGTAACCCTAATTTAAGTCCAATTTGGAAGCATAGAAGTATGAATGGTGAAGAGGTGAGAGTTTTAATGGGTTCAAATGCTAACAAATGGCTTTTTTTTAGCTTCTTAGCTCAAATTGGTAAGTGGTGTTTTTAACATTTTTATTGTAGTAAGACGTTGATTTTACCCTGCTCACTGATGTGAATAGTTTCCATTCATGGAAATTGTCCCCATAAAATTTCTCCATCAAATACATAGAGACAACATAGCCGGAATATAAAAAGAAGAAAAAAAATGCTTTATATACAGATTTATGTCTGTTCTTTGATGATTTTTCCATGCTTCTTATAACTAGTTTTGGTTTGTTCTTAAATATTTTAGGGGTTAATAGAGCAAAGGTATTTTATATGTTCTAAAAATGGCCACATCAGGTGTGCCAGGGTCCAACTGGTAAAACGCCTAGTGCAACACTGGGAGCAAGGAGACAGCCACTGAAGAGTTCTTGGGAAATGTTTACTCACATATATTACTGACAGTAAAGTTAAATGTCTTCAATATAAAAGGATTACACGCATGTTTTAGTTCTTCAAAACTGTTAAGAGTTTTACTCCTTCAGGTTGAGATGAAATTTAGTTGAAAAGTGAAAGCTCTAATGTATGGAAGTAGTAAAAAAGACTGTGTATTTTGAGAAATTGAAAAAGGGACAGGCTTCATTGTATACCAAAACACTTCTCGGTTTGCAAACACAGTTAACTTTATTGCTAAAAGTATGCTACGTATTTGACAGAATTGAAGTAATTGTGGAAAAAAAAATAAAAAAAAATGCAGCAGCGCAGGCACTTTCAACCTTTTCCCTGAAAGGGACCTTTGCTACAATTTTAAGAGGCAATCAGAACCATACTCATTTTAGTAGGTGATTCAAATAGTAAAGGACTTTGATGGATCTATGTAAAAAAGTAGAAGTGCTCTTAAAATAAGAAACAAAAAATGGGTTTATGTTCTCCCTTTTTTTGCAGTGGAGTTATTTGAGGGAAACACATAGCCACGTTTTCATGTGATAATTTAAATAAACATATATTCATGTGTTTCTTGCTTTTCCATGTAGATCAAGGTAACAGATTTATGCAATTTTACTGGAGACAGAAATTTAACATCCTGACAAGCATGCCACAGAATTGAAAACCTTAATTACTCCAGAAAATTTCCTTGAACTTCTTTTTAAAAAGAAGTACTCATTTTATTCTAACTTTGATACTTAGCACAACTTAGAATAATTTACAAGGCTGCAGATGCAGCAAAGCAGTTAAGCATTGCCTGGATTTTAGGTATGTGAATTTTATTTCTGTCTATTGTGCAATGATCAGAACCAGCACTAAATGGTCAGAAAGGTATGGCAGGTCTCAAACCACACAGGTAGTGGTGAAGAAATCCCTAAACTACTGCTAAGAAAGCTAACTCACTACCTAGATGATGTGCTTCAGCATCACTCGAACCCTTCCTTCTTTGCTAGTATAGTGAGGTGAGGTTTTTCTATGCTTTTTTAAAGTATATAAGCTGATATGTCTGCCTAGCTTGTAGCAATTCACTCGCATCTTGGTCAGATATCTGCAACACCATGCTCCTTTGCATTCTCAAACTCCAGAGAATAAAAATATATAAATAAATAAAACAACCTTCCAAGGCTTAGTGTATCATTATGACTCTAGCTGGAACGTACTTTTCACCTTTGCTTGTGTTATATTAAAAAAGTATCAGTTTAGCTGGTTTTTTTTGTTGGGGTTTTTTTTATGTCTCACTGAAATTAGAATTATTGTCATCTTTCTCCTCAGACATCTCATGCCTTTTAGTCATTTGCTGCATGACAAATGCTGAATGACTTTTCACCTCCAGAATCAAATGATGGAGATCAGCTGTGTTCCCAAAACGTAAACCACTGATTGTGTAGTTGGTGCTGGGAGGTCGTTTTATGTTCTGGAGGCAAAGAATATATTAATGTATCTGAACATCTGTATTCTGCTGATATAAAAATGAATCTCCACATGAACCTTTTTTTCTGGAAACATGCAGTTCTCAGTTCTATTCAGAGCTTATAAAACTTGCACATTAGTGATGTTTAAAAACTCTGTAGATGCCATGTATAATGAAAAATCCCAAGTCTCATAAATATAAGCCAAAAAATTCCATGTATACGTTAAAACTGAGTTCTGAAAATAGCTATCAGTTCTGTTCAAGTGAACAGTACCACAGGTGCTCCCTTTTGGATTTTTATTGCTATGAGAGGTGGACTAAGTTAGGTGAGCAATTTCAGAGTAATTCCTGTATAATAGAGCCAGAATGTTTGGGAATTTCTATTCAGAACACAATAGGACAAATAAATTGTACATAAATATATACAATTCCTATGCTATCAAGACTGGGCATTAATTAATGAAAAAAATGTGCAAGTCTGTTGGCAGTCTATGAATAAGGCTAAACTTGGCTTCTAAGTTGACATAGAGTCCAAATTTATCACTGGTAGTTGTTAATCACATGCATCCTCCTGCTAGTCATGGAGAATTCAGTCTATGAGCCCTGGAAAATCAAAGTATCGCAGGCATTACATACGCAAGGAATGTTGCAATCTCTTAAAGTGTCTGAAGTGCTTAACACTTGTTTGCTGGGGTACCTAAACATGAACACCCCATTGAAATTTTTGAGGGTCTGTAAATACATACGAAATAAATTATTTTATCTGGGTCTTGAACAGCTTCTTATCAAAGTATTTTCTGCGAGCATTCAATTTCTTTTCTCATTGGAATAAAAAATACTATATTCTGTCATTTTGCTTGTTAGTGTTGGCAGATGACTGTCCATGATAGAGCTATGGTGTTTCACACTTGAGCTTATTTTTCTTCTTCCTTCCCAGCTATCTATGCTGCTGAATTGATGTGAAGAAACCGTCAAGTTAGCATAATTGGCCACCAGGAAACAGCCAGAGTATAATCAATTTTCTTGGATTGATTTAGAATAGGAGTAATCCAGTAGTATTATAAAAATTCCTCGATGAAAAGAGTAGCTTCATAGGAAAAAATGGAAGCCATAGATAAATTACAATAGCGGCAACATTTTGTAATGAGCTCTGGGATATAACTGGCCCTCCAGCACCACACTGACTTCTGCTCGAGCCGGGAGTTGACCTCAGCCATACACCTTCTCATCACTATTTCCTTATGCAGAACAACACCTCTTCTGCACGATCAAACCGTATGCTGCAGAGCTTCATGCACAGTGTGGTTCTGCACATCTGGGATGGGCTTATTCACTTGCGTTCAGTGGAGACAGAGAAAGAGGAGTCTCTTTCGTCAATATAAAGACTTTCTGTGTCTTGTGAGATGACTTCATGTGGAAACTGGTGTCACTATTACCATTTTTGATATCTTTTCTGAGATCATTGTCCTCAACTTGAAGGTTTGAAAGGTGAAGTGATTTATAAATTTGCCTGTCTGGGAACCTGCCTATAGTGGCAGCTCATTTGTGTCACTGTCAAATACATCTTCATGGTACAGTGAGAAATTCAGGAAAATCACTGTCTCAAAATATAAAACGACAGCAAAGGACATAATGATGTTATTTGATACATCCAGTGGTTGTTCAGCATAAGTCTAGTAAATGTATGATATACAAATCAGCCAATCTCTGTTGAGTGTATGGTTTGTCTATTTATTTATTTTTTTTCTGTTTAATATTTCTGTGGATTTTTTTATATTCTGCTATGCAATAAAACTTATATAATTAGGAATACGCAGCAAGGCTACCTTACATGAGCCATAACCTGAGTACTAAATGAGTCTAAATTTTCTAGTAAGTAGGAGATACGCAGGTTGATTCTGTATTGATTATACACTGCCATTGATTGACACTGCCAAATAAGTGTCATACAGCGTAACACTGATGTTGTGGATCCGTTCCAAGTTTTATCAGTAGTATATGACTGATACCGATTTTGGAAAAATAAAGCTTAAAATAAACTCCCCCAAGTCAAATGGAAAGAAGAAAACAATCTGATTAAAAAGCTTAATTTAATAAAATCAAAGTGAAGGATGATTTTGTTTGAAATACTGTCTTAGGCCAGGGGTGCCTACGCATGGCAAAGTCTGACTATGGCTATTGTATGTTCATACATTAGTGAAAAATAATACCTGAAAGACTATTTAGTGTGTCCTCATATATCACAGACTACTAAACATCACTGCGTTAGTGTAGAGTATCAGTCATCTGTCTCATCAGGTGCTCTGTTTGATAGGGGCCAGTAGCTCATACTTCTGAAATATCTGCAAGATGATTTACTGAACATGTAAGAAATAGCTGGATCAAAGGAATTTCTTCTCAACTCTAGGTAAATTACAAGTGGTAGGCTTCAAAATTTTATTTCTGTTAAAATTTCAGTGCGCTTCGACTTCATAGCTGCAAAAGAAGAATTATATTTATGACTTTTAATGTGTTTACTCTTCTTACACTTCTGGCATTTTTTTTAATTTTTCTGACTTGAAATAACAGTGCTTGGTAATTAAATCTGAAAGCGTAAAGTTGGATAAGGATAAGTTTTGGAGAACACAAGGTTTTTCCTGAGTTATAACTGATTTCAGCTGAAACAGGAATGAAAAAAACCACTAAGTTTTGAAACTGGGGAATCTGAATTTTCAAGCTAGACTTGCAATAGTGACCTGAGCTGAGGGAGAGAACATTACTGTGCTTCCCGTTTTGCTCAGGAGCCTCTCTATTCAGATTCCTGCCTGTGGCGTGAGGTTTGGGATTCAAATCCTACCCAAGAAAAGCCTTGAGGATAGATCTCTCATCTCCTGTGTGTGCACCCATCTCCAGTGCTGTTGTGTGTCATAGGACAGATCCACTTGGTTTGCATGACTGATAGGCACCAGGTGAGGAAGCATGAAGGTCTGCATAACTGGAAAAGGAGAACTGCACCACTAGGGCAGTCTATGTTCTCAGGTTAGAAGTCTGCATGTATTGACCATGTCTGTCTGAGGGAAGCCTTGAGCTGCCTTTGCCTACCTTGTTCCCATGGCAAAGAAGACATGAGTAACACCTCATTCTCTAGACTACAAGAGGCACTTCAACTGCATCTGTTTTCTCAAGCTTTAAGATTATTCCAGCTGTTTTGAAGTGCATATAGAAAATTACATTCATTTGTCAAATGAGTGATATCAAAATAATTAATGAAAATGATCCTAAATGCTTTAAAAAAATGTTAAGCTTTTTGAAATTTCGAAGGTATCAAGACAGAGTCACAAAAAAAAAGACTTATAAAACCCAATTCTTGAATATCCTAAAGTGAGATGTCTTACCCATTACCAGCTCCGGATCAGGCAGAAAAGCAATCTATGACAATTTTGTTAAAGCTTTCAAGGAAACTACCCTCATATCTCTGCTATTTTGTGAGTAATATGCAAGTCCTTCTTTGAAGTTAGTCTTCTGTTTCCAACTGTTCTTTGTCTAAGTATTCAAAAACAAAAAGAAACGCTTCAGCTCCAACTTTTTTTGTAGGTTGAAATGATTAATTTCAGTACTAACAAACAGCTATTTATAGTCAGCTGATGATGTATTATATAAAAAATATATAGTATTGTCTGTCCCTTTGTCATGTATTCTGACAGAATTAAATGTCTATTTTAATTTTTTCTGTGTTGCTCACTAATTTTTATACTGTTGTCTGTGCTGTCCTTATTTGGAGAAATGCTCTTAAAGTTGAGCAGCCCTAATCTTGTCAACCCTACGCAGAAGTTGTAAAGGACATCTCTAACTGCCAGTTTTCCAACCCCTTCTACTTTTTCTGTACCTATTTTAATTTGATGGAGCACAAGGGAATGCTGTTTTCCTGAAGAGAATGGCACACTGATTGATAAATAAATAGTATGTTTTTTAATATTACAAAGATTCAGCACTAATGACAGTTCTGTATTTCAGTAATATTATTTTCACAGGTTGTTCATTATTTACATAGCTTTTTAATTACTGGTTTAATCTGAACAGAACTGGATTCTTACTGAACTACAGACGTTCATGCCCCAATGTTTTTCATTTACGAGTCAATGTCACTCTCATTTTGTCCCTGCATATACATTCCTGCATAGCTGTCAAAACTGAATCGAAGTTGTCACTTTATCCTCAAATGCCTTAGGAACTGGTGTCTGTGGATTCCATTCCTGGGGAAATATTCCTTCCCACATACACCCTTTTAATTTATGAATTTGCTTCAATATTTTGCTTCTATTGCTTTTTGAGCTAACATAAGATGAAAATAATTTAGTGACTTTCCCTATCTTTTTGAAATGCTCATTTTTTTAACCCTTGTACTGAGGAGACTTATCTAGACTCCTCCTGTTGATGAGTTTTCTCTCCCATGCCAAATAATTTGTGACTTTATTACCTTTTATTTTATTTTATAGCTTTTTAAAATATACTCCCCTAATTTCTGTACTTATATTCCTACCTACTGCTGTAATATGGAACATTTTTTTGATTTCCTGGATGAAGCTATTTGAACAGCTTTTTGGAACTCATTACATAACCATAATTTCAGTTTACCATTTTTAAAAATTTGCCTTTTTAGGAAAATGCCTATGACATTTTGTCTTGAATATGCATGTTGACATAGTAAGCAATTCAGATAGACCTGAGTTGTATCCGTTTTGAGTCAAAACCCAATTTAATTCCAGTCATTATTTAATTACTTTTACACGTTTTCAGGTTTTTCTAATCCCCCTTTGCAGAGCTTAAAATTAGCTAGTCTTTGGCATGACATCTCAGTTAAGGTGATGTTTACTGTTGCTTGGTTGCATCAATATTTTTAGCCCAAAGTTAGAAGTTAAAAACATCTCTATGGAAATAATTTGAGAATTTGGATTTTGTTGTGTGGTTTCATTAGAATGACCCTTTTCCTCACATTCGCTGCAGATTTAGACAACTCACAAAAGTGATTCCGGCTATAAAGTATTTTTGCATTTGTGATACTTGAATTACTTTGCGTTGGAGTACTTGAAGTATCCATTGTTTATTTGATTATATTTAGGGGTTTGTTTAATTTCTCTCAACAATGAATTCTTAAACCCCCTTCCCTCTTGCCTATCTCTAGAGCAAAAGGTCAACGTAAAGTTCAGGATATCAAGGGTAATTCTCTGATGTGCGTTTGGTGTGAGCATATATCTTTGGTTTTAGAGGAAAGTTGTATGGCTTATCTGCAGTAACTAATACAAAGTGCCTCTTCCAATTATCTTTCTTACCGTTTCTGTCTTTTAGGAAAGAGTAAAATGTTACTCTAGGTTTTTCCCTGACTTCCCATCACATGGGGATAGGAGTCCTTTTGTTCCAGTGCAGGCAGTGAATGTTTAAATTAATTCTTAAACCTAGATTCTGTTTGTCTAGTAACACGAGAGATCTAGGAGACACGCTGTCTAATCATAGCGCTGGACATCTAGTGGCCTATGATCAAGTTTTGTAGGAAAAACTTCTTTACTCATGGAGGATTGGGAGGCCAAATTAGCTTTCAAGTACTTGAATATAAGAATCTGAACATGCTATCTGAAACAGGACACAACAAAGATAGTGTTATCTGAGCTTTTCTTCACAATTATTGACACATGAATACATTTTAATCTTAACCTGCAACAGCCTTTGTTATCTCAATCTGGACCTGAAATTGCCAGCTGTGCCATCCTCGTTGGTAATTACGTAACATGGATGAATATCCACTGGGAGCTAGGACAAGAGCTCCAGAACTCTTTTTAATTGATCCATGAATTAGACATAAACAGTGATCTCTACACACGCATAACTAGAATATTTAACCCTTTCTTCTACCTGGGGCAGTCATACCTCCTTATATGATTTCTTGTGAACCCCCAAATGCTTGTATAGTGCTCCGAACACATTAGTGTAGTATAGTAGTTATGTATTTTGGCATCCTTATTGTACACATTTACATTTACTGTCTGTGTACAGTTTGTTCTGTGTAGTCTGTTGACTGAAGTTTATCAAAGTCAGTATTGGGCATATGAAGAGGAGGAAAAAGGAACATTTATTTCATGTAATCGAAATAATAATATGTACCTAATAAGATTTCAAAGTGTTGGGTGTTTTTATTTTTTTTAATAAAACACTTTATTTCCTTCCACTGCATGAACTTTTGCCTTTTTTTTCTATTGTTCCAGGAGGAATACAGTGCCCAAATAGTAGTGCACTGCAGGAAACGCGCAGCTGTAACGAACACTCTTGCACCGTCTATCATTGGCAGACCGGCCCCTGGGGACAGTGCATAGAGGATACATCTGTCTCTGCTTTCAACTCTTCTGCCAGCTGGAATGGGGAGGCCACCTGTTCTGTGGGGATGCAAACAAGGAAGGTCATCTGTGTCAGAGTCAACGTGGGACAAGTGGGTCCAAAAAAGTAAGTATCTTAAAAAATATCTTCATGCTGTAATTATCTTTGGATCTTGATGCTTTGTATCACCAATGACTGCATGTAAAGACAAAAAGACCCACTTTTTTTGTAGTCTTATGAAGAAAGAATTCATCTTTTAAAAATACAAAACTGAAGCTACAGGAGGACTATATAATACCTTTCTTGCTATTGAATTTTAAGGGTGATATTTACAGCAATGATTCTGCTGACAGCTGACTACTAAATCCAGTAGGCTCCTTGCCGTCAACAGGTTGAGTCGAGATAAAAATCTTGGAGTGTGTGTGTGGTGTGCAGTGCAGCTCAGAGCCTTGTGGTACCTCCAAGCAAGAGGTGCACTACGTGGGTTAGTGCAGTTCCATGCAAAAATTGCAATTTTGATCTAAATACAGTACCACTCATGTAAATGCATCTTCTCAGCAGCAGACCGTGGAGGTGAAGTGTAGTGCAGCCTTGATAGGGCATTACTTTGAGATATGAGTTTGAACATTCATTTGACAACCTGTGTGAGGTATTTTTCCCCATATACATGTTTCCTTAAGAGATCCTTTGGCCCAGTGATTAAATTTTAGAGTTTAATATGTGACCAGGGTTAAATATAGATTAACTGCTAGTAAAATGTATTTGATAATATCTTCATATGGTCTTCTTTGTCAGTCTGTAGATATATCCCACTCAGGACAGATTCAAAGCTGGAAGAGCTGATAACAGGTCTTTTAGAAAGTTCACGAGGCAGCTATTATTGCACTAAATATTTGAACAGTGCTGCCATTTGTTACTTTATACAGCAGTAGACTTATTCTTAATTTACTTTAAATGGAAATATGGGGAATAATACCAGCACATTCAGTAATCTAAATTGTTGTATATCTGCATTAAGTTACTGTTCTATTCAGTCACGATACCATTATATCTTTTACTTGTTTCTCATTTTGCATTTTAAAAACTACCTCTAATGATTTATCTTCCTTTTAAAATCTGCTGTTAATGTCTGCCTTTGATTTGACCTTAATTTTTGGGAGGAGGTCTGTTTTATTGTGTCATAAATGAAACCTTTACTATGAGAAGAAAAACTTTGGTTGATTCTTCAAATTGTCACATTAAAATCACTGAGTCATTTTTAAAGACCCAGACATTTAACATGAAAATGTAAATAGGAACCTTGTTTTAAACTCCCCTTAATAAAATGTATTACTGTCGTGCAATATAATCGATATCATTTGCCTTATCTACCTCACAAGTTGCGGACTTCAACTTGTATCTTTTCTGTTTAATTTGACCTTGAGTAAGGACTGCAAAAAAATCAATACTTTGCTTTAAGCCACATATACTAAATACAAACAATATAAAAGATAGAAATGGTCTTCTAATTGAACTAATTACCTTGCCCCAAGATCCGATAGGAATTGTAAGTCCAGTGCTCCTGAAATATTACGTTCCTAGTGAAACAGTCAATGTGTATAACTCAGACTTTTTTCTGTGCTTATAATTTCTGTTGTTCTTTAAGGAAAAAGCCATTAGTAAGCTAATGTTGAATACTTTTCACAAGCATTTTTGATTTTAACCTTAGAGAAGATTTCTGAAAACATAATCAATGTGCGTGATTAGTGGCAGAATTTTTTTTAAAGTGTACCTGACTATATGGGTGTTATGTATTATAATACACCCACACATATAGAATATGATTTTATGAATCACATAGAAAAAAGGCACAATTTATGGGACATAATTTGTTTATGTGACTTAAAAATGTAGGCAGAGCTTACAGAGAGACGATGGAGATTTATGTTACTGTAGCTGTAATACTTCGTGGTCTTTCATGTCAGTATTTTAGAGGAGAAAAGAGAAAGGATGGAGATGTCATTTTTTTAGAGGGCACCAAAAAGTGGTACTAGTTTTCAGTTATGAGTCATACTTTGAGAAGTTTATGTGAATTGACAGGAAGATGCAGGGACAACCAATGGTAATCATGAACTAGAAAGCATTATTGCTGAAGAGTATGTTCCTGTAAAGTTGCAACTCAACTTTCCTTCTCCTTTCCTCCTACTTCTCCTCCCACACTGCACAGACGTAGTTCTCCACTGACCATGGAGACCACATTTTCTCAGTAGTTCATTGTTAGACATGCCTGTGCTGCTTTCAGCATGGCAAGAAAGATGCCTTGCACAAGCCAAGCTTCCCCAGATGATCCAATCCAAATATTAAACTGGTCTCTCATTTCTCTGGTCCCAGATGCCCAGCAGCCACAAGATGAAAAACCACACATAGTAATGTTTTTCTGTAATGAGCCCAAAATTTGAAAATAAGGAACCAATCTTTTTCTTACTTCTGACGGTCCACAGTATGTACACTTTTAGGGAAATAGTAATTTTGAAATTATTTTAAAGAACTGCAGTACTTGTGCAAGAGTTATTGCATCATTCTGAAAACAAGTATTGAAGCATAGGGAGTTGTTTGTCCTTAATGGAAAAACAGGATCACAGAATGGGGAAAATGACCTGGGTTAATGAGTCCCATATGTGGCAGTCCAATAATCCCTTTTATATGCTGATCAAGCCTCTTCCTAAAACAAGTGAGGTTTTCTATCCCTTCTTGACAGTCTTTCAGAGTCTCATTGATCTGGCAGTTTCAAACCCTTTTCTGGTTTCTGTTGTAATTGTAGCCGCCTTGTTAATACCTATTTGTTCCTGGGTTAACAGTATTATTTAGTTGAAATATGCTGCCTTCCAGATTTTATGCTTCTGATAAATTTATGAAGACCTAAAAATGTATTTTGCTAAGCCAAACTAGATGGCTTTTCTTCATAATCATTTGAAAGCCTGAAAATAACGCTCAAAAGGCAGGGTCTGGAATGGTGAGTGAGAAATGATGGGTTTTTTTCAAGTTAAATCCCCAAGTGCAGAATGCACTAGTTTGTGCTTGCTTTCACCAGATATATTTAACTGCTAATAGTTTTTATTTCTGTGCTTCATCCTGGTGAATTCTGAGCATTTAGCACTCCCCTCATCTGCCTGCAGGCATTCAGTACCTCTTCTGATTCACTGCTTCACTGCAGAGTAATTGTTTATTTTACTTTTTTTTTTTTTTTTTAGATGCCCTGAGAGCCTCCGACCAGAAACTGTGAGGCCGTGCCTGCTTCCCTGTAGGAAGGACTGTATTGTGACTCCATTCAGTGACTGGACATTGTGTCCTTCTTCATGTCAAGAAGGTAATTTTATCCATTGTGTGACAGATTTTTAGAAAAAAAGGGAATTAGACTAGCAGTTAGTTTTGGCAGAATACTTGTATACATCTCTTTCTGTCAGAGGACATGAAATAGTTGGTACAGCAGCTGCAGGGAGGACATGGCATTTTTGGTGAAAAGAATAGTTATTTCTATACACTTTCTATATGCATCTGTTTGGATTTTGAGTTTTTATATACCAGGAGATAGACAGGCAGATAGATTAGATAGATATGCTTATGTATATAATTTTGGCTGGTTTCTTCTACTCCAGGGAAAATTCAAGGAAAGTTAATAAATATAGACTTTAAGTTGATGTGCATGCTCTGATTTAAACATATATTTCAATACCATTTTAATACATTTGGCGAAGCTCTTAAATTAAAACAGTGCAGATCTCCTTTGGATTTTTATTACACTGAAATCATACATGAAGTTAAAGTGATGACTGGCTTAATATTGCCCACATTTTTATGCTTTATCTCTTTTTTTTTTCTTTTTTTCTTTTTTTCTTTTAAGCTTCACAGGAGGTGTTTTTTCTAATATATACTATTACAGACAGACTCTGTAATACCCTGTGTTCCACAGGGTGCTAATCCCTGTGTGGGACATGGCGATTACTCACAGCTACCGTATTATCAGAGTGTAAGATATTGTTACATCTACTATACACACTTTGAATGCCATGGACAATTCTTTATGGTTTATAAAGGACACAAGCATAAAGGTGCTTTTTTTTTTCCAGTAATTCCTATTAGTGCTTAGTGTGTTCTAACAAATAAAAAAAAGAATTAGGAAGATTAAATTCATAACCTTTGAAAAAGAACCGAGAATTAAGACCATTGAATCTGAATCTATATAGTTGTTATTCATTATTAAATACTGTGTTCTTTTACAGCAGTATTAATCGTTCTTTCTGGAATACTTTTGTTGATGCAGATCATCTTAGACCAAAATACCATCCCTTTTTGTTCTCATTTCTGGTTTTAAGAAAGTTCTTAATGCAATGAGCATATCTTCATGAATATTTACTACAAACTCGCCTGTAGGCTTCTATAAAGCAGTATATTTGTGAACCAATACAGGCATTTTGTTTATTCAGTGAGTGAAATTCTTTTTATACTACACAAACAATTTTTATTTTCGTGGGCTTTACCCATTTGTGTCAGCAAGCTGGTCAGCAGCTTTGCTGGGCTGCATGTCTGCCTTGCCCCTTGTGCCAGCTCCTGGCAGCTCCTGGAGCTGATTGACTTGGGAGCGGGGGTTTTTCTTTGCACTGAAAAGCGGCCAGGTGGTGGAGAAGCCACTGCCGGGATTCTCCAACCGCTTGTTCCTAATTGCAATTGCTTGGCCGTAGTCCAGCACGCTTCTGTGTTCAGACAAGCTGCATCTGCTGTAGTAACCCACCCAAAGCTGATATCAACCCAGTCAGCAAAATATCTGTGCTTCAGCTCTCCGGGGAGGGGAGAAAAAAAGGAACAAAAATCTCAAACCCAAGATTTTTACCTAACAATATTTGTGTATAGGTATCTCTGTGAAACTAATACAGATTTGTGGCTTTTTTTCTTAATTTTCTGCCTGAAAAACTGATCTCTGAAGATGACCGAAATAAAAATTCCTACTGGAACTATTTACTGTTTATGATTAATAATGAATGCCTATAATAATTAAAAACTGTAAATTAATTCCAGAGTGGATTTTCTGTTCTTTTTTTTCCTGCAAGTAATTATGGCAAACTTCCACTTTGAAGCTTTAAAGTATAGCAGCAAACTGAGATGATTTAATTTTTGTTCGCTTGAACTATTTATTCATTTCAGCTGCATATTCCTTCGTTCAGTATTGCTACTACTGCTTTCTGTTTAGTTCTGCATCCTGGCCTTTAGCTGGAATTAAAGTCTTTTATCTATTACATTTCATTTTATGCTTATGGACACAATAGCGTGTCAATACTACAGCAATCTGTTCAAATACCTGTTAAGTTAAATTTTATTTTTCTCCTAATTACTGTCATCCCTATGTAGTAGCAGGAGAAACAATCTCTTCTACTCTTTGCAGGTACTGTCACAGTAAAGAAGCAATCCCGTCACCGAGTCATCATCCAGCTCCCCGCCAACGGGGGTCGAGAGTGCCCAGACTCTTTGTTCGAGGAGAAGGAATGTGAAGCTTCTCCTGTCTGCTATAGCTACAGGTAGAGTTAATCAATCAGTGACAACTCAGACCTTATTTTCAACTTATACTACCTTTAAAGCTGGCTGAATTCCACTTCTTAACAGAAGGTGTTTTTCTATGTACTATGTAGAAAAGTAGGATACATGGATAAATCAAGTTTTCAGAGCAGCTAGGTAGACTCAATTGGGCCCACAGGATATCACAAGTTCATTTTGTTCCAGTTCCTTTGCAGGAACTCAGAATTACTTTCCAGGACAAATACTTCCTAGCAACTGTTTTGACATTCTATATGATTGAAACAAAAAAAATTTTTTCTTTTTAAATTATCCAAAGCACTGAAATGCAGCCTCATCTGTTTAGCAGAGCTGAGCTGTGCTGCCACATTGTACAATGCAGAATATCCTCCATCTTTCCATTCCTGTCAGCCCATAGACAGTCCACAATTGATTATATCCCCTAATATACAAAATTCTCTGTGTTGACCTAATCTTCACCAGAGAACACTGAAGGCTGTTCCGGCAGGTGAGGATCTCTACTGTAATTACCTTAGAAAATTTTCAGGCAGTTTTTTTGGTATCCATCTCGGTGATGTGGGAAAATCTAGACGTGTGACCAAATCTGGCTGTTGATACAGACAAGTTTAGAAAATTCTGATGCAGTTGATTGGATTTACTTGACCAAAAAAAACCCTAAACCTCTTTTCTTTTTTTTTTTGTTGTTGTTGCTGTTGGATTTTTTTCTTTGTTGGGTTTTTTTTTTGTGGTGTTTGTTTGTTTGTTTGTTTTTGGTTTGTTTTGTTTTGTTTTTTTTTTTTTTTATGAATAGTAAATATCCATGAAAGTACTCTGTTGCAGAGGTGCAAGTAGAATAAAAGCTTATTTTAGTGAAGGCAATTTGAGATTAAAGAAATGCGTTGCTTCCATCGTCTGGTAAGAATTACCATTGCAAATTCATTGGGAGATCACCCTGTATGTAACTGAAAGATATGAAAACATGTAAAGGAACACCAGGATGCTACCAAAAACAGTACTCCAAAAATCAGTGCCAGAGTGAGAGTTCTCTCTTTTAAAATGCTGGCTACTCCTCATCTCTTCATTGTCTTCAGTATCAAATTTTACCTGAGCTAGTACATGATAATGTACTACTGAGCACAAGAAAGAAGAGTTGCTAGGGAGTGGTAGGTGAGGTCATTTATATTTCTAATGCTAAACACATTTTCTGGATATTTCCTTTAGCATTTTTCTGACCTATACAAGTTCTGCAACAGATGGTCTCCCACATTCAGCTTGGCTCATGCCTGAGTTCAGATATATTGGCCACAGAGGCAGGTTGCAATGAATCTTGAGGTGCAAAACCATTGAGATAATTTAAAACATGAGAGCAGCTGATGGTTTGATCTGTGGACATAGCGGTTCCCTCCCCTCCACCCCCAAGTAATTCCGACAACTGTGGATTATTTCAGAAATGCGGCAATAACCAGACTTTCCTGGATTTGTTAGATTTTAGGCCTAGGGTATGCTACAGCACTGGAAGAGAACTTTGTAAAAGTTTTGTAGCAGTTTATATTACTAATAGAATAATTTAAGCAGCACAATATTGCATTTGTTACCAAAGTTTTTTACAAGTTCTTTTTGTCTGTGTTTACTTTGATATGATCTTGGCCATATTCACATTTTGTTGGTTGGTTCCGCATTTGTAAGGTGCTGACATTCAGCCACCTGAGACCTCAGGTACTCTGGGGATTGACTGAGGCACCCTTGCAGTGATTTAAGCCTACTGTCCCAATGCTCCAATGTATCTGGGGTTCCTATTTGCTTCTGATTTCTCATTTTGGGATAGCATTTGGAAGATGGAGCTTAGCAAATGAATTTGTTAGTTGTGAAAACTTTTATCCTTGTAATCGTATCATTTGAGATTTGAGAAAAAAACAAACAAAAATCTTAAGGCTTTGCTCATCTGACCACATCTTTGTCTGTAACTCTAAGACACGTTTGTGCTTCAAGAAAGGCAGAATTGCTCTGCTTGTTGTTGTGTTGCAAGGCATGCCTATGGTGGGGGGGAGAAGAAAAGACCTAGTGAAGAAGCAAGAAGGAAAAGAGAAAGGCAGGCACTAATTCCTCCATGTGACATTATTTATTGACAAAAGACACTCCCAAGACGGCATGAACCAGAAATCAACCCTGTAGTCTTATCTCTGGAGTGTATTTGGAAAACTTCAAAACATCTTTGCTTCACTGAGATAGGTGGAAAAAAGCCAAGAAAGGAAGGGAAAATGAGAAAGAGGAGAGATTTATTAGGGTGTGCAAGTATTTAAAACTTAAACTTCTTACTGAATCTATGTTGTTTTTATGAAATGTTAGTGACAATTTGCTAAATCCACATTTCAGATTTTAATATGTCATTTTGTTGACTTGCAAAACACTCTGAGCGAGCTAAAATATAAAACCATAGCAAAGGAGTTCTTCTGTTAAATGGGTACACAAGTGATATAATGTTTTTATTTTATATAATGGGTTTTTTTTTTTTAATTTCTTTCTCATGTCTTGTATAAGCCTTGTATTAATGTATTACACTATAGTGTGATTTGTATTCACTCTGTGTTTGTTCGGTAGCGTTAATGTAACCCCGTTCTTTGAAATCCTTGAAAATAGATACTATTTTCCTTCTCTCCCATCCTCTGCCCCCTCCTTCATTTCCTGTGCTTTTAACAGCCTAATCCTAAATGGAGAAAAAAAGTTAGCAGGAAAGAGGGAAAAGTTTATGGTGCCGATACTATTAGTTGTGAATCGTCTGTGACCAGTTAGTAATAATAAGCACCGGCTTATGATGGTTTCTAATATTATCTAGCACTCGTGTTACCTTAGTTTTGATGGCTACAAATTTCGATGGATCGTCTGAGGTTGACTGCTTCCTCCATCATTTCAGGTGGAAGACTCACAAGTGGCGTAGATGCCAGTTAGTACCATGGTATGTGCGCCAAGACAGTCCAGGAGCACAGGAGACGTGTGGACCTGGCCTACAAGCAAGAGGTTAGACCCTTTGTTTCTGACATTTATTCCTCAGATATCTGTAGCTGCTCTTGTGTGGGAAATGACTGAGATTTTAGTCATTGTAACCTAACATTAATTTTATCTATGTTTATGTTCATTGGCAGAGGAAAATACTGAATGCTAGTATGGTAGAGTGCACCATATTTGGTATTTGGCAAATGCTTCATTTGTAAAATATCAGTGTTAATTTTCTTTTAAGTATAGGTACTTCATTAGTCTCTACTATTATGGTATTGTTTATTCAGTTTATTTCACTATCCTTACCCGAAGCAAGTTTGCAGAGGTGTTTGTGGAAATTATGTTTTCAAAAAAAAGAAAAAAGGAAAAGGACGGATGACTTTACATGCTTCTTTTTGTGAAAAAAATTGTGTAAATTCACCTGTGAAAATGTGCCATTTTTCGTGTGGTGAGGAAATGAAGATATATATTATGGGTATATTCATTAGACCAAACATAATACTTCTGCTCCCTGTAAGTGCTTGTTTCAAAATTTAGGCTTGAAGAACCCTACAATAATTTTAATCTGGAAGGATGCTCTGGACCATCTACTGTAGGCGATCCTGCTCTGGCAGGCAGGATTGGACTCGATGATCTTCCTAGGTCCCTTCCAGCCCCTAACATTCCGTGATTCTGTGAGGGCCCTTGGCCCAACTCTGCTTGCAGTGCATTCACAGTTAGATCCCACCCAGACTAGAGCAAGTTGCTCAGGGCCATGTCTCAAGATGTTGGGGTGTATCTCCCAGGATGGAGATCCTACTGCCTCTTCGGGCACTTGCTCCAGTGTTTGTCCAGTCTAGCATTGCATTTTTTTTTTGCCCTAGTATCTAAGGCAAAATTTGCCTTGCTGCAGTTTGTGTCTGTGGCCCCTTATCCTTTCAGTGAGAAGAGTCTATCTCTCTCTATACCCTTGAATTAGGTAGCTGTAGAGAGCAATGAGAGCAGGAGAGGTGCAAGACTTTTCATTTACACTGTTAAAAGTTCAGTGCTAGCCCATTTTTCCAGGCTGTAAATATTCTCTGAGTGGCAGCCCTACGCTCCAGGTAGGTATTGACTACTCTACTCTGGAGAAACAACTGATGTTATTTCCAGACTTGTCAAGGGTGCTTTCTGTACAAGATGCTAAACAGAATTGGCCTTGGAATTAACCACTGAGGTGCAGCACTCTTAACCAGCTGCTGGTTGGACTTCAAAACCACTGACCCTTCAAGCCCAATGATCCAGACATTTTCCTACCATTTCTGTTTAACAGCAAATAATTTTTGCATCCAAATCCAGCTTTCCTGTCACCTGTATTCGTAGAGAGTTTTGGGGTTTTAGCAGAATTGTGTGTGAGTGTCTCTGTTAAGTATAGTTAGGAGAAGGTTTATTTAGATGCATTAAATAAATTCTGTATTAAAATAATTGCAGTTCCTACTTATTGTGTTACAGTAATTGAGTTGCTTTGAACTACTAGTCAACCCTGAATTCCAGGAAGGTTTTTTTCTTTTATGTTTACTGAGTGCAAACTTCTATCTGTTAAAACAGTATTGGCTCAGCAGATCGTGGAATTCCTGGGCAAGAACACTGCTAACTGCAGAAGTGAAATGTTCAGGTCATTAACGTCCTTGCAGTACTAGAGAAGGTTATAGTATACTTTAAAAAGTCATAGAGTAAATCTTAAGCTAGTAACTCCTACCACTTACTCAGAAAGTGTTACAGGAGATCAATTTAGGGCTTACCACAAAGCAAAGCCTGAAGGTGTTGCCTGCTAATACAAAAGACTCCTAACTGTGGTAATTCTTTCTAAGATCTGTCACTAATGCAATCTATTTCTAGCAGCTCTGGATGATTACACACTGAGAAAATAAGATTTTTGTCTTTGCCAGTAGGCGTTCAGATAGTACAAAATGTTGTATTCTGTACTTGCATGATGGTACCTAAATCTCTTGACTGCTTCAAAGTCAGTGAATAAAGAGAAGAACTAACTCTAGTGCATGAAAACTGCGTTTTATTGTTCTTGTGTGTCATGAGAGTCATATGCATTATACACACATATGGAGGAATAGGTGGTTTTGGAGTTACTGGGCAGGCAATTTTCAAATCTGCTAAAACAGACTGACAACATTTCCCTCTGGTTACTACATAGAGTTTGGTCTTGCAAAGGATGATGTATTCAAGCAGTTGTCTTTTTCCTACAAGCAGAAATGATGGAAGTAGCTCTCTAGTGTAATGTAGTCAAGTGGTAGGATGAGCTATCATTAATTAAGAACCTTGGGAGCAGCTAAGCCTGAAGAAAGCGGGTGGGTTTAGTAGAATTCTGTACATGTTTCTGAGATCAACTGTTAGAAAGGGAAGATTTTTGTTTGCTTGTGGTTTTATTAAATCTATCCAATGTGTAGATTTTATTGTAGAATATACCTGTGAATTTATTTAAATCAAATATCCAAAGGTTATTTGTGCCTCAATCCAATTATCTAAATATGAATCTAAATATTGGGTAGGCAGTTGCAGTGGTGAAAGTTAGTCATTTAAGATAAAGTCTGTTTTGGCCCAATATTTTTCCCATTCATGTAAGTTATGTAAATTAACATAAAATCTAAGTTTTGAACAGTTATATTATGTATCATATCTCTGTGTTTTAATACCTGACAATGTGTTGAATATTCAGCTTTTACTTTTGTGCTCAGTAATGTAAACTGATGTTCTGTAGGAGCTAAATAAACTAGTATAGCTTTTCTTTAGATTAAGAAAAATAAAATATTATCTGTTTTCTTCAAACACCTTTACAATGAATATGACTTAAAAGTAAAAGTTTTTGTATAAAAGTAACTTTCACTTTGTAAAACATACTTCTAGAGATTATTGGTTGAAGTTTTATTTACTTTGCAGCTCAGAAAATTGCATTTTGAATGTGGATACTATGGTTTGTTTTATATAGGTTATCTCCTGTGCAAGGCATTAACATATTCCTTTTCCTTCTTACATTTCAAATTCTGCCTTGAAAATAACCATGTGTGAATTTTCAGTGCTGCACGTTATTGTGTTTGGTCCTCTGCACAAGAGTTGATTTCATGAAAGGTGCTCACTGAAGAGAGTCTGACCTGAAAGGAGGCATTTGCCTGACTAAACCTTGTCCTGGACAATATCAGAAAGTTTGAACAGTTTCTGAAGGGAAGACTCTGGAAGAGTTTTTGCCTTCTCTCCCTGCTAATTCTTGATTCCCTTCTGCATTCTTTCTGTAAATAATAAAGTTTCTACAGGCTGCAGAAAACTTTGCATGATAATGCATTGTTAAAAAATCCATACTATGAGTCATTTAGTTAAAGATTATTTTGTCATGTACATACAGAAAAGACTGAGCTACTGTTGTGCAGGTCCTTTTAACCACCCCAAAATGAGGAAATACTGAACACTGGAATGTTAAATCCATTTGGTATGACATTCTGATATTGCATTTATAATGTGATATTGGAGTACAGATGTTTACCATATTGTGAAAATTCAATTTTTTGCAATTTTTCAGTTGAAAAAGAGTTCTGTCTCAAGTTTCTGCTGCTCACAAATGCAGAAGCCACACATTCATCCATCTGTTTGTGGTAATTTACTTTTGATGACAAAGTGAAACAATAATCTTATAGAAGTAATCTCAGCCCTTTGGTTTCTTGTGGATTGTCCTTTCATTTTGTGTCGATACTCAGTAGAGCAGGTAATTACATTCTTCTATGTGGGAACAGTTCTCAGCTCTTTTTCAGTGCACAGGGATGTTGCCAATGCTATTAGTTTGTCATATTTCTGATCTGATTGCCTATGCACAGAAACTGTAATGTGTAACATATCAGCAAATGGGTTAAATAAGAAAGAACAGGAATCTACACCAGGAGATGGCACATCTGACCATGCATTCATTAGCAGATTGTTTTGAACAAAAGAGTCTGTTACTGTTCATATTTTAACTGGAAAGATCATTGAATCTGAAGGAAAAAAAGAAAAATTAAAAATCATTAAAAATGACTGGTTAGGTGTCTGTTCTTGAGTCTATGAATAACTAGAGCATATGCAGGTCTTGCTTTATATCACAGCTTTATTATTTACATTTCCTTCCTTCAGCTTATTTTACCACACTGGTTTTCCTTGGCAGAAGAGATACTTGGGTGAATCATAAAGTTTAGAGTTGTGATTCATTGCTAAAGACAGCTCTGTTTCTATCTGTCTGGTATGGTGAAGATTTTGTTACAAATCATGTCAGTTTAAATGAATGTGTCACAGAATTAGAACTTGGGCCAGTGAAGAGGAAAGAGAAGAAAAAGGTTTCGTGTTTTTTCGTTTAAGAAAAGATTTTCTTTAGAATTTTTTAAAATAAAAAAAAATTGTTAATTATTCATGGAAATGATGGGCAGACATTTATATCTAAACTTAAGCATAGCAATGCAGCATTTAATACCTGAGCAGCAAATGCGTTGTCATGTTCATGAACCTTTTTTGAACAAGGCAGATAGTCGTGAAAATTGTTGAATTTCTATGATGAATGAAAATTTGCAGTTGTATCACTGGTAAAATGTCTTTTAACAGTGGATAAGCCAGGCAAGAATGTTTTGTAGAATTGCAGTAACTTAAGACTTCTGTCTTTTGTCCAAAACCATCAATAGAGGATATTACAGGTGCATCAGCAAGAAGTCTGAAACTTCCTTTTGTCCCTACCCAACAAGAACAGAGTATTGGCAAATACAAACCACTAAAAAAAATCCAAACCCAAAAAACTAGAACAAGAGAGTAAATGCATGATAAAGCCAGGCTGCTAGTCTTTGATTGGGATATGGGCTATAAAACTCATTGTGAGACAAATGTGCTCCAGCTGGGGTGTGCTAAGAGATACTACTTCATATTCTTAAGACTGACATTTATTAGCACATAGATAACTTCTAAGTAGTGGTCTGCTCAGTGAGATAGATTAATGTATAAAGTTTGAAATTGTGAACAACTTTGGTAGGTATGTGTTATGTTATGCTTATATCTTAAAAAAAGTCTTTGTCAATAAACCTCAGCTCCAGTGACTTCTGAAGGAACTTAAGAAATACACTTAAAATGCCTTTTTGAATTATATAGGAAAATGTAGGAAACTTAGCTACTAAAAAGGCTTATTTTGCCAGTAGCTTCTGCAAATTTAAGTAGGGCTTGTTGGACAGAATCCCAATGCTAGTGAAGAGGACATGTAGCAGTTGAGAAGCTTGAGTGCCCAAACTGCAGTAGCCTAATCACATCATGATGTATATGGATGGATGCACATGGTAAGGGCTATCCCAGTGACTGAAAAGAGATTTATAAAAGGATGCACAGCCTGCAGTCTTTGCCACCATAAATCTTCCTCAGAGTTTTGTAGGAGAAACGGGATGAAAATTGTGAAATCTATCAGCATATTCTCTAATAGCAAGAGGAAGGTTGTTTGTCAAATTTAAGCAGAAGCAGAAGTAAATTTGTCAGAGAAAATATCTGAATAACTGTACTTGATGTCTCCAGGAATTAGCTATTATTAAGGAGCTGATCCTGAGCTCTCACTATTCTTCATTGTGCAAAGGACAACGGGCAGCTTCAGGTTTTGTTCCAAAGTAAAATTCAGTCAACAGTGCTCAAGAGCAGTATTTATATGAGAAATCAATTTCTTATTGACAAAAGAAGAACCAGAATCTCCAGACAACTTTACTCGGCAGAAACATGTTGTTATTTTCTTTGGCACATGAAGAACACTCAGGCTCATATTTTCACAGTATTATTGATGTGTACTCCTGCTTAAGGTCGTTTGTGATAGAAGCATTTCATCATGCAGTGTCCAGTCTGCCATGTCCCACAGAAAAAGAAATAAGTATAGGTGAAATCATAGTCCAGGCAGCATTGATCATCAGTTTAACAAAAATTAGTGTGCTGAAATAATTCTTGCCTTTCTAGAAATGAAACAGGATTATTTTTTTTGTTAAAAGTGCTTAAAAATTATCACAAGGTGTGTTACCTTAACAGGGTATCACAAGTGTGTTGTAAAACGAAGGACACAAAGCATGTTAATTTATAGAATGTTTTAGGTATAGGGGTCACTGAATCTCACATTTCAGTGGAATCTCAGTGAAGTATGTTAATGGTGGTAACACTGGTAAGGTTTTTATATAAACTCACACATACCAAGACTTGTTAAAATACAGTCTTAGTGGTTTTTATGCCAACACCAAATATATTGCCATGTAGTCCTCTATGGCTTGGTGGAAACAATGCTATCGTATAAAATTTTAATTACATCAAAGTCCCTTGTCTAGAAAAATTTGACTGCCATTTATATCACACCTTTCTTCTGGGAAATGATAATTTTAAAATATCAAAGCAATTCTTAAGCAATTTTTTTTCCATGTTAAATTTGATTTTTCTGTTAGCTGCCATTCTCCTGAGTTGTGTTTTCACTTAGCAGTTACTTGGGCTTAATTCAGCCAGAGACAAAAATCATACTCTTTCTACTTACTGCTAATGTCTGTAATAAATATAATGTGGCTGTATAGGCAAAATAATTACTCTGACACTGCATGGCTTTATAGTAGTTGAAGTAGTTGAAGACACTTCTTTGTATAGTGAGTTAATCATTGATCTCTGCAACATCTACAGAATATAATTAAAGAACCCTGGGCTTGATGAGAGAGGCAGGGAATGTTTGCCCAAATTAGGTTGCAAGTGGCAAAGTAACTCCACTAACAATAAGAGCATTTCAGATGTCAAGTAAGACATTTACCTGGCCAAAATAATGGATTAATGGAATGTATAATACAGTTGTCAAAATCTCTGCTTTAAGTGATAGAAAAATACCCACTCTTCATCAATCACAAGGAGTATAAACCTTTCAAATTGATACTTGAATCTGTAGAATAACAATTGGAAAATAGAATATAAAGCGAATCATCCAGGTCTTGTCAACTAGAAGTAACATGAATAGTTACAGACAGGCACTCTGAAAATTAAGATTCAGGAATTGATTTAGTATGCCAAGCTGTCCTCTAATTTGTGTTGTTATTAAGGTGAAATATTTAGGTCTCAAGAATGAAGAGTTTTCCTGCTTTGATTGCTATAGTACAACTGACAGTTAATCTGGAAAAAAACAAACCAAAGCGTTAATCCTCAGGGGAGCTTCTCAGCTGGGTCTACTTGATGTAAATTAGATGCACTAATATAACTCTGAAAAAAATTATGACAGAGTGGATATCTGCCCATGGAATAATGTTTAATAAGCAAGAAAGATGAGGGAATAAATATTGGCTTGAGAAAAACTCCATTTAGCTAGACAGAAAGAATGCTCTTCAATGGGCAATGTTTATGGCCTATCAAAGGCCTAGATGGAGAGGCAGTATCTAAAATGGGTATTAATATTTTGAAGAAGGTTATTAAAAATTGTTGGATTAATCAGTGGGCCATCGTCTAGCCCTTGGCTAGGTATAGTTTTCATTGCTAAAAATGGTGCCCTATATCTCCCTGAGAATACAGTGAAGATAATGCAATTAGTTTTGCTGATGCACGCACATGGAAGGTCAAACTCAAGACAGAGGATTTAGATTTGGCCTCTGTGAATTTTCACATGGTAGAACAAGTCTGAACTGTGTTTTTACCTCGGGAAAACCAATGTGTGTTATTAGCAGAGTAGCTTACAAGAATACAAAACTATAGCCGAGGCTTGTATTGGAAGATACTGCTTTGACTTATGTTTTTCCAAAATATTTGTATAAATTTAGACTTTCTATAGTAGCTAACACATCCTTAAAGGAGTTGTTTTATGGATTTTCACCTTTTAGATATTTGATTTTGCTCATTAAATCACTATAATTATATCTGAATAAAAATAAAAGGTGTGTTTTTTTTCATGTAAAGTACACCAATAATAATAGGATTTGACAGAATAATTGTATTAGACAATGTACAGCTGGTCAGTCCTCCAGTAAGCACAACTTAATGCAGTACTGAGCCTATTATAAACAATGCTGGCAGCCCTGCTCCAAAGGGCAGTCAAGGATCAGGGAAGTTGTTTGCTTAGTGTCTTTGGGAAAACAAACCTCCCTCCCTTTCACAGTGTTTTACCACAGACATGGCAAAATCAGTTCATTTGGGACCTTCGGATATGTTTTAGCAGGCTTGAAATGGACCATGTGGGTCATCAAGCTCAACTTCCTACAGTCATCATGAGGTAGAAATTCAGTTAACTGTCAAACTATCAGACAAAAAAAGCTTTTTTTTGAGAAATCATAGGTAGCTAAACCTTTAGAATTACCTTACAGCAATCTAAAAAAAACCCTTTCCTTGACTATTCTTCCTTTCTCTTCCAGGAGGAAATAGTCACTCATAGCCAATTTTCTGTTTTATTTTGAAAGTTTGCATTCAAACTCTATTTTTATCCAGCAATTGAACTTGAATATACCATAATAGTTTGGCTAGTAAAATTTATTTATTTTTTTTGCAATTCACGTACCAATAAAATAATTACTATCAGTACAGTTTAAGTACTACTGTTAAAATATGGAGTGTAATGTAAAACCTGATACTTCCTCATATGTATACAAAATGATATATTGAGATGCAGTGTTACTGTAACAATTCCTGACCCAAATTACTTTCACAGTCGTTATAAGATATTGCATCTACTGTGTCCTGTCAGATACCAAGAAGCATAAATATAATTCTGTTGTGTAAACAAACAAAGAGAAGTTTCCAATCTTGTTACTGTGTAGTAAGCTTTATGGTGTTTTGGGCAAGGAAATAAAGTTAGATTTGCTGAAGCTTAATTTAGAATAATAGATAGGCAACCATAGTAAAATAAATATCGATGAGAAACAGTAATTTCAGCCTGGGGAAGAGAAGGCTCCAGGGAGACCTTGTAGAAGCCTTCCAGTATCCAAAGGGGGCCTACAGGAAAGGTAGAGAGGGACTTTTTATATGGGTGACAGGACAAGGGGAAATGGTTTTCAACTAGAGCAGGGGAGATTTAGATTAGACATTGGGAAGAAGTTCTTTACTATGAGAGTGGATAGACACTGGAACAGGTTGCCCAGAGAAGTTGTGGACACCTCATCCCTGGAAGTGTCTAAGACCAGGCTGGATGAGGCTCTGAGCAACCTGGTCTAGTGGGAGGTGTCCCTGCCCATGGCAGGGGAGTTGGGACTAGATGATCTTGAAGGTCGCTTCCAACTCAAGCCATTCTATGATTCTATCATTCAGGACACAACTGTCCTGCTATAAAAATTTGTACCTCTATTGGCTGATACTCCACCTCTAGCAAACTTTTCAAGACTTAAAATTGCTGACGAACAACAGGTGGCAATACTGTTGTGAGTGATTGCATGGTATCCAGAACTCAGATATCTTTCTAAATTTTATGTCTATGCCTTTTTCTAAAATGCATGCTATTGATAAGGTCGTATAGCTTATACAATTCAGCTACTTAAAATGAAGTTGCAAATTCTTAAATGTCTGAGTTATAGGCTGTATCTGTAAGAAAAATGATAGTGTGAAAAGTTGCATAATGCAGTGCTACCTTTATAATATTACAATTGTCTGGGAGATTCCCCCCCCACCCCCCCCACCCCAGTAAATCCTGATGAATAAAAATTTAAACAGAATCTCAAAAATGTCCACAATGTCAAACATATTTGTTCAAGGTATAACCATTTGCAAATATTAAGCTGTTGTATAGTTATCTGGGTTTTCAATGTGAATTTGTGGAGGAATATTTTTCGTAGACTTACTAAATTGAGTAGAGACATTAGAAAATACTGCATTAAACTCCATCTATTTTTGCTTCCAGCAATTACTTGTCGCAGACAAGATGGAGGGCAAGCTGACATCAGTGAGTGCCTTAAATACTCTGGCCCATTGCCATCCTTGACGCAGTCGTGCCAGATTCCCTGCCAAGATGACTGTCAGTTTACCAATTGGTCAAAGTTTTCTTCTTGTAATGGGGACTGTGGAGGAGTCAGGACAAGAAAACGCACTC
Organism: Baryphthengus martii; assembly: GCA_013396935.1. NCBI lineage: Eukaryota > Metazoa > Chordata > Aves > Coraciiformes > Momotidae > Baryphthengus > Baryphthengus martii. The sequence continues at coordinate 48,998 of VWZK01010806.1, read as the reverse complement.
TTACTGGTAAGAGTAACTAGAAAAAATAATGCATCTTTTATTAATTATTGCTATTGCTTTGATTAAAACCTGCGTTGTTCTGAGGTTCTTGTATGACAAGCAAGCAATGGTTGTCATCATGGCAGAAAGCAGACCAAATGTCACTGTCATGCTCTTTATACTGCTCTTTCTGTACTTTTTAACAAAAATATAACTCCTCAGGGTTATATTTATATACTCCTGCCATATGTTTCAGACTCTTGATCATGGGGAAGTGGCTAAGAAGAAGATGGGAGAACATAGAACACCAAGGCTTCTTCCAAATGGAGCACATGTAGTAAAGTGCAAAGCAGACCATTTCTTTTTTTTTGACAGGCAGGTTAGCATTGACTGTGGTTAGAGGGAAATGAAAATGTAAATCAGTGTAATTAATCAAAAATCTGATCCAATCCAAGGAAATAAAATTTAAAAATCTTTACCTGCATTTTTGTTGAGCCCTTTGTTACCTTTTCACCAAAGGGGAACAACTGTTTGCTATTTAAAAGCTTTTCATACCATGATTATTCCAAGCCCTGATTTTGCACCCTACTTCTGTGCACAGAGGTCAGGAAGGTTGCTGGTTTATGGTTTAACATTTGTACAGAATTATATCCTTGAGATTATCTATTTGGGCTACACGTTTCATAAATATGGGAGACAGACCTTTGAGGTTACACTCTCAGGCAATTTCTCTGAGTTACATCTTAAAATATGAAAACATTTTTTCAAAAGCTTTTTTTTTTATTTTTTTTTTATTTTACTGACAGTTTTCAGGTAAATGTTGGACAACTTAGTGAATGTTGAAAATGTTGAATGTAACTCAACAAACTCCTCCATGAAGGGGGCCTACCAGAAAGCTGGAGAGAGCCTGTTTACAAGAGCATGTAGCAATGGAACAAGGAGCAACGGTTTTAAACTAGAGCAGGGTAGATTTAGATTAGACATTAGGAAGAAGTTCTTCACTGTGAGGGTAGTGGAACACTAGAACAGGTTTCCCAGGAAGGTGGTGGAAGCTTCATCCCTGGAGACATTCAAGGTCAGGCTTGATGAGACTCTGAGCAACCTGTCCCTGTTTACTACTTTCTTCTGCAATTTCCTTCAACCTGAGAAAATTTTATTGGGAGACAATTATTTTTTGTTATTGGACTACACGTTGCTGATGAAATAGCATAAAAAGTGCATATTTCTTTATTTGCTAACTTTTTGAAACTGTACTTCCCAAGCACTTTTATCCAAAGTAAGTGTAAATGTATTCCTTTGTCTTAAAGGATGTTGCCTTTGTGTAAATTGTAGGCATCCATTACTTTAGAAACTGAAGTCACTAACCTAAATGAGTAAAGATTTAATGTAACTGGTCTGGGACATATGTATTTAATTGCAAGCACTTTTTACAGAAGTCTAACTGAAATTTATGGGGTGATGTAAACTGACACAAAGTTTCTAAAATATTTATTTCTTCTTTCTAGGAAAAAGTAAGAAAAGGGAGAAGTGCAAAAATTCTCAGTTGTATCCTCTGATTGAGAATCAGTTTTGTCCGTGTGACAAGTACAGTGCTCAGCCTGTGGGAAATTGGTCAGACTGTATTTTACCGGAGGGTAAACTGGAAGTATTGCTGGGAATGAAGGTACAAGGAGACGTTAAGGAATGTGGACAAGGCTATCGTTACCAGGCCATGGCATGCTACGACCAAAACAATCGACTTGTGGAAACATCGCGATGCAACAGTCACGGTATTTAGAAACCTCTTTTCTTTCAGCTGTTTACATATTAGGTTTATTTCATTTAACATAATATGTGTACAGGTAGAATTAACAGATTAATATTTATTGCTAGGTTGCATTTTCTTTTAAGATACCTTCAAACCCAGCATACATTTTTGCTGACTCACAAAATAGTAAACTTAATTTTTGCCGATTACTGCAGTGCAATATTTAAAAATAAAATTATGGTAAATTACTAAATAAGTATTTTAATAGATAAAAATAAAATCTTGTTGTCTTTCCGGGTAACTGTACCTGCAAATTTGAAAATAAAACCATTTAGATGGGTCAGATCCTCAAAATCAGACAAGGGTAGCACAGGACTCTCTTGGAAAGGCTGAAATTATTTCCCCAGATTCTTTAGATAGCTTTAATCTCCTTAACTAGCCTTATCTCTACCATTTTCTCTTTAGCACCTTAACAGACATGCATTGGCCTGAGTTCAATAGCATACAGCACTTTCTCTGTGTAGTTCTGTCATGTGTAAAACCAGGATGTTTGAAGACTTTTTGTTCTCTGTATTCACATTGTTCCTGGAGGGAACAGTGTTCCTTCCTAAAATGGATGTGTTTATTGCATTAGGATCAAAACTGACACTTTCTGATTTTCAGTGAGCCAGAAATGTGCTAATTTACATCACTGGAGATTTTATATTCATTTGTTATCCTGCTTGCAGTGCGAAATTGTATCTGAGCTGTTGGTATGAAAAGCTGGATATTAGTCTCAGTGCCATTAAAAGGTCAATTAAGTTTAATTTCTGTATGTATTCTACTTTCTAATGTTAAATTAAGGTAGTAGAAAAATCATTGAATTTGAATGACTTAAGGGAATTTTAATTAGCACTATTAATTTCTGTTTAAAGCTATGATAAATTAGAAATGGAATGTATCAAACCAAGGTGTAGCATATCTTTGTGATTCGATGGAAAACTGAGCATTCAGCTTAATATCTCAAAGCAAAGCTGGAAGATAATTTTGTGAAGAATTTTCTCCCATGTTTATTTTTATTCAAAATCGTGTTTTGCTGTAGTTAACTCACACTGAAAGGTGTTTGTGTGAATACATCTGAATGACAAAGTTTAAATTCCAAACTCTTATGGGACAGAACATCTCTCTCTACTCTGAGAATACTCTTTAATTCTGTTCTCAGATGTTTGCTCTGGGTTGAAATCCTCAAGGATTTAGTTTTGTTCTTTGAGGCCATGCTACACTTCTTAGCCTGACCAGGACTACTTGTACCATCTCTGTAGTACCAAAAATCACAGTTACCTCTAATGACCAGTAATTGTGTGAGCACAGATCTGCCTGGGCTGAGTAGTTGTCCTGAGCTGTCAGAAAGCTGGTAGGGAATGCCCTAAAAGCAGTCATGGAACATCTGAATTGTTCCAAAGTCTCTGTTATAAAATACAGATCTGAAACATCTTCCTATTTCTTTTTTGATTTTTTTTTTTTAAAGTTTATGTGACACTATATTAGATATTAGTATTCTTTCAACATCAAGTCATGACCTTTGAAAAGTGGAAAATTACAAAAGAACTGAAGTCCAAGGGAAACTAGATGGACAGTGATGTCCTACTGTCAGTCAGCTTTCACTGACTTGAAGAATTGGGATTTCTAGGTTTTGTATAAACAGTCAAGGGAAGACCTGAGGGAAGAAGCTGTCTGTCCAAGAGCAAATTGTAGATGTTGTATGTGGTAGGTGATGTGCTGCTTGAAGTAGCTTGCAAAGGGAGGTGGGAAACTCTTTCTTTGTGAACATAGCTGCTTTCAAGCCCTGACAGTGCACACTGAGGTGCAATTCCATTATAAGAATGAGAAATATAGAAGAGGAATACAAAAATGGAAAAAAGAGTATTCTCAACATCTTTTTTTTTTTATTGTGTTATAACTCCTCATGATAGTGATTTTTGATCTAATGGATTTTATCAGTGAATGTCGCCTTTGCTCACAGCGATTGCAATGAATAATAATCCAGTGGAAAAGTTACTCGAAGTATATTGTTATCACGGCTACTGTTTATGTGCTATTAGTACTCACTGGCTCCAGAGACACCTTTCCCAAAATACAATATGGCATTGCTTTGATATGGTTTTAATTTTTACAGTTCTATGCCATTTTTCTCCCAGGAGATTGAAAGTCTCTTTTAGCTCTCTCTGTAAACTGGAAAAATTTGAGAGCCATTAGTACATTTAATGTAGGTTTGGAGGTCTGAACCCTTTGCTTTTTGGGGGTTATTTTGAATTATTTCTCTCTAGATCAGTTTATTAAGGTGTTTGGTTCTTTGGTTACTTTTTTTTTCTCCCCTGTTTCACTATCTGGATTTGATAGTGAGGCAGAAGGCATCTGTGTGTACTTTCTCATCAGTTCTCTTTGAAGGGGAGGGTACTTTTATCTTGGTACATGGTGTAGTTCCTGGGCAGATGAAGCTTGGAAATGCTGTTGAACTAATCCTGCACTCCTTGCAGTTTTAAAAATTGTTTGACAGGAATTTCAGAGAATGAGGTATCTCACCTGACTTTGATGGTAAAGAGTTAAACTAGTGCTGAGGAATATGTCACTAAAATTACAGTTTCCTTCGCAATAGCTCTTCTAGAATGAAAATCTATTATTGATGGGTGTTGTGTGTACACATAAGTACATTTCTAAGACTTACCTAATTTATTGTCTGCCTTCAGCATTTTTCCAGATTTAGCGTATTTTTGAAGATCCAAGGGGGCTACAACAAATTATGTGGATCTTTCAATCTACTTTCAATATATATTTACTGCCTTTTCAGAATACCCGCTTTGTATTCATAGATTGCATTCTGATAATTTGTTTTATTTTTCTCAACATCTATTAACTGCTCTTTTGCCAGTTAAATCTAATTTTATATCTTGCCAGTATTTATGTTTTTCTTGTTGTTTTCATGCCCTTGGTGTATGACAGTTCTTCAGTTTGGCATCATCTCTAGATTGCAGTGTGCTGTTTGCTTTTTTTCTGTAAGAACAAACTTTAAAGCTATATCATGCCAAATCAACAAGGGACTTCTGTGGTATCGCAACAGTTACCCCACCTGCTAGCAAATATAAGTGCCTTGTAGCCTCCCATCAATCTATTTTCAGTTTTTCGACCAAAACTTGATAGGACTCATAATACAAACCTTCTTGGTCTACTTTTGTAAATTCTAACAGAGTTGCTTATTCCCCTATAGAAATGATAACGTTGAATTTTTAACTAATTTTGTGACTGATCTGAAGAAGAGGAGTCAGGTTTGTCTGCTATGTCATCTGCTTTATTCAGAAGTCTGTCCTACTGCTAATTTCTTTGAGTCTTATTTCTTTTCTAAGTACTATAATATGTAAATCATAGATTTTATGGGATGTGATTTTGCAAATTATCTTGGACTACAAGACAAATTAAGACCTTTAAGGGAAGATGTTTCCTGTGCAGTGTCCAGCTTGTGCTTGAATTTTTGTTATCTCCTGACACTGTGAATTCATGAGATGGGAAATGGAGATAGTTGTACTACTTCATCTGTGACAACAACCTCTAAATCTGACAAGAGGAACAGACTACACCCACGCTGATGTTATTAATATATTGTGGGATATGTTATGTGATATAATAAAATGCCACAAGAAACTCAAATTGTGAGACCATCAAAAGGTTCCTATAAATGCTGCTGTGTAAACTTACGAGGCCACAAGCAGGTCAGAATTTGATAACTTTTGATTTTGATTTTTCTTTTTCTTCTTAACACATTTTGATTCAAATTTGAGCTAAATTTATTGATGAAAGAGCACCGTTTAGCCACCATTTGAAAGATTCTGCTACAGGTATTTTTCAGCCATAGCAGTTCTGTGGATTGTGGTCAGGAGCTAACAGCTGACAGTTGTCAGTAGATGTGACAATCTCAGCTAAAAGTGGCAACTGAGCTGTTGTTTACCTGTTTTCCTTAATGGAAGACACATAAATTGCCTTTCTCTAGTTCCTGCTTTGTTTCAGTACTACATAGGTAATTTTACTGGAGAAATACAAAATTGTGTGGTATGCTTAATAGTCAAGTGTGGGACTTCCTTTATTTTCCATTAGCAGTTGTTTTTCATAGCTTTATCCCTGTCATCACTAGCACTGGAGCTCTGTGGATAATGACATCTGTCTGCCAACAATCTGTTTCTGTGTATTTGTGAAAAAAATCGAGTCTCTTCATGGTCCTTTTAAACTGTACCTTGGTATTTTCATGAGAAAAACCAAAAAGCAGTCTACTCTCATGCTTATGCACTGCACTATTTACTCTTCAATATTTGGTTTCTCTCCATCATATATCAATTATGAATTATGACCCAAATAAACTGAGCTGTGGTCGTGTTGTGCGCGCGCAGTGAAGGCAAACGTAGGCATGGCAGACAGATGCAGCTTTTTTATATAGGTCGTATTACCCTTCTTAATTCATGTCAGTTTACTGTTAAGACCTTAGGCACAGACAACCAGTTCAGGATAGTTTGTCTGCTGCCTTATTAGTGTGAGATTATTTCCGCCTTTAGCATTAATTAAATGAGATGCATTGATTTGTGCTGACTCTACAAAGCCCTCCATGGCTACAAGGCTTATGCAGAGGATTAGAGAGAAATATCTGCGTATCAGTGAATACTTTTTGCAACAGCTGCTGAGTATCAATGTGAATCGAGGAATTTTGTATTTTACTGCTTATGTGTGTGATAGTAAAATCTCATAGGTTATAGATGTCTACGGGGTCCAAGATGTCAGTTAGAACTTGCTGTATCTACTTGTATTAGGATTTTTTAAAATTTCTTTTTTTTTTCATTTTCAATATTCTAATCTGAAGCAATGTAAATTTACTAAGAAAAAAATAGCAGAGTATTAAAATTTAACTGAGACTTTGTCAAGTATTTATTCTAAAATAAGTATATTTCCCATAGGAGACAGTAATCTAGTACAGGAGTAGGCATAGGTTCTCAAATTACTGTTAGGATACTTTGCTGCTTCATAGCTTGTATCTTAGAAAAGATTTTTTTTGTTTATTGTACATAAGATGCCATATTTGTCCTGTTGTGTGTTCTCTAGGAATATGCTACCTGTCACCCGATGCCAGAAATACTAGGTCTCTGTATTATGGTGCCATCATATCTGCCTTGTCAACAAAACATCAGTCCTGAAGCAGTCGTCCATCGGCCCAAAGATCTGTAGTTAGTTCACCAGAGACTGAACTGCTGATCATAGAATCATAGAATGGTAGGAATTGGAAAGGACCTCTGGAGATTATGGAGTTCAAGCCCACTTCCAGAGCAGGGCAGGCCACACAGGAACATAGCCTTTCCCCATAAGAGAGATGTTCCAGTCCCTAATGATGCAGAGGACAGTTAAGCAATTGCTTCTAGGTTTTGAGCCTTTGAAGGGTAATCCTGAAAAAAAAAGGAAAAAGTGTGATGGAGTTCAGTCTATCTTTCCATGGCTGGGTGGAAATATAAATAGTCTCAAGCAAGACATATATTCTATTACAAGCAAAATGCAAATATTTGTATATTTCTTTTTCCTGGAAGATGAGGTCTGAGAACTTTGTATTTTCTTGAAAAAAAACATCTGTGTTTAAGAACATAAACCATTCTGACATCAAGGATTTTTTTTCTTGGAACCATAGTATGACGTTTTAGTCATGAAAGAGGAACATAGGTGTTAGTCCTAAAGACAAAAAGAGTTTGTTTAAACACTAAGATGTTCTTTAAGTCTGCACCCTTCAGCTCAAGTAGTCAGTCTGTTTTTACACACCGCAGGTGCAATTTGTAGGGAGAAAAAAATCTTATATCCACCTACTTAACCCGCTTTGTCATTAGAGAAAGTGTGAAGTCTGTTAAAGTCCTTCATTATAAAATATCCATTAGATCTGTTAATGACTTTGTTCTAGGAGTCCAGATTTTGTAGTCTATTAGCAATGGGACAGTAAACCTTGCCCTTTTAATAACGAGTTCAATTCTGACTCTCTTAGTGGTTCAAAGCTATTTGTTAAATTGTGGTTCAGTAATAAATCTTTAATGACAGGGTAGCTTCACACTCTCTTCCTCAGCTCTTCTTCATAGTTGCTTCACTGATCTCAATCTTTCCTTCTCTCTGCGTTTAATGTATTTCTACCTTGGTAGTTTCTTGCTTGTTCTTTAAACTCCAAGACTCTAGCGTGGTATTTGCTGTAATTATATTACACAACCTCTCTGTGTGTGATATAATTGTGTGATGTTCGACCCTGCAGTTAGCCACACCCCCACACATTAGAGAACTGTTTCTTTAACAAGATTTTACACTGTCTAACACAAGGAGCACCCTTTCAAGGGTGATTAGATCAGAGTGGAAGCAAGACTGAAAAGTGAAAAATGGCTCATTCATGTCCTTTTCGTGTTCAGAAACTATGCAACTGCATCACCACTCCCATTTGCATGTAATATTTCTGGCTTCTGTGTTTCTATGTTTTCTATGTATTTTTTCTGTATCACAATATACTCTCTTCTCACTTGCTACAATTTTTACAACATGGACAAAGTCTACAAACCCAAGCACCTGAAATTTAACAAAAACTTTTCAAAGTTCCTGAACATCTGCTTCCTTGGATTTGAAGGGTGATTGCTGTGAACTTCTGAAGATTATCATCCTTAATCACCCTAAAATGTATGTTGACATCATGCCCATAGAAAGGTGTCTGAGGTGATGGCATGCTTCAGAGAAGTGTTTTCTCAAAGTACCGTTAGATGGGTAGTAAATGGAGTGGAACAAGTAATTTGCGACAATTTTTAAATTTTTTTAAAAAAATCTATCTTCTTTCTTGGCTAGAGAATATCTGCAAGCAATTTAAAGTCTGCTTCTGCTTGGGTTCCAAGAGTGGCACAGCTAAATGCTAAATAGTGTGTTGAGAAAAATAGAGAAAATGAAAGTATTAAGATGACTGTGTCAAAACCTTTCTGATGTCAGATATAACAGATATAATAATTTTCATTCTACACACTAATTACCTACAGAATGCAAATCAAAGGCCACAGTCTTTTTATTTCTTCCCTTTGACCGCTATTGTTATTTGTGGGAACATTCTTCTTTACATTTCACTGTCTGGTTAGGAGGTACCAGAGTTGGCTCTTGAGGGCATCTCATTCTGTTTGTGCTTCACCGTGATACTACTTTTGGTAGGATATTTATTTCTTTTCTCCTTTTTCTTTGTTTTCTATTTCAATGCAGTATGTCTTTACAATTCTCTTGACTCTTTGTTCTGAATCATTTATTTTTCTCTTCCCTCTCGCTGTCTTTTCTTACCTTTTCCTCTATTCCCCCTCAGTGTCTCTTTTGTTTTGTGTCTTCTGTGTTGTTTTGACTTATGACTCTTTGCCATGAAAAGGTAACTTCACTCATTTTATTTTTCTTCTGTTTAGAAAAGGCTTGGAAGTTGTGAAACTCCTTTCTGGATCCCTTTATTCTGTTCATATCCTTGATCTATTTTTTTTTTATCCAGTGTTCTTGTGTACCACTAGTTAAGAGTTTTTTATGCTTGTATTTGCATCTTGCATGATAGTAATTTTTTTCCTTTCCACTCCTCAAAAATATTGCACATTTCCAGTAGCTCTAAATCCTCCTACTTTGTACAGTTTCTTTTTATCCCTTCAGTGATTGATTCCATGCTTGTTCTCTTCTTCATATGTCTTTTCCATTTTTCTTGTGCAGCTGGTTAATTTTCACATGTGGAGTTTGAGCCAGCTTTTCTGAGGAAATAAGGAGGGAGAGAAAAGCATCATGGGTCATTTATCCTTATGGTAGCATGGGAAAGAGTTGTATGATGAGCAGAGGCTGTTCCATGAAGCTGGTAGGATTAATGACCCAACATAAAATTGCAGTTCAGTATTTTTTTTGTTATAAAGTGGGGAGGAAATGTCAGCTGGCCAATTGCATCCTCTCCAAAATGTGTCAACATATAAGCAAGTTGCAGTTTTCCATGGCATAACTCTTAGTAACACACTATACCTGCAGTTTCAGTGGCTGACTTCAACGTAGATTTCATAGATGGTGCGAAAAAGGGTTGTTATAGTGGTATGGTTTCATTTGATATTTCACAGAATTGCTTTATCTATAGCTCAATGTAAAATATTACTTGGGACTTGCGTGTAGTATAATGTATTTGATACCATGGCTGCAAGATTTTTTGAATCTTGTTAAACTTTTTGACTTTGATATTCTCAGTATCTAAAAAAAAACCTTTGTTGTCTTTATTTGCGTGAGCTGAAGGGAAATAAAGCAAAGTAGTTTCTAATTTGCCAATCATTTTAGTTTCATATTTTCCACACAGACTCCTTTTTTTAGGCTATGAAGTATTTCCATACTATCGTTATCCAAGTCTGTAAATACCATGATATCCTGGAGAAGATCTTTTTCTATGACGGGCAGATTGGGAAGATCCCTTCGAGATTAATTAATACAAATTTAAAATAGCTCAGAGGTTTATGAAAGTCTTTACAATAAAGTTAAGTTACCTACTTAAGGGTGTGTAGTATATTTAAAGCAACTTAAACATGTATCTTCCAGACATTAATTACAAAAGCAAAAATTTAATAAATGTGTTATAATAGAAAGGTTTCTTCAGGAAAAAAAAAGAAAAAAATTACTTTGAAGTTACATTGAAAGTAAAGTCAGCATTTCAGAATCTCAAGAAAATTCATAGAGCAATAAAATTTTCGCTTATTTCTATCAGACAGTAACTATCACTATTTATTTATTTTATTACTTAGAGGGAATTGTTTTTCTCTCTCTTTTTTTTTTTTTTTTTTTTGTTGTTATTGTCCATTTTCATGGAGTGCTTTCTTGACTGTATGAGTATATGGTTTTGCGTAGCACTTAGAGCTTGTCAAAAGCCCATTTCTGGTGAAGATACGGAGTTTGATATTTATACAAAGTTTGTTGTAGGATGGGGCTCTGAGATAGGGTGCATCTGATTTCTAAGACTGACTCAGAGATGTCAGGTAAGGTGAAATGTAATCAATTTTGCATTTACTACTGCAGGGCAATCTATGTCACCACCTCTGATGTGCAGTGATATGATCTTCAAAAAATATGTTTTGTCTACCATAGTGTACCTTTCACACAATATCACAGAGCTGATCAATCAAATGGCAAGAGATAGTTAATTAACACACATGTAATTCAAGTTAATAACATTCTAGCCATTTCAAGGAAGATAGATTTGGTGAAAAGTACCTTCACAGTGCTCAAATTAAGGATATTCTTTGTATATTAATTTAGCTATTTAACACTTCCAAGGAGAGGAGAACTACATAGGATAAAATCATCACCTGAATTTGACGATAGAGTTTTCTGAATGTTACTGTATGTTTAAAAATAGAAACTATTCTATTTTTTATATCTAAAACAAATTAATGAAAGCAACTAGAAATATATACATAGAATTGAAATTTATTTTGATTCTTTACACATCTTATGATTACGTAGCTCTGATGAAAATGGCCATGATTGCTTTCAAACTAAAAGAAATTCAAGGTATGTGAAAAACTTTTGAAACCTTAGCAAATTATGCCAGTCATTTGAGAATGATCTTACCCGAGTATGTGCTGCTTTGGCAAATGTGTTCGTCAAATATTGTAAATCACTTTTAAGTGCACCAAGGTTTCTTTAATCCTTAAAGTGAACATTTGGCAACAGTAAATACATTGCAGATCTGACACAGGAAAGGGGAGAGAAGAGTTTGTATAGTTTTATGGTATGGTCGTAGTAAAAATGCAATAAAGACCAGCTTTTTATTCGAGTTTTTATAGCTTCTGCTGTAAATATTGGCATAAATGACACATATTGTAGAGCTATGGCATATGTTGCTTTTGAAAGAAAGACATTTTCACTTATTCAGTGAATTGAGGCCTTATGTTACTCCCTGCAGACCACGTCAGACTCCTTTCCAACCTCTCAGGACCAATGACTGATCCAAAGCAAACATCTGCTTTTCCATTCAGTGCAATTATTCAGTGTGCTACTGGAGGCAGATGGTTGTTAATCGGCAGATCATTAGTGTGGCAGGCCACTCTCTCTTTTGAGCCTTAGAAAGGTCACAAGGTGTTAAGTTTCCTCACTTCAGGCTGGCAAGATGTGCTTCTTTTGATTCACATGGATTTTTTTGATGTATAACTGCAATTGAATTACTTGATACAATTATGGAAGAGCTTTTCATTAAAATGTGTTTTCTTAAAAAAAAAATAAAATATTGTTTTTATAGTGTTAAGAATGATGCGACCAAAAGGTGGTTGGTGTCAATTACACTGTAACTGTCAGAAAGTTTGACTGCTGAAATCTGGTGAGTGTGAATCCTAATCAGATAGCAGTGAGGATGCTCAGCTGCTACTCTCACACAGTCTCCAGCTACATGTGTCAAGTTTCTGCAGAATTTAATTTAGCCCTAATGATGAAGAAATCTCTCTATTCACACAGTCCTGTCAAGTCAAACTTTGGACAATCTAAATGAAGTCGATGAGGGCTTCAGGGAGAAGTGGCAGAGTGACATGCTGGAGAGATTTCACTTTTCTTTCCCATTTGTGCAGGTTATATTGAAGAAGCCTGTATTATTCCATGCCCCTCAGACTGCAAGCTCAGTGAGTGGTCCAACTGGTCTCGCTGTAGTAAATCCTGTGGGAGTGGGGTAAAAGTTCGGTCTAAATGGCTCCGGGAAAAACCCTACAATGGTGGAAGACCTTGTCCAAAGCTAGATCATGTCAATCAGGTAATTTCATTTATGTTTACATTATTGATATGTTGTTTCCTGATTCTTCAGATAACCCTTTTAGGTGTACCGTTTGTTGCCATAGAGAAACTATACATCATAAGGGGCAGATGCAGGCAGAAGGAAGAGTACAGGTTGGGTTAAGATTTCCTCAGTCAGCAAATGATCTGCCTTCATTACTTCTGCCTCTGGAAGAACTTAGCACATTGTCTGAACTGCAGATTGGAGACAATAAAACATTGTTACATGCAGATTGTGAAGACGAAGTTTCCGAAGATCTCTTACAATGGGTAAAATATCTCATTACAGTTGCTCAAACCGGTAAGATTCTTCGTGTTGGTCCCCAACCACCTTAGATCAGAAAGCGAACCAAAGCTTCTCAAATACTTACACAGTATTATCCCATAGTGGGTTTTAGTCAAGCTGGAGCTTAACCTTTCAGGTACACTTGCGCTGGCACCACAGTTCCAGTCAGGAATGCATTTCTGAAGTCAATCTCCTAGTTGTCCCGCTAACTGCACTTGATTTTGCAGTGTGGAGCCATTTGGCTGCACAGTCTGGATCCCCTTCAAGTGAAATTAAGCCAGAATATGTGAGCCAGAAGCACACTGGGAGTGCTTTGACCACTAATGAGCATGTAGTCTTTGGGACCAAGTTTAGCATTAGTCCAAGTCAAACCCCTGAAGCTTGTTTGCTCCCGTTAGCTTGGAGAGTTATTGAAACAAAAACCTTCCTTGTCAATTAACTTATGCTTTTCAGAGTTGATTTATATTCATATTAATGTTGAATTTAATTTAGTCTGCAGAGGCATGTTAAACAGCCACATGATCTTCTCTGTAAATATTCAAAGACTGGAAAAAAAACCCGTGCTGTCAATTTACATTTGAATAAAAATGCATGTACTTAATATTATCCTATTGACATTTTGCTAGCACAGAGTGAAATGGCTTGTTGATCTAATTTTCTACTTTAGGGAATGCAATTAGTTCTAATTTAGAAAATAATAAGTGTTAAACTGCAGCTAATAAACTAAGTTTGTGATCTACTTTAACAACATACAAACTAGAATGAGGATTGCTGGATTTGGGTCAGCATGTAAGTATGCTTCAAATTACAAGGCATGTGTTTCAATCAGAGCAAATTATAGTCTACGAAGAAGTCTTTTTCCTTTTGTAATATGCATGTAGTACATAATAAGCTTATATTTTAAAGGTGATTTTGCTAGAAGCCTGTAAACCACTTACATGCAACACTATTGCCCTCTACCGGTACTTTGACTCCAATTTTATTTTGTTGTGGTGCTACGATACTTGCCAAATACTAGATCATTCAAAATGTAATTATTGTAAAAATAAAATTGAAATATAGTGCTTCCATGAGAAAGGAGCTCCACAGATGAGAATATAGATAAGAATATAGAGGCTGTAGCTTTCATTTTAAATACATTCACTGTCAATTCAGAAACATGTAAGGAATACCCATGCATTCTAATTTTGAGTTAATTATTTAATCTAGCCATGATGCACCATTCATTCAGCTGAAAAACTGTTGACTCCTCAGAATATTTATTTCAACAGTTAAATGTAATTGGGTTTATTTATGTAGTTGTTACTCATATATGTGACATGCTTGTTTACATACATACCAAGCATAATGTTTAGACTGTGTCTTTGGTGCCCACAAGTATGTGGAAGATGATTACAGGTTAACTGATAAGCTATCAAACCATCAGCCTTCTTTTTCTACCCAAGCAGTGCTGCTGAAAAGAATCCAGGACTTGTTTAGGACAATGTCTTAGATTGTCTAGAAATATTAGTTGTGCAGACTTGATACCCAGGGTAATATGTGAACTCAGCTGCTGTAAGGTCATTTTGAAGCAATGAGCTTTAAGTAATTTATACATAATTAAGATATTTAGTGAAGGACTTAGGAACTTTGGAAGGATGAGAACTGCCAGTTCCTTTTATTCACCTGAATCTATTAAACTTAATGCTGTCAGAATAATTTTAATGAATGGAGAAGTATCCTCCAAAAGTAATGAAGATTTTCTCTTGTCCTAGGGAAACTGGATTCCCTGCTGTATGATGCTCATTATAGGCAAAAAGGGAAAACAGTTCTATGATGTGTTAGGGACTAGGAAAGAGACTACCTAATTTACAGTCTCTTCCCACCAGTTGTGATGTATAAACTTTTATTTTCTTCGAAGGGAAAACTTACTTCAAAAATGCCTCACGACAGCAAGGGAGATCCAAGAAGTAGAAGTGGATGCATTTTGCTTGGCAGAAATTACAGAATAGTGTTGATAATAAAAGCTAAACAAATGCCATTTAAATACGTATGCTTCACACTAATCATTCTTTCTTTTTGTCTTTGGTTTTCTTTGGGATTCATGAAAATACTTTCTTCAGGCTCAGGTAAGAGTTTCTAAAGTACAGAGATAACCTTAACATGTGCTTGTGATTGTGTGCCAATGTTTATGTTTTCTGTCATTTTTATTGTAATGTAGATATGAGAATATATATGGAACACTGTATAAATTACTAAATGAGATACTATTTCAAATTTGTATTCAAATCTAAACATAATACTAATGCTGATACACAAATACATTAGAGTGATTTTAAGTATCCACAATGAAAAATGAAGCGAACTAGTATATATTGGTATAATTTACCTTGAGCTCACCTCTCTTTAGAAATATGAAAACCCCACAACTAACAGCATTGGGATGGAAGAGTTGAGGTAAGAAGGATAGAAATAAAGTTTTAGCGGAGTTTTATCAGTGTTTTTCTAAAAGATATGTTTGTGAGGTGAGTGTAGTGGCAGAGAGAATCAGGGAATGTGTCATTAGGTGTCTTAGCTTCTAACTTTTTGTCAGTTCTGTAATTTTCTATCAAGTGTTTTATCTGTGTTAGTACTGCAGCCTTTAAATCAGCAAGTTTACATTCTCTATTCTTATTCTTTTTGCATGATCACTGTTGCACGTTTATCTCACTTGTGTGTGACACAACTGACACTCAATGTGCATTCCAGGTATATGAAGTAGTCCCCTGCCACAGCGACTGCAGCCAGTATGTCTGGGTGACTGAGCCGTGGAGCATCTGCAAGGTAACCAACGTGGACTTAAAAGAGAACTGTGGAGAAGGTGTTCAGACGAGGAAAGTCAGGTAAACCGGTATTGCTCCTCCTTCACTTTCAGTCACGACTGTATTTAATTGGATGTAATTCTGCATCATGATTTTAGTGCGTTTCTGAAAGATGAAACAATCCTCTTTCTATGTGAAACTAGGATTCCAAAAACCCTTTCAAGTACATAGGCACTTGGAAATAACCGTTGCACTTATTACGGGAAAAAGTGGCAAAAGGGAATGAAGTGAAATAGAAAAATCCGGAAGTCTTCTGTTGTTTATTGACACGATCTAGGCATTTGGTATGCTTGCTCATTGTCCTAGAGTTCTAATCAAAGGTTAATTAAAATTAATCTCACACGGTGTGGTATAACAGCAAGTAAAGCAGTACATGGAGTTTGGGTTGGTTGGAGTTTGTCTTATTGGTTTTTTAATGGCTAACTGCAAAGCGGCACACAATTTGAGATTGTAAATCTGAGTAATCAAGCATAATGTAAATTCAATTTCAAGGTACAAAATGAGAGCTGGCACATTTACATGATTTTGGTCACAGTAGTGCTGTTTCTTCAGTGTAACCATTTACTTCAAGAACATTAAAGCCTTAATCTTTGCTTGGCCCAAGTTAGAAAGACTGTTCTCACACAATAGCATCTAAATAAATTCCTTTAAGAATAGTTCTAAAAAACTCCAATATGAAAAATCAAAATTAATCAGTGTTTATGTTGAAAAAGGGACTTTAACACTACCATCAAAGATAAAGAAAGAAAGTGTTTTCATCCCTTTGGGACTGAAAACACCTTACTTTGCATTTATTATCACATAATACCATTAAAATACTAATTCCACAAAGCTGATGTAAGCTTCTGTTCTATCTCTTGTGTTTAAGTTAGAACAGAGTGTGTTTCAAAAATTAATTTAGTCTGGTAATGTAAGATTTTTTTTTTTAAATTGCTGTGGTCAAATGGAAGAAACTCCAAATATTCTCTGTGTAAAAGACTTCCTATTGATACTAGCTTTTCTCCTGCAATTCTGAAAAACAGATGCCAGCTTCTTAATTTGAATGATCCTAGTCATGTACTAGTTGGTTTTCTGCTGACGAGTGAAAGGGGTAAGTTAACAGTAAATGCCACAGAGTTGGAAATACTGTGGAATGAAGACTGTCATCTTCAGCTCTACAAAACAAAGCCTATTCCTTTCTCATCTTAACTGGGCCTCCAGCTGCTAATTTAATACAATGGAAATTAAAAAGCATTTGTGTAAATTAGGGATTAATATTAAGAATATGAAATTTAAAAAGCTTTAATAGTTCTAGACTTAAAATTATCAGTTGAAGCATGCACAAAATATGTGTAAACTATAGATAATTCACACTATTCTGGCTTAGAGGTAAGTTAATGTCAAGTAAATCTCTCTTGATCACTGTTGCACCTTTATCTTACTTGTGTGCAACAAAATTGACACTCAATGTGCCTTCCAGGTATGCGAAGTAGTCCCCTGACACAGCTCTCAGGAGCTCTCAGCGAATCACTGATAGGGACTGTCTAAATTCTGTGCATTTCTTTATATGGCTGTAATCTGTAAAAATGACTATTATTTTTGATTCTTCAGATTTTCTTGGATATTTATAGATCAATACTGAGTTCTATTGCTTCAATTACTTCATGATTTTTATGTGCTGATGAAATGTTTAAATGCTTCAGAACAATGTAGAACACAGTTACTGTACAAAGTCCATGGCAAATGCAGTTTATGTGCAGTTCCTTTTTTCCAGGTGCATGCTAAACACTGTGGATGGTCCTTCGGACACTGTAGAAGACTATCTGTGTGATCCTGAAGAGATGCCACTTGGTGCTAGAAAATGCACGTTACCTTGTCCTGAGGACTGCGTTATGTCTGAATGGGGGCCGTGGTCTCGATGTTCTTTGGTAAGAAGTCTGCTGAAGTGTCACATCTCTAGTTTTGGGAGGATACTTTAAAAATAGACACATGATCTATTGTGCAAAGATGCTGAATTGAGCAGGGCTGACAGATGTAAATATCTGTCTTTACTGTCATCCTTAGGGTCGTTGATCATTGGTTGCAAATGACGTGTGCCAGTATTTTCTGCTAAGTGATATTGTTCCCAAACATAAAATATAATGTCCCCAATGGCCGTTCTTCAGGACCAGATGGGTTCTGTGTCATGGAGTAGCTTTGGCAGTGGCTTGTGAGTCCATCTATGAGCCTAGCTGTGAGCCTCTCTACAGCAGTGCAGTCACTGTACTAAAATGTCACTATAGTGTAATGAACAAAGTCTGTAGGTCAAGACTGAGCATAGAAAGAGAATTATGGGTCTCCGTCCCCTCTGGCCAGCAATTTCCAAAAGAAACATCAAAAAAACCCCAAACCAAACATAAAAAAATGTTTCAGGACCTCTGAGTATTTAGGCTCTGGTACTACATTATAGCATTTGGAAAGTGAGCAACTCAACATCCTGTTTATGAATGAAATAGTTCCAGAGCACTAGTACTCAAATATGAGCCAGTTAGGAAAGTACCAAGGTGTTACTATGTTAGAGGTTTTTTTCACCTTTGGGGGGGGTACTGAGGTGAAAGAGCAGACTAAATTGTCTCTGAAATCACAAGGGAATCATTAAGGTTGAAAAAGACTTCTAAGATCAAGTCCAACAGTCTACCCAAAATGGTTTCTCTTATGCAACAGCATGAACCTGTCATTTTACATTTTTGTTTTGTGAAGGGATTACTTGGAGGGTAGTTATAATGTTACATGAAAAGGTATCAGTGTGCCAAAATACCAAAGCTCTTCCCAATTTCCCTTCCAAGCCATGCAATGGAAGTACTGTCCGCGAAAGGTCAGCTGAATCCCTGAGACAACCAGATGATGGAAAGTCTTGTCCTGCTGCCACCGAGACAGAAGTCTGCACTTTGAACAAAAACTGCTACCACTATGACTACAATGTGACAGGTATTTGTGGTCTTATGCTCCAGTGACAGCCTGGGACTGTAGCTTCCTTCCATTCACCTTACAGGACAGATTTTTCAGCTTTCTGTTCTTATCCAGAGGGAGTTGTGGAGCTTGTACTGAAAACTGATGCAGGCTATTTGATCCAGATAAAATATCACTGGAGGCTTTTCAGCCTGGACGAAGCACGCACGCCGTAACTCCAGGAAACATCTTTCTTCTATCATTTTGTGATTTGCTTGGTATCCATGCAGACAAAATCACGTAGGAACTTTCCAGGGAGGCATCATGGCGCTGACTATTTGCAGTAAAAGTCACTGTTCCCAAAAATGTGTAGCAGCTGGGCACAATGAGCCTTTACCTGTGTAAACATTGCTTGTGAGGATTATTTTAGGCGTGGGTTTATTTTAGAAGTAGGTGGGAGACTGGGTGATTATGAATTTCATCTAAAACGTCTGCTCCGCTAATGAATCTCTTATTTCCAGACTGGAGCACATGTCAGCTCAGCGATAAGGCCGTCTGTGGTAATGGTATCAAAACACGGATGCTTGACTGTGTTCGCAGCGATGGCAAATCGGTTGACCTGAAGTACTGTGAAGAGGTGAGTGGGTACCTATGAGTAAGCTCCCTTCTAATGGTGCTAATAAATGCTGAGCCAGCTAAGCTACATTAATCTGTAACCCATCTTCACCAGATCTTTTGCAATTCATGGATTAAGTAGCTCTGAATTGAGCTGTTTTATCAACAGTGATTTTTATAGAATTTCCTTTGGTTACTTTTAAGTGCCTCTGTGAGCATATGTTAATTATTATGTCCTGAAGGAAATGACTTAGCAACAATAACTAATAAAGCAGAATAAAGGTAATAAATCTTAATCAGAACACTAATCATCATTCTAATTTAATACAAAGTCTGCATAGAGCCTTGGACAGCTGCCAGTATCAATCATTTACTCAGTGTGTCAGAAAAGATTTCTCACGTGCCATCCTGCAGCTGGACTGAATGTTAACTTCTTACATCCAGCTGTGCAATGCAAAAGCTACCCGAGCTTGTGTGGAAAAATAGGCAGCATGAATGCAAAATTAATAGGAGCCTGTATGGAGAACTAGCTAACAGACAGGACCCCTTAAATTTTGAAAGAGCCATTTTGCAGATGTTCAAACTAATTTCAGATTTGACAGCACTGGTTTACTGACATTTTGTGTGTTGCTCAATGTTTTTGATTGCATGGAGTTAGTAATGGGAAGGAAAATGGGAAGACAACACAAGAGCTACATTAAGGGCAATCCTACAAGTGTTTCTGAGAGCAAGTAACTGAACTTGTTTCAGCTGCTATTCCCCCATCGCCTTGACATCAGAAACAAAGTCACTTGCAGTGGGGGACTAAGGTGGAGTGGCCTCCACAGCAGCTTTGGTACCAACCCCTTTTCTGTTGAACCTTCCTGGCTAGTAGGAGCTCGTCAGGACGTGCCCATAGAGAAAGTGGAGAGAGTCAGAAAACTCATCATGTACTTTGGACAATAGTTTTATAATGATGTATCTGGCCTACTTAAGCTTCCCTGACGCTCTCAGACATCCTGGATTCCTGAACCCTCAAGCTCTTAGCAATGGCTGGAGGTTTCACCTGAGGCTGGCACCCTACTTTTGTCCCAAGTTTCTCCTTCACATGTAGCTCTTGGGTTTATAATTAAATATAATCATTTGATCATTTATGCCTCAGGAAAAAACCTCAGGATCTGGCTACCTACCTGCAAGTTTCGTCCGGATAATAGGGGAATGCATTAATGCATTCTGATAAAGTTTTAATGCATTAAAAAAAAATAATGCCTTTCAGGCTATTTGTAAGAGTAGAGACTGCATTATAGATTGAATCATACCAAGACATGATATAAAATATCCATTCACATGAATATTTTAATAAAAAAAATACACCTTATTAGATTTAAGGGGAAATATATTTCTTTTACCATGAAGCCAAGTAATTATTCCTGTTGTTAACCAAACATTTTGAACAACATTTAGAACAAATTATTACATTTTACACTGAAATCTCATTGTAGAAAACCTCTGGAGCTTTCCTGCATTTTAGAAATTCAAGTTTATTACTCAGAGAAATAATTAGGGCAACAGAATAATATCTCAAAAGCTACTTGCCATAAATAACTGGCCAACAGACATCAGTGCAGTGATGTCCTACCTTTATCAACAACCGCTCATCAAGGGTTAGGGCTGGGCCAGCCACTAGATGACAGATGCTCTCTCTTAACCCCTCTCCCTTCCAAAGGGGAAGAGAAAGGGAAAAAGGGAGAGAGGTTTATGGATTAGAAAGCTAAAACAACTTTGATGAAAATAATAACAATAAAATGGAATATGTACAAACATATACAAAACCGGTATCGAACCCAACAGCCCTGATGGCAATTACACCACTGTCACCACTGATGCTGTGGAGCAGGCACTGGGGAAGGCCCAGACTGGACTTAGTGACGGACAGGAACCGGATTCAGGAGGTGGATTCATGAACTGGGTTCAGGAACACATGGATTGGGGTTGAAGATGGAATGAAGAGAGTCCTCCTCGGACACCTGCCATTGAAGGAAAGCGCTTGACCCTTGTGATGCTTCAGCTTTATGCTAAATATGACATATATGGGATGGAACCCCTTGTTGGTCAGTTTAGGGTCACCTGTCCTGGCCGCTCCTCCCCACAGATGTGGCCTCTTACATTCTGCACCTTGATCTGCACAGGAGCAAGTATAAGCAGGGTCCTTTCTGCACACCAAGCCTTGGTAGTAACTATAAGCATTGAGTGTTATCTCTTCTAGAAACAGACACTGTCTGTAAACATATGACATTATCTTTAGAAAGTACAGCTAGTTAGAAGAGACTGAGCTGAAAAGTGAAATTACTGAACAGAATTTGTTCTGTTCTAGTTCAAGCCAGGACACTGTGATATAGTCTTGTTTGCCCTTTAGATCTGGCAGACCATCTAGAGATACATCTTCCTGTAGAAACTCCTGATCCACTCCCCAGCCACACTGTTAAGACTATTTGTTGAATTACGGATGTGTAAGCAGTGGTACAACAAGGTCAAAGGCTGATCCAATAACCATAAGACTTAAAACCTGTTAACCTGATTAACAAAAAAGCCAAGCTGTTCAGATCTTACCAGACCCTTCACTCTAAAGATGTGAAAGCCAACTCTGCGACCTTCCAGGTCATGAGAGGAGAGTATTCAAGAAAGTATCAAAATGTGAATACATACTATGCACTTCCTACTATTCTAATCACAGGTGATCCTTCAGGGTGGTTTTCTTTTTCCTGTGTTTTTGCATCATAAGGGCAGTGCAGGCAAGATTAAGTGAAGTTCAAAATAAAGTGCAGGTGTTTAAAAAAGAGAAAGATGAAATAATTTTGTCATGACTTAGATAATGGAATTTCCCCTGGGCTATCCTAAAACTTTATACCAGATGTGTGAATAAAACTAAAGTTTTGTTCAATTTGTGTGTAGATACATTTACAGAGTTATGATTCTTCTTATTATAGGCAAAGAAGAGAGATCAGAATAGCTAAACCTATCCTGATCCAGAAATTACTGATTGCAATGTCTAAATACCTATATAACATGTGGTTAAAGAAACTAATAAAAAACTTATATACATATATATATATAAACACTTCATGCTGCCTTTTGACTATCACCATCTCCAGAAATGAGCATCAGCGTAGCTAAATACTAACATTTTTTTCTGAGCACGCATGTTCTGGTTTCCTAATGCATCCATATGATCTTGTATTTGTTTCAGTCAATCAGCTAAAGAAGCCAGCCAGTCATCCTGATTACTGCCAGGATAAATCAATTTCTAGAGCTTATTTCCAAGTCCTCTTTATGTTAACATAGTTCCCTTCAAACTCTCAAGGCACAGTAATACTGGATTACTTGGTCTCTAACTCTACAAAATTAGCACATCACAAGAGCATGGCTTGTCTTCTCCTTGAGTATTTGAAAATCAAATCACCTAAAGCAAGCTGGGCCTGGTCATCTTCATATCTATAGGCTTATTTTTATTCATTTACCTTCAATTAAAGAGCAGAAAAGCCTAGAAACCAACAGTTCTGTCTGCACTAGAAACCTCTAGCAGAGGTTAATCTGTGAGGCCAAACATTCCTATAAACAAATACAGATACTTTTTGGGTATCGCAAGGTTTGTAAAGCATTGCTTATCTGGCAGCCTCCTGCCCTTGGCACAGGAATACAGGGTGCTCAGCGATAGCTTTCAGAGTAACTCCTCCAGTACTTGCCACTCTTGAATTAGAAACCACAACTCATCCAGAACAGAGGCTTTTTCAGGTAAGGGAGCTACCGAACATTTTTCCAAGTGTTTTCTGAGCTCTTCAAGGTGAATCGTGATTCATCAGTTGAAGGAAGGAGAGGGATGAGAAAAGAATGTTATTATCAAACTGCAGCCTGCCGATTGTTCCCCAAATCTATATCAGCAGCGCTTCAGTGGGTATCTAAGATGTGCAAATGGCAGATCACTGTGGATAATCTGGCTTTCAGCTTTCTCCTCTTCACCTTTAATATCTCTCTCGGGCTTTTCCTTCTCTAGCTGCCAAAGTCCAGCTAAGAAGGCTAGTCTTGAAAGAGAGCAGTCATGTTTCTATAATTGGCAGGAATCAATTCAGCAGACTTTAAAGCCTTTGCTCAGAAGATTTGACCCAAATATAGACTTCAAAGATGGTTCTCTAGTTTCCTTATTATCCGAATTCCAGATTATCCAAAGGTTTCAGGTGTTACCTCTGTGCAATAGCTGGCTAATCAAGGTTGTACTGTACCACAGAGAAAAGCCACGGACTCATTCTTTGACGTACAAACCAGAACAGAGGTCTAAAACCTCATTTGTCTCAATAAATGGTACTGCAAATACAAATCTAAGACTCGGTGAGTCTACCAGGGTGAGACGTTTCCAGTACTTGTGGTAGTTTATTTATGGAGGACATGTTAACGTTGTGCCTAATTATTGCTCGGTGCTTACATTTAGTAGAAAATAGTGGGTTTTATGTCCTTCTAAATTCTTAACTGCTGGTTTTATGTCATTAACCTTTCCAGTCATTAAAATTAATAGGTTTTGAAATGTCTAGTTTGCTTTGCTTTTT
>VWZK01010806.1:0-25204 GCA_013396935.1 Baryphthengus martii | reverse complement strand
TTTTTTTTTTTTTTTTTTTTAAACTATGTTTGAAAGGTAAGATACCTACTTAAAAGATATCCACAGCCTTCTGGGATTCTGAGAGACCTCAATGATGATTGAGGCCCACTTGTGAGGGCCAATGGAGAGGACTATCTTTTATGCTGAGAAGCTGCGTGTCTATTCATATCAGCAGGATTGATTTTATTTCGCGTTTTATATCATAAACACTAAAATCATCCTAAGCTTTTAGCTCATGCTGAAGCTGTGCAGGCTGCAGGGATTGTTATTGTCATACTAACATTTTTGCCATCAGCTGCATTCCATCTTACATCATGTGTTCTGTGTGTTAGTGAGAATATCTCTTTTCTTCCTTGGATGGGGAAAATCTGGAGCATGAAAGTTTAGAAGAACATAGAGATGTCTTTTTGGGATCAGACCAAAGGACTGTGTAGCCCCTGTGCCATCTCCAGGCATGGCCATAAAACCTTTTTTTCCCTATGGGAGTTCCATCATCTGTTAATGTGAGACTGACTCCTGCTCAGAAGAGAGCTCAGTGCAGAATGTATTTTTGGGGATACATATGAGTTTGGGTATTTTCTGTGTTCCCTTCTCTTATACTCCTCCATCATTTGCAGCTTTTACTTTAGGATTCTGCTTTTTGCAAAGCTTTTCAGGAAAACATGCAAAGCAGTATTTTTATTTTTTTTAGAACAAATCATTATCAACGTCATGTCAATATTTTGCGTACAGTAGAATGATTGGCATAATATATATAATAAATTTTCCACATTAGAAGAAAACTGAGAGAGAGGCATCAGCAGACACCTAAAGAAGAGTAAGGAGAAAAGACATCCATGAGTTTCCATCTTCTCCTCTCGCAGCCTCCAACTTTTTTCAGCTCTTTGACTGTATTGCGGTTTCTGGTTTTTTAGATCTTCAGATTTCTCTTGCATTAACTTTGTTAGTCTTTCTTCAGCTCCTGTAAACTTTTAGCATTTGCAACATCTTCTGCAACAAATAAACTGACTATCCAATGCACATTCATCCTCCTCCATTTGTTAGTTTTGAACCTAGCTCCTAGGATCACTTGAATTCAGCTGTTAATAGCTGCTGACAGTTCAGTATTTTTTTATTCCTATTTCAAAATACGTTATTGATACTTCATAAATTGCTTTGTCCTTAATCTGTTGTATAAAGTAATACTGCAGAGCTGAAGCTCTCTGTTTATAGGCTCTAGTTTAGAAAAAATGTATTTAAAAATCAGCATATGCATTAAGGCTCTCTTGAAGTGAGATTTTCAAATGTCCTAATTGCTTTACTTTTTATCTAATAATGACTTCTTGCTTGCTTAACGTTTTAGTTTTCTCAGATTCACCGTGTCCAAATGCATACCCTGCATCATGGACACAGCCCGGGTGTTACGTGCTGACCATTGAATATTTTCTTTTAGCTTGGTTTGGAAAAGACGTGGCAAATGAATCTCTCCTGTGTGGTGGAATGTCCTGTGAACTGTCAGCTCTCTGACTGGTCCCCTTGGTCTGAGTGCTCACAAACATGTGGCCTTACAGGTCAGTATGTATCTCTGGCATATTTCAAAGACTAGGGTTTGGGGTTTTTTTCTTTAATAAAAGCAAGAATATCTCTTTTCGCAGAATTAGAAAATCTAGCTAGGTAGGAGGAATGATGGGGATCTAAATGTACTCACTGAAGATAATGAGAATTTGGACCAGAATAATTTCTGATTCTGGGAACAAAGTGAGATACAGTGAACAATGTATTGAGACAAAAATAAACATTGATGTGATTTTTATTTTTTTTTTGGCCAGTTGCGGGAGCAAGAGGAGGGAGGGATTTCTGCTTAAATTTCATTAGTGCTAATTCTAGAAGAGCTAAATTTGTAGAAGAGCATAACCATTAAAGCAACAAATTTGCTTCACCACAGAATTCCATACTTTTTTTTTAACACAGAACAAGGGTGAGAAGACAAGTTACTTTCTCTGTGAACACATTAATTTGTTTTTTTCCAAAAAGTTGCTAACCACTAAGTTGGTTTTCTTTTAAAATCAAATCTGTATCAGAGAATGGATATCAAAGGCACACTGCAATTATGGAAGATCTCTTGCTATTTGTTTGCACTGATATGTCTCAGAATAAGGACCTGAAAACACCATTGTGCCAGGCAACTAAGGTCAACAGACTACTGAAAGAGAAGGGTGGAAGCTCATCTATGAAGCATCTTCATTCTGTAATCATGTCTGGAATGTGTCACTACAGATACTGGATGGTTAGCAGTGTATGGAATCCAATTTCAGCTGCTGGGTTCAAAGTAAAAGAATATGCCATCTTTTTATGCTCCTTGCGGAGTACACCACAGGGAAAATGCCTAGGCAAAAAAATCTGAAAGCTCTGGCCTCCTCAGGATCCCAACAGAGAGACCTATGGATTTTTTTAATGACAACAGTTAACGATTTGATATTGCAGTACCTTATGTCATTATGTTTCAGTTCTTTGAGCTTCTGTCAAAGCATGACTTCTACATTCAAATAATCAACATTTCAGTATTCAAAAATATCTGTATAGAGTGAGAATTAAACTAGCAGCTCTACTGAATGCTTAAATATGTTGCCAGATTTCCCTTTATAAGCTTCTGTTTCTATACAAAACCTGAACAATTAAGCTGATATCTTGCTGAATGAGAATTATTGTTGCTATTCTCTTTCAAAATGTGAAGGTGGATCACTATCTGAAATCCCTGTGCTTTCCAAGTACAGAATTTATTTGTGGAAGGAAGAAAATTTATTTCAAATAGTAATGTAAACAGCTTTCAAATTTTCAATGTTTTTAACATGATAGCAACCTCCCATGTAAGCCTTGAAGCAGGAATTTTCTTATTAGGCAGGAAGTTAGAAGTAACTGCTGGTTTTTAATAAGGAATAACCGTCTAATAAACCAGTGACCACAAAGCTGACTCATTTTTGTGCACCCGTGCAAATAATCATGAAGTTGAGGAAGAATTCTGTATGTAAGAATTCTTCTCGCTGCTGTTCTTTGTTGTGTTGGGTTTTTCTCTCCTGTACTTTTCAAGCAAATCTGTTTTTTTTTCTCTGTGATGATTCAATTGGAGCACCCATGAATCCAAAAAATTATGAATCTCCACTTGGCAAACATGTTTCTAGGTAGATGCCGTGAACACAGCTCTAGCTTGTGTAGCTTACACCCAGCAAAAGATTGGTGTCATGAACGTGACGATGTTCAATTCCAAATGCAACAGATTGAAATATGGAATTAAAGATGAATTAGTTTGGCTGGCTAACACCAGGTGTTGTGTAAGGTAAATCTATGTAATGCCTTGGGTTATTATAAGCCTCAGGATACAAATTTAAATATATACATCTTATTTCAGACTTAGTTCATATATTCATCTATATGCAGATTACACTACCACAGCGGTGTTGGTTCTGTGGGAAGCTTTGTGAGGTGCCAACTTTAGAATAGCCAATTTACCACTACTCCTGGCACACAAAAAAATTCTTTGGTTATGTCACGTGACCTTTCTGTCATGAAGCATAATGGTCTAATGTCCACTGCAGGGTGAAAGAACAAAAAGTTGTCAAAAGGATAAATATGTCTTCCTTTTTCTGTTTATATAAATATTTGAAAATCGAACCTGTATCTCAGTGATGCTGGGCAGTGTGTTACTCCTGATTGAAGAGAAGATTATTTTGGCTAAGCTTATTGCATTTTAATTTTCCTTGGGCCTGAGTGAAGAATCCTTCGTTTCCTGCAAAATCTGCATGTCATGTTATACAGACAGACAGTGACAAAAAGTTGCAAAAGCTGTTCCTGGTTGCTGGAATCAGACCATCATGGGACAGATGATTGTGGATTAACACAGGGAAGAATAGAATATATTGGTCTCTTCTGGCAGCAATCTCCAAATGAGGAGCCAGAATCTCTGCTGAAGTGCCACAAACATATTGTCACATTCAGAAAGAGCATTTTTCCTCAGGCTTCTGAACTAGAAAATTACTAGGGTTTTTAGCTGTTTGGGTTTTTTTTTTAATTTTCTGTTGCAGGAGCAATCTGAAATCCTAGTCAGGCAACTTCCTGCACTTCTTGCGGAACGAAAAGATAATAGATTATAAGGTGCCTGCCTTAGAAAATATAAATCCCTATAACAGACAAGAGCCAAGATCTGCTTTACAATCCAGTTTGTCAAATGTGGAAAGAATTACCTTATTCAAACCCAATGCTTTTCACAAAAGTAGAACCATCTTGAGGAATAAATCAATCTAACCACTTTGTCGTTTGTTATGTTGTTGTTTCTTATTTGTAGGAAAAATGATCAGAAGAAGGACCATAAATCAGCCATTTCAGGGTGATGGGAGGCCTTGTCCTTCTCAGATGGAGCAATTCAAACCCTGTCCAGTAAAACCTTGTTACCGATGGCAATATGGTCAATGGTCTACATGCAAAGTAGAGGTAAAAGCCACATAGGGCTTGTACATCCAGGCGTATTTGTGATATGCTCAGATACCTGCTTATAACACTGTAAACAATTTGCTTCCACCTCTTGTATACAAAACCCAGGGATTTATTCTTAGACTTCCTATTTGTCGACAGATACAGCAATGTCCTACAGATATTCAAAGTATAAATGTAAAATTTGGTAACTGAGCAGCATCTTTGCTAATAATTAAAATCCTTCTACTGTAAATGAATATCTGTGGAAGTAGACTGGCACCCTAAAAGCGATCTCCACTTGAGATACTGCCTTGGTTGCAATTAAAAGGTGTAATTAGCTTCATTGTACCTCAAGAAACTGTGATAGCAGCCAGCAGAACTGTTTGGTTTGATTTTGTTTGTTTGTTTCAGAAGTAGAGAATAATGTCTGGGGTTTTTCTTGTCGTTTTGTTCTTTTAGTTTTTTTTACCCACTGGAACGAATAAGTAGTTAAGCAAAAAATGGTAGGACACAGAGTGACCTGTAGCTCATTCTACATGTCTAGTAGAGTGATCTAGTCTTTTGACACTTTCTTCTGTCCAGCATCCATATATGTCCTCCTTCTCCAGGATGCTCAATGTGGAGAGGGAACACGAGTGAGGAACATTTCCTGTGTGGTTTTTGATGGATCCATTGAAGATGTTGGCAAAGTAGTAGATGAGGAATTCTGTGGAGAAATAGAGCCTATTATAGATGGTAATAAGAAGATGATACTTGAGGAAACCTGCACTGTCCCTTGCCCAGGTAACAAAGCTATTCAAATAAATAGTCCATTTCAAGATTGGTTGGGTATCATTACAGTTATATCAGTGTCTAGCATTAGCCACAGGCAATTAAACCTTTTTCACATGCATCACTGATTGGATTCATCCATCAAATGACCAACATGTTACTTTCCAGTAGTGGTTTCAGAACAATAAATCAATTAGAAAAAAATACCAGGTTTTAAATTTTATAAAAGATGTGTCTTGGTCACAGACTGTATTTAATAATATTTTTTTTTTCATAAAATCTTTTATAAACTTTTTTTATAAACTGGTGTTTCTAAGCATGAGTGTTGGTTTACAGCTGAATATTTGCTGTAAGTGCTTAGATCACCTAACAGCTTTATTAATACTTTTAGCAGTGGCTAAGAACTTAATGCCTTTTACATATGTCTAAGAAAGCTAAGCTAGGGAGTCTTATGTTTTTTTTTTGAAAGGGGCTATTCCAAATGAAATTAGTATTTTGATGTCTGAGAAAATGTGTTTCTAGTAGTTTTTAACTCCTTCAGTTCTAATGTAGCTGTCCTTACATGCCAAAAAGTACTCTGCTTTTGTTCTCTTGCAAACTCTCCTCTTTCTTGGAATTCTTTCCCATTTTATTTCAGATTGGACTGAAGGTAATGTTGCCTCAGTAAATAGAAAATAGTCAAAACCCGAGAGGCTTCCATCACTGGCATTCTAATTGTGTGATTTTCACGTATTTTATACTGATTAATTGAAAATTGGAAGGATAAAAAACTTATAATTAGTCAAATTTATTTAAACATATATATATATATAGCTGCTTATGGTTTGCTTTTGAAATTTTGCTGGGTAGGAACTTGTTCTTCAACAATCTCACATTTAGCCAGCAAGAATAACTGCCCTGTGGGGATGTGCTAATGATACGCTCCAACTGATGTTTCCAAAAATCACTACTTGTTTTCCTATTATGTATACATCAATTCTTCAATTATTCATTTCTTCGCATGCTTTCCTAACATTGGCAAATAAAATTCCTTCATTAATCAGGCATCTGGTCAACACAGTACTGATTATATCTGTCATCAGTATAATGCAAGGTAGCATGAATTTTTAATAGCTCTTTCACTCAAATAATGAGAACTAAGAGGTTTATTTATGAGTCTGTACAGAGTCTAGTCCTATTTTCTTACAGCAGTTTCAACAAAAGGGTCTCTCTCTGTTGTGCCTTGGATCTTCCTTAAATGTCCTTTAGCTGTTCATGCTAATTAGTGTCACTAGTATAATTTTATTTTTCAGATTTACATTATAACATTCTACAAATCTCTATTATCCTAAGATGAAATAGCCAGAGCAGACATTTTCATCACCTTCCCATTTCCCTTTTCTGCAAAGAATGTTCCAGGAGTTGCTTTTACTATCTGTTTAGAGAAATTCTGCATGAGGATAAGCAACAACTAATCTGTTTAAAATTAGACAATGTTTTATCTTTCTAAGATCAAATAAGAATTGTGAACAAGATATATAAATTTAGCATAAAGCATCCACTTCACAATACCCTAAAATTTACAAAAATTCAGGCACTGCTGAAGTGTTGCTCAGAAAATTCAAAATAAGAGTTATCTTATGGGAATGTTACAGGAAACTACACCCCTTTAGAACATATAGACTTTTATATAATATTTTTATTGCTATTTTCTACTGCACAGATACTCAGAGAGTGTCAAAATATTATCTTATGTATAAAAGAGGAATCAAAGGAAATATAAAGAGGGAAAATCAGAAAGCCCGCCTTTGGACATTTTTTTCTAAGATATAGTCAAGATATAGTGCAAAAAAAACTCTTCACATATCACTCATCTTATAAAATTGCTATTTGACAGGGGACTGTTACTTGAGAGAGTGGTCAGAATGGAGTCTTTGCCAGCTGACCTGTGTTAACGGTGAGGATCTTGGCTTTGGAGGGATACAAGTCCGATCTCGAGCAGTGATAATTCAGGAATTAGAGAATCAACATCTCTGTCCAGAACAGGCTTTGGAAACAAGACCATGCAACGGTAAGCCCAGAAATATACAGAAGGACACTTCCTGGCAGACAAAAAATACAGAACAACGATAGTTTTGGGTTTTTTTCGTGTTCATCATATAAAATTTAAACAAGTTTGGATTGGGTATTTGCATAAATGCATTTAAAGTTTTGTTTTCTAGATATCAGCTGTAAACGGAAAAACTTTCAAATGCTGACTGTCATGTGTTACCACTTTAAACAGAGTCTTTGGAGAATTGATGATCTTTTTTTTAATAATGAAATTTATTTTTTTTAAAATAGTTGCCTTATCTGCTTGATAACAATAAAAAGTAATCTATAAGTTTTGATACATAACCAAATTTAGATTTCTCTCTACCCTTTGAATTGTTGTTAATCACATAACAATGACATAAAAAAAATCTCAGTCAAGCTTACCACTGGTACTGGACAAAGTATCTAAGAAAAGACATTTCCTGTACAGACATTTCTTGTCCATCCAGAAGCCAGACAGATCAGGCAAAAAGGAATCTTATCTTTATAAGGGAGCTAAAGGTGCAGAAGGACTTCAGAATTTATCCCAGGCCATATGAAAACTGTACAGCAGAGCTGAGAAGTGAAGCTAAATGCAGCCCAGGCCACTTCAACAAGCACTGAAGCACTGACTGAAGCCCAGTGTCACCAGGAAAGGAACCTGACTCCTAAATGAGTTTTGCACAACAGATGGGCCACAACCATTAGGAGGTTATTGGAAACATCTGCTTTGTCCATTAACTACACATTAGGCTTACTCCACAATCACTGTATACGACCATTATGGTTAGTGGCCAGGACACATCTGGTCTATTCTGTATGTATCCAGTAAGCACAGGAGACCTTGGGGCCTCCATGTGTGCAGTACCCCCTCCTAAGTTGCTGGGTGAAGGAGGAAGAGGCCTACTCGGCCATAAAAGCCGTTAAACATAATGAGTACGATCTCCTGATGAGTGTGGCTGCCACCAGTGGTAGCCAGAAATCTTGTCATCAAATTTCTTTAAAAATGAATGTTCTCTGTGTAGATGGCCAGTGCTATGAATACAAGTGGATGGCTAGCCCATGGAAGGGATCTTCTCGAACGGTGTGGTGCCAAAGGTCAGATGGTTTAAACGTTACAGGTAACTATTCTTTTTATATACACACAAAAGCCTGGAAAGTGGGTGGATAATGTCTTCTCAACAAATGAAATTATTAAAAAAAAAAAAAAATCTGCTAGAAATAAGCGTTCCTGATGAACGTTGAATCAACATGCTGTTATCTTGAATCATCATACTCTTCCATGTTATAGATGTCATTTCTTTTCCAGAATTATGTAGCATGTAATGCTGAAAGTAAATATCATGTACTGGACCTGAAGTGTTTTATATTGTATATTTTTTATTTTTTTTTTACCACAGGCATCTTTACACTTCTAAATTTAGAGTTTCAGATTTCAAGCCCCATAACAAGTAGAACTTTTATGTATTATAGTTCATTTCAGTGCCTAAACAGAGGCAGAGAGATGCAAAGCTTGATGATATCATGCATACAGCATATATCTCCTTCAAATTACAAAATATCAAATTTTAATAAATGTGCTAATATAAGTTTATTTCTTTACCTCAATGATATAATCCCATAGAAGGATACTTTAGTGGACAGCTCTGGCATGTAGTTATTTTTGTGCAAACCAAATTCTCCGAATTCAAGAAAATCTTCATGTATATCTATTTGTATGAATTTATTTATCAGAGTTAGGGATTCATCTAAGCTAAGAGTTATGCATTTGTTCTTGATGATGGAATCCACCACTACTGTCTGTTGTAACAGTAGAAATAAAATATCTGTATTTTACAATGTTGTGAAATAATACTTAATAGCTTAGTCTTACTATGCTGTAGGAATATTAAAATGCATTATCTTCAGAACAAATACAACAGGGCATTATTTATGCACCTTGATGTGTTCCTGCCTAGCTAAGACGCTTGTATGCTAAGTAAAACTCTAAGTAAAGAGCTCTTAGTAGAGATTAACATGTGATATGAGCTACTAAAGGTCCTACAAGTTTTCAAAATAAATAACGTCTTGGTGATTATGGCTCTGAGATTTTAAAATCAGAACATAGTCATAAATCACAGTCAGTCACATAAAAATAATGGTTTTGATGTGCCTGCATTACAGCCAGGTGATAAATTCCAGGAAAGACAAGTGTATGAGTAGTTGGCAGATTTTTCATGACAGGACCTCCTAGGCAGACTAACCTCTGACCTGTATGGTATTTCTTCTTTCAGATGTTGCTTGTATGTGGTTTTAAAACTATGGTAACTTTCTGATTTGAAATAAAGATTAGTGGAAAATTCCAGACAATGTAATCATCAGTTTCCATGCAATGCAAAACTCTACTTTTTGTATGTTCCTGATAGTTTTAAAGCAAAACACTTCAGTATAATGTTCTGTGAGAACTTCTCTGAGTGAGGTACACAGTCAGGAACAAAATTGTCATTTACATTTGCACGTTTTTTGAAAGTGTTTTGTGTAAACTACAGTATTTAAGAGCTCAAACTGACAGATGCACATACACGATTGATTTAAATGGAGAATAATTATTTTGATCTAGAATCAACCCATATTTCTGATTCCTGTATTTCTTTGTGGCCTTATTGCTGCACATCTGTCTCTAACATAGTGTATTTTAATTCAGACATTATAATTTTTTATGAGTCCTCTTGATATTTTAAGGCCTTTATTTATTTATTTATTTACTTGCATAATGTCATTGTGCTGAATAGTTCTTTTTTGCTTGAAGGTGTTGTTTCCTATGGGCGATGAGGCAACTCTTTCCTTCTGCAGCTTCCTTGGATGACTGATATTTTATTATATAGATTCCAACAGGCATGTGATCTGTATGCTAGGATGTACAGTTTTTCTTTCTGGGGTGGGGAAAACTTATGGCAACCAGCAGGGTTTTCTTTGTTCTTCATCTGCCACCCTGTTAACACTTGGATTTACATAACCACATCTAACTGCATCTGCTACGGTCATGACCAACCTCAACTATCAGGATTTCATCATCATATCACCCCAGTATAAAAATGCTATTCATTTGGAAGATGCAAGATAAGTCATCCTGTAGAATATAAATTTTTAACTGCATAATGTATATCCCTCTTCTTTAGGCTAGAAGCGAACCCAAGTAAATTCATACTGATTCTAAATTTATTTTAAAGTCATTCTGGCTGAAATGATAGTGAAAGCCTGATAGTGTGTATTGGTCCATAACAATAACTGCACTGTACATAAAGCTGTAGAAACGAGAACTAGAAATGTATAAAAAGGAAAAAGACAGAAACCCACTATATCATCAGTATCCTAGCATTCAGTACAAACTTTACAGATAACAGTTCTTGCCTTCAAAAAAAATCTATCGTAGACTATCATGGAGTGTGGCTTCAGGAGAGTCAAAGCTATAGCATGTGTAAAAGTGACTACTGGGGAGCAGCAGAAAACAGGCATCCATATATAAACTGGATGAGTACCTTGTCTTCAGTTTAAGAGGCAAAGATACAAATTGAAACTATGCCTTTATTTTCTTTGTGGCCACAGTTTTAATTTGTAAGTCATAAGGAGGGCCCTAGAGAACCAAAATCTGTTCTCTCAAGAGCAACAAAATATTTAAACTTTTTTGAGCAACCCACCAAAGGAACAAAGGGGAAAACAAAAGGTTTCACTTGCCAAATATTAGTTCTCTAAAATGCACATGAATGCAAATGCGTATGCTGTGTCCATACTCCACCTATGAGAAAATACTTGATATCAATTATTCTTCACCTTGGAATAAGAGGACTCTTAAATTCAAATTAGCAATAAAACTGTAATCCATGACATACTGTAGCGAGTAATGACATCAGTAATTTCATCAGTGGTGAGGTATTACCATGTCAAAATTTGATTTTCTGTCCTGCAGGGGGCTGTTTAGTGATGCGCCAACCAGATGCTGACAGGTCATGTAACCCACCGTGTAGTCAACCCCACGCTTACTGCAGTGAGGTATGTGCTACTTACTGCATTGGAGCCTAAAACACCCCCACGAGGGCTTCCCACATATTACAAAGATTATGCCAACAAAAAGTATTTTCAGAGATTTTGCTAATCATTCATTTGTTAAAATCAACCTGAGACCATTTTCTACCTTTCAATGAAATGTTTAATAATCTCTGTTGATTTGGTACAAACCTGCTTAAAACTATACAAAGAGGTACTCTCCAGGCTAGCACCCCTCAAAACAGACTCCTTTTGCAGTCATCCGTTTTGTTCTGCTTTCTAGCTCACAGAAAACCATGATTTTCTGCTACACAGTGTAAAACACTTGTTCCCTACAGACTAGAACGTGCAGTTGTGAAGACGGCTACACAGAAGTTATGTCCTCTGATGGCACTCTCCAACAGTGCACTCTCATCCCAGTGGTGGTGATCCCCACTATGGAGGACAAAAAGGCAGATGTGAAAACCAGTCGAGCTGTGAACCCTACCCAGCCCTCCAGTAACCAGTCAGGACGAGGAAGGACGTGGTTTCTACAGCCTTTTGCGCCAGGTGAAGTCACGCAATGAGCAGTTCTTAATGCTAAGTACTGCTGCGGGGTCTGGCGTTTACATTTTTATGATGCCGAGGAAGAAAAGGAAAATCTTTAAGTGTTCTTTTAAGAAGGCAGGTATTTGCCCTGACTGAAAATAAAGCGAGAGACATAAGCAAACCCCCAGCCTTCTCAGCTGCTCCATCAAGATATTTAATGAAATCTTGTATTGCAGATTTCCTTTTAATTCCCTCTACCTGTTAAAATTCACAGAAGCTGTTTGAAATGTGACCTTAAAAGAGAGTTGACTGCGAAGGTGCGAGCCAGGATATTAGATTTTTGCTGTCTCAACCAATAATGCTGTTGATGGGGAAGTGAAAAGGTAGCACTGAAGACTTCTTAAAATTTGCAGGCATAGAATAAATTGTAGGAAAATAATCAGTATAGATATGCTAATGCTTTTCTTTCATATCCATATTTAAACTAATTAATGTTAGACAAGAGCTAACCATATTATTGATATTTAGCACAGGCATGCTCCAAGTCTCTATAGGTAATATTTGCTTTTCTGATAGGCCATGATCTTTAGAGCTGAGCAAGGACTTCTCTGCAAGAGTGGCAAGAAATATCACAGTTATCCCCTAAAAAGTGCTTTAAAGTCCGTCATGTAATCAGGTTGCTGTTTCCTGGTGCTATTAAGCATTGAGATAAATAAAACTTTAATTAACAAAATACTTTCACAGAAAAATAGAAGATGCTTGTCCGAAATGTTAATTAGATGAAAAGAACAATTGCTTAAGGGTCTTTTAAATCACCTCAAGCTAAAACCACACTTGTGTCTTTGAGTGTTCATTTCTTTCTAAAGCTTTTCTGAATGTTTTTAATCTGAGAATTAAAAAAAAGTATCTTTATATGTATAATCCATAAAATGCTGCAAATTGAGAACTACAATACTTCTAATAAGAAGATTAAATCATGTTTGGGTTAGAAATATTTGTGTTAGATCCCATTATTCCTACTAATATTTACTGTTATTTGTACTATGATACTATATTTGATACTTGCAATAAAATGATCTTTACTCCAACTAGTTAATACTTCAATCCACAATAAAAAAAAAAAAAAAGAAAAAAAGGAAAATTAAGCTTTCCTGGTCCTCCTTTAAAAAACATCATCTTACCAAATATGTTATCTTTTATTCATTCTGGCTAACGCCACCTGAAAATGCCCAAGGATGAGTTGTAGCAGCCAGAGTGCCAACAATAAGCAAATGTCAGACAGTTGCCTTCAACTGTTGAGAATTGTGGATGCTCATGTGAGCTAAGACATGTTTTTTTGGAGCAAGGAACAGTGAAAAAATTTGTGAAAACTCACAGATTTTCTAGTAATTCAAGTTAGGCATGAACCATAGCTCAGATATGATAAAACCAATGGTATTCCATAGAGCTAATACTTAGGCAGTGAAGATATGAGCAAACGCAGGAAAAAGTGAACATTTTGCACTTACAGTGAGTTTTATGCTCGATTGCTTTAATTCCAGGATTGAGTATCTATTGAGAAGGTTTTGATTTACACTAGAGTGATTATTTCTTTCCTCACAGTTTCTAAGTCCAGATTTAAAATAGCTCTTTCACTGTCTTCAACGAATTATATTGCAGTTCCAGAAAGAAAGGTATTAAAACAATCCTCTTCAGGTGTCTCTGCTGATATATAACCCAAAACAGACAAGTTTGAGATGCCAGTTCCTTGGTATACTTAGAAATAATCTGTCCAGGGGTAATTAGAAAGCCTGAGTTTCTTGTCTGCAGTTGAAAAATATGAATGACCTCATTAACAGAGTTCCCTTCTTTGACAAAAATAAATAAATCCCTGCACAAGGTAATGCCAGCCCTTTTTTTTTTCCAAGGAGATACTACTATTTTAAAACAAGGAAACCCAAAACAGCCTGAAACTCCTTACATTTACCAATGGAAGTAAGCCAAAGAGAGAAGAAAATAACCTGCTTAGCAGTACTGAAGTTTGAATTCTTCTCATTCATGTTATGTCATTGGATATGTCAGGTCAAATCTACTGTTCAAGCCATCTTTAACGGATCGGTTATTTCAGTTAGATCAGTTATTATCAGTTATAATGTTTCATTAAGTTGATTAATGTAACAAAGCTAAAATGTTTTTATATTAATTAGGCTTGAACAGATTATCCACATGACCACAATACTTTCCATTGCTAGAGAACAGAAAGCCTGAACTCAACTGCACAGCAACAGGGAGGGCTGCTGTGAATCTGAGCAAAGTTAGTCTGACTAATTTTTGTTAATATTACATTATAGAAACATTAACTGCATTGATAATGCCTTTTTTTTCTACCGAGGTATCAGGAAGCAATTTGTATTTGGTCAGGAAAATTTTAGTTCTGTTTGCTTACATGAGACATCTACATGACTTCATGAAATAAACATTTTACCCCTTGTAAATGAAAGAATTCAGCCTTTTGATGGAGGTTTCATTGTGCTGGAGCAGCCACAAGGCTAACTAACCTCCTGTAAAAGAAAAATGTTTTCAAAAAGCTATTTAGAAATTTGCAAAATGAGTGAGATAAAAGTAGCGAGTCAAACACCATGCACTGACCTTGGGTGGTGGCATGATCAGTTGAGGTTCAGAGCAAAAACCCACAGACAGAGAAAGTCACACCATTTTTCCTGGGAGATGTGGAGGCATCTAGGATCAAGGCAAGCAGGAGAGTGGGATGTATGCCTCAGCCTGCAGCGACATCGTGCCCAAAATACAAACTACAGAGGCTGCACATAAATACAGTCTTTATTAACAACAGACATTTGTTCTATTTATGAGCTTGAGTTGTCTTTTTTGTCATATTTTTGCTTTTTCTGTGAGGGCAAGTTGTTTGATAGCAACCAAACTTGCGTTAGGTGAACCTGTTTTAGCAGGGAGGTTGGACTATCTCATTTCCAGAGGTCCCGTGAAACTCCTACCATTCTGTGATTTGGTAGGGGAAAAAAACTGAAAAAAAAAATGCTTTATGCAGTAGTGAAAGTTGTGTCTGTGCAGTTACGTTATGGATGAGGTAAAACATGCAAAAGGTATAAAAGAACCCCCATAAAATTAAATAGCAACAAGAACAAAAATAACAGGCAGATTGATTTACTGCAGCTAGAGTGGAAAGTGATGGTAGTGGCAAAAATGAGGCCTGGCTTGGTCAGCTGCCCCATGATCACACTGAAGGATGCCTGCTACCAGCGGGCTTGGGGGGCTGCCTTTCCAGGGGTCTCACTTGCCCCACATCTTAGCTCCATTTGGACTATCCAGACAGGCTAAAAATCAGAACACAAGTGCACAGAGAAGCTATTGCTCTGTTGTTTAATAGTATTTACTCTTACTAAGCTGTAATTGCTAGTGAAGACATTTATTCTGGCATATGAAAGTATTGCTATGCTATATCAGAACTAATAATCCAATGAGACTAACTCAAACACTACTGACTAACATTCATTCCTTTTAGATGGGAGGCTGAAGACCTGGGTTTATGGTGTAGCTGCTGGTGCATTTGTTTTACTCATCTTTATTGTTTCTATGATCTATCTAGCCTGGTGAGTTCTTTAATTATTTACAAACAAGCAGTCCCACCCAGAGTACGATGCAAGTGTTTACATATGCTGCTGTAGAAACTGCAGCCATTTCTGTGAACGCCAGCGTTTCATTTTCCATGTCCTTTTGTCCAAGCTCAGGTTAGTGGAATGTGGTTGTAGTCTGAGTGATGGATAAACCTATACAATCCTGGCCTTAGAAGAACTTCTGACAAATACAGGGTAGCTCAGTATATAGTTCATTGTTGCTCAGCTTGTCTCTGTTTAGAAGGTACTACGTCCATGATCATTTAATTCTGTTCATACCACAAAATGCGGCGAGAAAAAGCAAGAAGGAAATTTAAAATCGGGCCAGTTAGATTTTGTATTTGGCAGGATATAGAAATATGCAACCAAAACATCTCTGAAAACTTTCTCATTTGTTTTTCATACATGAAATAATATTTTGTTGAAAAAAAATCTAGTGCATGTAAAAGGAAAGATTTTTTTTTTTTTTGCAAGAACAAGTAACATTCGAGAATGCTCTTCCTGAAACTTTCAAGGTCCTGTTTGGAATTTCTGATCCAGACAACTGTGCAGGTGGAAAGCAAGGAAATTTTGGTTGTACATATCAGGCTCTTGGCATTAGTGGGCATCTAGGGGGGCTTCTGGATTTGTCTGGGTTTTTGTAAACCTTCCCCAAAATCTCACTTTTGTCTAAGTAAGGAAAAAAATATTTTATTTTTTGAGGAAAAGAAAAATCCACTAGCATACATGTCCACTGCAAATTCGTTGGGCTGGAATCTGTGGCTACTGTAACAACTGGTTTGCTAACAAAGGTTTAGATTTGGGCATCTTAAACAACATAGCCGAGAGAAGAGTTTGGTCAAGACTGAAGATGCACAGGCCTGATTTAAATAAGTGCTATTGTATGCTCTCAAAGAAGACAAGTACTAAAGCATGCATAAACAGGCATTTTCCTTTGGCTTGGTAATTTTTTTAAAAACTGTATCGAATGGATTGGAAATACTGCTGGATTAAAATCTAATTCAATGCTAGACAGGGAATCGTTATGGCTAACAACCATATCCCTGCTACCTGTGACTGGCTTGATCATAATGTCTAGAATTAACTGTAGTCATTCCAGCAAGTATAATGAGATAAAACTAATCAAAAGATGGAACTTTCCTGTCAAGAGAGATTAAGATTTGAGTAATAGAATTTACAAGAACCTGATTGTGGCTTTGATACATGACCAAATATTGCACTGCAGACTCTGGGTTCTTCTGAAAACTGACTCATTTTGCAGGATTGCCTGCCAAAGGTTCCATCAAGTCACATCAGCAGCGTTTCTGAACAACTGAGCTTTGAATTCAGTGTTGCTTTGGGTTGAGGAGGAGATAATTACTGATCCAAGTGACGGTTTTAGGCTTTGCAGCTTTTACAAATGAACAACCAAATGCATTATCTTAAAACAGCACACTCATCTTTCATTTAAGACTGAAATCCATCTTTGCTATGTTACTAGTTTCTTGTTCGACTTACAAATTATCTTATTGTTTCAGCAAAAAGCCAAAGAAGCCCCAGAGGAGGCAGAACAACCGACTGAAACCTTTAACCTTGGCTTATGATGGAGATGCAGATATGTAAAATATAACTTCACATGGTGACAAATGGAGTATAAATTAATGGATTGAAATCAGAAGGTATCCAAAGCCACAGGGATTTTCTATGGAGTGGATTAAGTGTTTTGACTTTTTCTTTTTTGTAACTGCACCATAGATAAAGAAGGCTGGATTGCATAATGCCTATGGATATTCAAGGTATTATTGCTCTACTTTAGACCATCAGCACTGAGAAATCTGGCAGAATCACGTGAATAAACACTGCAGTTGGAGATTTGTGGTCTTTCCTCAGTCTTACAAACTGTAAGCACCACTTCTTTCTCCAGAATACTGTAGCTGACATAGTATTAACAGTTGGAAGCCCCTGCAACATTAACCAAGTATAATAAGTACGCATGAAGGGTTTGTACCAAGCTGTCTATGACTCTTTGTATTCGAGCATAACGTATATACTCAGTTGAACCATATGTATTACTCTATCAGATTATATACTTGCTAAAGAGCATTTTAGTGCTTAGTACAATATTAACTTTTAACCGGGAGTAACTCATTGAGCAAGTTCAACACTTTGCAGTTGACAACTTGTGTTAACCTGTATTTCAGAGGGCAATGACTCACTTGTGAAATTCTGTACTGTTATCACTCGAAAGTTTAAAGGCCTCATGAGTACATCCAGAAAGAAGGCCTTCTCAGATTCAGTATTTTCCAGTGGTTGCTATATGGAAAAAAACCGAATACCCGTTGTAAATGTTACAATACGTTTCTACTTTCTCTAACTCAGACTGTTGCCTGCATCTTTTTTGCTACATGTAAGGCAAATTTTTGCACTATATTAGTGCAGCATGATATGCACTTAACTAGTATTGCCATAGAAACTGCCTCTTTTCAGCAAGGATGATGATGTATCTTGTGCGAGGAGTGTCAAGTAGATGGGTCTTGAATCCTGAAGAGAGTAGCATTTGGTTTGGACCGCGACTGGATGGAATCGGCCTGTCCTGTGCACACCATTCCTTGGCACACCCACCATTTGTAGTCTCTATCATGGCAGTAATACAAGTGTCTAGTTTCTTGCCCCATCTACCTAGACTGGTATAGATTGTCCTGCTGGTTTCTAATTGTACTATGAAGGCTGTTTATGACTAGATTTTTTTATATTTGGTAACTTTGCTAGAAAAAAAAAAAAAAAAAGAAAAAGTGGTTGCCCTGTAATCTTGAGTGACGACAAACTTGCTGTCTAAAAAGGTATTCTGACTGTTTCTTCAAGTAAAATAAAATGGTTTTGCTTTTTTTTCCCTTGTGCTAGTGAGAGCGTTTTCACTTTTGCTGACAGTGCAATACTCAGAGCCCTTTTGTTTTTCTAATTAAGATAATTTGGACAGACTCTTTTAATTATTCAGTTAAACTCTTGAGTGTATTGGCAAGCAAACAATAAGATCAATAGTTCTGCCATTTTAATATTCACGACATTTAAAAAAAACTCTGGCAGTATAAAACCTCACTGTTAACCTCTTCCATGCTGATGGCTTTTCAGTGTTACGCTTCTGACGTGAAGCTCGTTGGCTTGCCACTGTATCGATCTGCCTGTTACAGATGTGATTCATGACCTGAGAAGGGTTATTCTCATCAAATGGCTTCTCTGTGTAGCCTGAAAATATAAGTGACTGTGCCACTACTAAGCAATACAAAACTTTATCAGGCAACCTCCCAAAAATAATTGTTCTATAAAGTTCAATATTAGGTTCTCAGGTCTTTTTTATAACCTAAACCATTTCTGCCTACTCATCACATGAATTACTCAAGAAGCACCAGGTTTTGCACACTAAGTAAAACTGTAGCTTTGCAAACTTGGCCCAGATCCACTGAAATGGATGTCAAGACTGTTGTGGACATCAGTGGGTAACATCGGTCCTTAAAAATATACCTACTTTTGTTCCATGTGGAATAACTCTTGGAACCAATGTGTGTTCTGTGCAATGTTCAAGAGAGATTATGGTCCTACTTTAACTTGGCTAACTTATATCACCAGTGTGGTGTTACTACATCAAGAAAACGATCTTCCTCCCACTGCATAGTTATTCCCCAAGTGGGAATGACAACCAGAGGGGAATGATGGTGGCAATTTTTTGTACAGGTTTAATTTCTCATTTTGTTCCTGATCCAGACGCAGCTGGTGAAGTGCCATGGCCCCCTGCCACAACAGTGGTTCCTTCATACCTATATTGCCAGACTGGGGGATTCAATCTTACATTGCTTTATAAAGAACCATAGGAAAAAAAAAAACAAGCCTTGATGATTTTAATTACTTCAGCATTCTTAAGCAGAAAACAAGAAAAACCTAGTT
This sequence comes from Baryphthengus martii, assembly GCA_013396935.1. Classification (NCBI taxonomy): domain Eukaryota; kingdom Metazoa; phylum Chordata; class Aves; order Coraciiformes; family Momotidae; genus Baryphthengus; species Baryphthengus martii. The sequence goes on along the minus strand of VWZK01010806.1, from coordinate 5,837 downwards.
GATTACTGTTTTGTCAGACATACGAAAAAACAACCGTGGAAAAATTAATGAAGTTTTAAGGAATGATAACTATCATGTGGGGACATAAAGCTTAATCACAATTTCTGTACTTTTAACGTCTGATTCTGTGTTGTCAAATAGTATTTGGAAAAAGAGGGAACTGAGGGAACAGGGTTTCTTTCATTGGCAATGAGTCATATTTATTTATTGTTATACTGACTGGTCTTAGGAGGAGCTGTTGCCTACTTCTTGCCTTGAGGACTTTTATGTCCTAAATCTAAGAATTTAGTAATTTAAAGGTATACTATCTCCTTTTTCTCACTATATAAAATGGACAAAAGAAGGAAGAGGTAGGAGATTTTTTTTTTTAAGTGTGTTTGGCCTTTGCAATCCATGCAAGTATTTTAGGATGTGTTACATTTTATATATGTCAGTGAATTTTGATGGTGCACATCTGCATCATACTAGTGCTGCATTTATAATCTGGAGTGCATTTTTATTATCATTTTTTTTATGGACAAAGTGCATGGAAATTTGAAGCCAGAATGGCTTCCCTTGTTATCAAGAAAACAATATTAGACTATAAGGAGGGCTTACATTTTATGTGAAGCGAAAAGTTGCAAAGGTGATTAAGCCCTTTAACACTGAAACAATACAGAATGAAAAGCAATTTGCTTTAAAAATCAGAGTGCTTCTACAAATCCAGTGCCTAAAGCAGCCACTACTGTAGATTGTTCGTTTGTGAAAGTAACGTTTCCAGTGATCAAATAAAACATTCAGAAAATAGCAAAGTAGACATTTTCCTATTGATGTGGTGGTTTGTATTTTCCTTTTTAAAATCTGTAGTTTCTAGATTATTGTGTCTGCTTTGAGTTCTGGAGCAGTTCCATTTTGAATCTTTGATGCAACTGAACAAACTTGTTTATATTTGGTATAAAGCACCGGTTTTGAAAGTCCCTTCCTCCTCACCAAAATGTAATAACATTTCTTTTCTGATATTACAATCTGAAGAGACCAATTAAAAAACTCTATGTATAAATCACTGTAAAATATACCTTGAATGAAATTTAAATCGTCTTTTTACCTTTATGTAAATTGTGCTCACCCAAAGTTAAGAGTTTATTTTGCCTAACTTAATTTACTTGAATATTTATTTGGTAGAACAAGGAGGCAGCTGTCTGAGGAATGTTTACCTTTTTTTTTTTTTTTTTTGTTAATGTTAACTTGTAAATTGTGTAATGCATTTTTATTTTTTAAATTCTGTATATTTCTTTTTTTAATGCACAAAATGTTTACGTACAACTACTGCAAATTTGTGTTTATTGTCACTAAGCTTTTTTCAGTTAATACAGATGACATGAAAATGTAACAAGCCTTACATTTTCATCTGGGTTATTTTTACATAACTGATGTATTGCTGACAATAAATATAAACACAAAATTATTTAATGTCTTCTTTTTAATAGATGTAGTATACTATGCTGGGATAAAGTAACAATAAAAGCCAGATCTCTAAAATATGACCACCTTTTAAATAGTCTCTCTTTTTTTGAAAGAAATTAGCAAGCATATTCTTGCTAAAAATTAGTATTTCTCTTCAAAAAGAAAGAAAAATAGTTTCTGATGTTAGGAGAACTATTGAAGCTCATTGCTACAGTCCTTGTTAGCACAGAAGTTTACAATGCATATTTGATCGATTGATCCTGACGTTTCCATTTTTATATGCTGGTTTTCCATGGTACTTTATACAAAGTGTACTTGGCATTGAGGATTGAATTCCAGGAGACAACTTCTTCTCTAAACACACAGTCTCCTTGATTTTTTTCTACTGTCTAAAATAATTAGTAGGATGGGTCTTATGACCTCTTTCTGATGAGTTTCTGGAGTCTTCGGGGCTATGTGATAACATCTATGAATAGAAGCACTAATACTATAACAGAGCACAAAATTGCTAATAATATTGGCAAGCACTTTGTTTATAAACATGAAAGCGCAGATGAGCATGATAGCTGCAGAACTTATGAAGGCAGCAACCCAAGGAGACCAGCTGGAAATCTGGACCTGAACTTCCACCACCTCCCATCAGATAATTCGGTCCCACCAACCGCAACGATGGCAGATGCCAACATCTTGCTTCTTTTTCTGTGCTCATAAATAAAAACATTCAGCAAGGTGGAGGAAAAAAATACTCCGCTAGGGGTAACTCTCTATACTTCCCCAACAGCTTCAAACACCCAGGCCCCATTTCTCCCTACGCTGCGCTCTCACGGCGGTGGAATGACGTACACAAACCAGGCAGAACACGCACCATGAACGTTTGGATATTGCCAGGCTCTCCCCTCTCTGGAGGCTCTCGCTGCAAAGCGCCTCTCCAAAGCTCCATCGCTACCCAGATTTCACTTGGGGTGGTGGCACTTGAGTTCTTGCCAGCTGATTAATCACAGGTAGGAGATAAGCTCTGCCCCTGTTAATGGTTTCGCACCTAGAGTGCTCAGTTACAATTAGATGATTAAACCAGACAGAATATTAATAATCCATTCATACTAAAATCCCAATTCACTTGTCATTATTTATTCTGTTATACATTCTCTTTTTTTTCTTGCCCCCCCCACCCCTAACCTGCCTCAGGTTAGTTAAGAAAGCATTTATGTCCAAGAGACCTGTATGGTCACAGTGGTCCCAAGAGATTCCTGCACCTTTCTGCTGCTTGGCTGGTTACTTTCCCATTTCATACCGGTGCATCTGCTGTCTCAAAGCTGTAACTCTTTGGGCCTGGACTCTGTGTCAAGTGCTGAATTTCAGATCATTTCTTCAATTTCTGAATTTTGTTACCTTGTGCACCAAAGCACCTGCAGCCATTCCCTGCACCACAGTGTCATCTACAAACGTTAACAGATGATCTTTGACCTACTCTTACGTCACTAGTGAAAATATTAATTACAGGTAGGCTGAGGACAGCACTCTCAAAATTTCCTGCTGTTTTACCAAACCAACTGATCCCTCCCTAACCTTTGCACAGTTTTCAAACAGTTCTGTACTCAGCTCATGATGCTTTCAAGCAGACCACGCTGCCTTCATCTGTTTATGAGAATGACATGTGGGAACGTGTTACGAGTATGACTCACATCAGATGTAGCACAACCCTGCTCTGGAAGGTCAGCTGGGCTGTCAAAGGAGAAAATTTCACTGTCTGAATGCAAATGTTTTGATAAATGTATTGCTTGAGCAATCTGGGCTTCACAGTGCACAGGGAAGAAACAAGATGCATAAAAAAAACCCAAAACCCTACAGCTTTCTATGCCTCTCCTCTTCTGGGTCACTGCCAGTACCTCTAGGGTTTTTTACCCTCTCTGTCTCAATCCTTATTTACAGGCTGTGAATCCAAAACGGGTTTAAGCATTACTTTTGTGCACTGGTACCAAACACTGCCTGGAATGAGACACTGGAGCATCTCCAGAAGCCAAACTGTGATGACTTAGAGCTCTGGTATAAGTTCAAACAGCAGCAGGAGACCAGCAGAGTCAAAGCCTCCCAAATTTTGACTTTGCAAGGGAGCAGCAGCCAGGGACTTCCAACTTTCAACAGCGTTAAAAAATCCCATAGTTGGTCAGTGAGATCTATGCGGTGCCTTGCCTCATTTGGCAGGGGCACACAGATGCTTCTGGCAGACACTTTGATAAATCAGCATTTAGAAGCAGAGTGAGGAATTCCAAGTAACACTAAAAGCCCGTCAGATCTGTACCCTTCCCAACACCAGGCAGGGTAAAGGTTCAGAGAGGGAGCGGAGGCCTGGAGAAGGGGGGAAGGAAATTAGGCAGAGGTTCGGGATGGTAAAAGGGGCAGAGACACCTAATCAGTGATGTACCCACCCCAAAAGAGCTAATGAAGGAGATACAGCAACAGCCAAGACACTTCCTGTAGAGCTGTTGCAAGGAATAGCACCAAGGAACAAACAATACAAGTTTTTTATGCGCTCACCAAGGTCAAAGTCTATTTTACAATGAAAATGGAACTTGTCTTCTATCGAGATCACTACAGACTCTTTTTTTTTCCAGACAGTTAGTAGCCAGTGCTGGATTTGCCCAAGAGTGGGAACAGCATGGAAGGGCTGAAGAGGAGTCTCGTACAGCCCGGCTACTCCAAGAGCTGAAGCATCCATCATAACAACGCTTCAAGTTTCCAGGCGTTCAGGTTCCTGAAGACACCCTAGTTCTGTGCCTGGAAAACATGGGGATTTCATATGCTGCTTGAAGATTTCCATAAAAAAATAATAACAAAAGAGTTCTGCTGAGAGATGAGGGCAAGACGACAACAAAAGGCCTGGAGTGAGCCAACTTCTCTTAACAACGGAGAATTCAGAATTATGATGGGAAGATACCAAACAGAGAACTCCAGCGGGCTCACGCGCCGCAGTGAGATCCTGGCCTGCACCACCAAGACTCTCTGGTCTGTGGCTCAAAAATGTGCCACCGTTTCTATACCTGTGCATTTACCCTGCCAGAGAACTACACCCAGTGCATAGAGGCACAGTAGCAATCAGTGTTTATATGTCCCTTCCAGTACTATCATGTTTAGCTGTTCCTCGATATGAGTTTTGGAAGATCAAAGATTCCAAGTCAAAGCCTTCAAACAAACAAACAAGCAAAACCCCTCTCCCACACTCATTGTCTTGATGTACATATAGGACAGCAGCATTCAAGACCTGTCCTGCAGGTAACACAAAGATTGGACAGTAAAATATGCTGGAAATAAAACAAAAAAAAAGTTTAAGAGCTCTTCCCAGTGAAAGATTTTCCGATAGAAATACACACCAAGTTTTACATCATTTTCACTGAATATCAGAGGGAAAAGCTGAACTGGTTAGAATTTGGAATATTTTGTGATTATTTTGCATTAAACTCAGCACATCACTGGATAAATGAGCTCTCTTGACACCATCTTGCTGGTGAGAACACGACACGGTGCATGTCTAGTTTTCTACTGGATACCGTATCTTACTCACAGTAATGCACTTCCTCCCATTCTTTACTTACCATTCTAACTGAATACTTTTAGTCCAGACTTAACCCTCCCTATTGTCTACTACAGTATTTCAGCTGCTTGTCTACCCTGTGGATAAAATGAACGGACTTCTCAGCTTTTCATCTGCTGATTTCAAATGCTCCCTAAAGTTCTGAAGCTAACACACACGAGCACAAATGCTACAAGCATATGCACCAACATCACAACACACACAAATATCACAACAGGAACAGCAGTATTTAAGTCAGAAAGTAACATTTGCAAAGCAAAAACCAAGTGTATCTTGGACGTCAGCAGGGCATCTCCTCTTAACATGGATCAGTATCAAAAAAATAGGCAGGAAATTACTTTCCCAAATGGTCCACGATCAGAATTACAGTCCCTTCAGGTATGAAGGGAAGACTCGAAGGCAGGAAATTCGGTTTGGGGTCCCAACCTTGGCATATATTTTTATTGCAAAGTCTAGTGAGCGGCTTTGGACCAGGTCAAAAATCCAGTTCTAAACATCACATCGCTATGTGACACAATACATCAGTGTTCCCACAGAACATTGGAATACAAGGATATTTTCCCTCTTTATGTGCTTTCTTTCTGTATCTCCGCAGAGATCTCAATTTCTTTTGCACAGTGGTAGAGCTTCGCAGAGAGAGGAGATCCTGCAGCTGATGGTACGGCCAAAGGAAGGTCTCCAGTCAAAGTCAGGTGCTACTCCATAGAACTGTGGTGGGTTTAACATGGAAAAAATAGACACGGGGCAAAGAGCTACAGTTCAGATGAGTGAGCTGTGTGCCCCTAAAATGAGGAATTTCTTTCAG
>VWZK01010803.1:0-11333 GCA_013396935.1 Baryphthengus martii | reverse complement strand
GGGGGGACCTTATCACTCTCTACAACTACATGAACGGGAGTTGTAGTCATGTGGGGATCAGGCTCTTCTCCCAGGCAATTAGTGACAGGAAGAGAGCATGGCCTGAAGCCGCGCCAGGGGAGGTTTAGGTTGGATATTAGGAAGCACTTCCTCATGGAAAGGGTAATTAAACACTGGAATGGACTGTCCTGGGAAGTGGTGGAGACGCCATCTCTGGAAGTGTCTAAGGAAAGATTGGATGTGGCACTTAGTGACATGGTCTAGTTGATGTTGTGGTGTTCGGTCATAGACTGGACTTGATGATCTCAGAGGTCTATTTCAGCCTCAGTAATTCCCTGATTCTGTGATTCCGTGAAATGCCGAAGAGGGTTTTGATGTTTATCGGGAATGTTGTTAATGAGTTTGTAACATGGAAGGATGAACTGTGACTTTTGTTAATATTACAAGGCATAAAGCAGGAAAATACCCCATACCCTGCTTTTAGATATAGATAATTATAATCTAACTTACATTGTTACTTCTTTTGATCCCTAGATACATACTTGCATCCCATTAAATCAATCTTTTCTTTTTAAAATAAGAAGTGTTTTTTCAGAATGCACACTTGTTATAACCAGTTTTGCTATGAGAAAGAAATATGAAGCTCTCGCCAAAACCAGAAAATCATGTTTAATTAGAAAAAGGTTGTTTACTCAGATCCCAGGAAATATTTAAATAAAAAAATTTTCATCCATTTCAGAATACATAGTAGTAAACAGTAATGATATCAGTAAAATAAGTAGTGAAAGACTTCAAATACAAGAAAATTCAATTCAGTTTGTAATTTTGAAAATTTTCAGGAAAACTTAAAAGATCCTCAGGTTTTAGACAGTTAATTGCTGCTAACATCCCTTGTACTGATAATATAAACAAAATCACAATGACTATGTTGATCATTGACTTAAGTCTAATGATCAAGAGAGATTGTAAATTTCACCTTATCCTCAGATAAGCCCCCTTGGACAAAGATGGAGAGTCTTATGTACTTAGTATATAGCACAAAAGAAGCCTGATCATGCTTGAATGAGAGTGTTTCATTGACTTGAATAGGAGTAAGATTGCTCCATCAATCTAGATTTTCTTTCTTCTTCTTCTTTTGTTTCAGATTTGTAACTTGGGCTAGACCTGTCAGTCAAAATCCTTGTTAGATGAGACTCGATGCCACATTCATATTTACAATGATATTAAGGATTTATATTATACATATATTTATGTTTCACTTACAGTTTAACAGCAATAGAGCTTTAGCACCTGAATGCTGAACAAACCTGATTGCTTGCTGATATTACAAGTTGAACTTTGGCTTACTTTTTTTAAATAGAAAAGGAATGGTTTTTAAACTTAAATAAATTCAGCTTTTATTCTTTCTGTAGTCTGTCAATGGCTTAAAAAGCTTTAGTTTACATGTTTAATTCAGGGAAAAATTAGTACTGCTTACCCATTGTTTTGACTTGTTGCATTAATTGTTCTTGATTACGATAATTAACTTTAATCAACTACTTGCTCCTGCAAAGTATATGATCTTTTAGGTGCTTTTCACAATGCTTTCAGCCAGCAAGAAAAATAAGAACTCAGTTTAGACAAAGTTCAACTCCAAAGGCTTTAATTGAACAATCTGAGTGAGATATCGTTGTTTTGGATTCCATTTAATCTAATCTTGACTTAGAATTTAAAAGAATCTCCATATTATTGATCTTCAGCTAACTAGAATTATACAAAATCTTTCAAATCAGTGTAGATTCATTGCATTACTTAAGCATTACACCCTGCATATTTAATTGTATTTGGCAAAAATCTTTTTGTCAATCTACTACTTCTCTTCTGTCTGAACTGCTCTCCTTGTGATTTGAATTGATCTCTGCATGACCAGTAATAACTAAACTCAGGGACAGTCTGTACTAGCAGGCTGAGTTAAGGCATAGTTACTTCTCTCAAAAGATTTGATACAGGAGGTGATGTAACAATTTTCAGGCAATAACATGTCTAATTAAATAAGTACTAGATTAATTATTTTAACTATTGACTATTGCAGTGATCCAGTAGTCTGTAAATTCAACCACATGAGGCTTTCAGATGACATTACGAGCTATGACACTAGAGAGGGCTGAAGGTGTGCCATTTTGCAGTTTTAGCTTCACAAGTTGTATGAGCATATAATCTAACAATATATTTCTGACTCAAATCCATAGGGTGTACAAATTGCTTTCACCACAAACTGTCTTTGGATGCTCACTGTGTTTTTTAAATAAGCATTGAATGCTTTAGGTATTACTGGTCTTGGTTTTTTGACTGCAGTGGTCTTCTAAGCTGTTTCCTTAAGCAGTATCAGTATGTCCAAACACTTACAGGCAACGCAATTTTAGCCATGCTTTCATTGACATTTTTTGCCTTTCTTTTGTTCACTTCAGACTTCTGATTCGTCTGTGCTCTTATTTTGAAATTCCCACTGTGGCATTTGATATGACTCTCTCCCACCATCCAGCTCCTTTTGTTCTCATTTCTATTCTCATTCATTCTTTCAGAACTGTTATATTACACTCTGAATTACAATTTGTGATTATGATACTTTTTTAGAAGTTAGTAACTATGATTCTTGTTTTTTTGTTTTGTTCTTTTGGTTTTTTTTTAAAGTGTTTGGTTTTTTAAACTTTTGATATTCTTCAGCTCTTAAAATTACTTCTCAAGATATTTATTTTTCCTTTTTTTTGAACATTGGATCTTTGGAATTGAAGTTTCTTTTTTTTCTTTCAAGCATGTTATTTTGTTCTCAAGATAATCAGGCTTTCACATATTTCTTTTTGTAACTAATTAAGACATTTATTTATTTTATTGATACATTGTTTTCATTGTTTTGGGCAATAATTTGAATGAAATTAATGATGTTCATCTAAAACACATCATAATAGTGAAGGAAGATTATAAAAATGAGTATTAGGTAACGTATTTAGGCTGACGTATTTAATGCCTTCCTTGCCTCAGTCTTCAACAGTAAGACCATTTGTTCTCCAGGCACCCAGCCTGTTAAGCAAATGGGATGCCCATCTACAAGAAGGACTGGAAGGAGGACTCGGGTAACTACAGGCCTGTCAGTCTAACCTCCGTACCGGGAAAGATTATAGAGAAGATCATCCTCAGTGCCATCATGTGACACATACAGGACAACCAAGTGTTCAGGACCAGTCAGCTGGATCACAGCAATTCCAGGCAACTCTACAGGCTTGTGGAATAATGGATGGAAAGCTGCTGGGTGGAAAAGGACCTGGTGGTGTAGGCTGCATTCAAAGCCACACCTTGAATACTGTGTTCAGTTTGGGGCCCTCACTACAAGACAGACATTGAGGTGCTGGAGAAGGTCCAAAGAAAGGCAACAAAGCTGGTGAAGGGTCTAGAGCACAAGTCTTACAAGCAGCAGCTGAAGGAGCCAGTTGTTTAGCCTGGACAAAAGGAAGCTCAGGGGAGACCTTATTACTCTCTACAACCTACTCAAAAGGAGGTTGTAGCGAGATAGGGGTCAGTGTCCTTTCCCAGGTAACTAGTGGTAAGACAAGAGGAAATGGTCTTAAGTTGCACCAGGGGAGTTTTAGGCTGGACATTAGGAAAAACTTCTTCACTTAGAGGGTTGTTAAGCATCAGAACAGGTTTCTAAGGGAGACAGTGAAGTCACCATCCCTGGAGGTATTTAAAAAACATGTAGATGAGCTATTTAGGGACATAGTTTAGTGGCGGGATTGGTAGTGTTAGGTTAACGGAAGGATTTGATGACTTTAAAGGTGTTTTCCAACCAAAACAATTTATGATTCTATGAAACATCTCTCATGCTTCTGTTATTCCATTCTCTTATTCCCATGCTTCAAGAAAACACTTTGAAAGTTCAGAGTCAGAAGAATGATACAGCATGGGGTAACCTACCAGATGGCTGAGGTTCACACTCTGATATCTCTGCTGTGTCCCTCAAAATATATATCACCAATGTGTATTAATTTTGTAACCAATTCATGTTACACCTACTTAGCTACAGGATGTATTGGTAAACAAAGCAGATCCATTCTTCAGCCTCAAGCTGAATCATATAACATAGATCACATGCTTATACAGAAATCATCATACAGCTGGGTAAGTCCTGCTGAAGTGGATGCCACTCCCTTAGTTTAATTGTATGGATAAGTATGTTGCAAAACTCTGACAAGTAGAGAAACTGCGAGTGAAGTTACAATACAACTGAATTACAGGGAAATAGGATACCTGAAGACTTTTCACAGGAAGGATCAGTGATGGGAAGATTCTGAAAATGAACATCTGAAGAGAAGGAGGAATTACAAACCTCCGCTGAGGCTGCCTCCTACCTTTTGTTGTGACACTTTCTAGTGTGTATAGACTCACCCTGTGGATTACAGTTTCCATCCCAAAGGTTGAGACTTGAGAAAATACATTGTTGAGAAAGCAGAATCCGGGATCAGATCTACCTGGGACTACCAACCTTTCACTAAAACTCAGTTCTTTCACAAAATTGAGAAGAAATTGACAAGAAAGACACACAAGATTATTCTGCCTCTATATGATTACTAGATCGTTTTTGTTGTGGAACAAATTACTGGGAGGAGTTTAGACAGGTGTTACTGTCAAATTATGCTGCAACAAAGTGCAGCAGTTGTATTTGAATATTTACTTATAATTTTTGTATTACTTTTCATGCACTAACTTTGTAATTGTATCAACAAACATCTAAGATCTCACCTTTACTAATCCATGTTATTATTCCCAAATACATATAACAATGTGCCGCTCAGTATTTATTGCAGGAATTGTAGTTATATTACTGAAGGATAGTTTTTAGATTCTTGCTTTTCTCTAGTTGTCACCAGCTCTCTATTGCTGTTAGCAAGTATGAGTAATTGATAACCTAGTAACTACTTCCACTACTTTGTGCTCCACAGTCCATGCAGTATAAATCTCAATATTTGTAGAAAGATAGTGTGGTGGGTTTGACCTTGGCTGAACGCCAGGTACCCACCAAGTCACTCTATCACTCCCCCCCCCACTTACAACTTGTAGTTGTTCATGTGTGCTTCATCTTTTTTGTTGGCACCCTTCTGGAGGGTTATTCAGACTGGCAGATCAGTACCTCTGTCCACACAAGTCAGCAAAAACTATGAGTTTTTGCTGCCTCTTTTCATCTCTGGTCCCAACATAGTTCACTGAGAGGTCCACCTGGATTTCCTCCAGAATCAATGTTTTCCCTTCTCAATGCCACATCTCTGAACCTGTTTTATAGGTGACCAGGTGTATATGGACGTACAGCCTTATTCTTGGTGCCAGAGCTAACGTTCTCCTCAAGAGCTCCTGCTTTACCTCACCCATGCTTGCCTTTGTGTCCTTGGGGAGCCTTAGACTATGGTCTCTGCAGTGTCCCTCCCGTTGACCTCACATTCTTTACCTCTGATCACCTCACTGAAGCCTGTTCAGCTTTTATTGTGGTTTTTGCCTGCAGTACCAGAACTATCAGAACTCATGTGTCACAGAGGAGGCTGCTGCCATTACCCCCAGCCCTGGATCCAAGGTATATGCTGCAGATCACGACCTGCACAAAAACATCTACCTTCTGCAGTTGTACAGTATCAGAAATTGGTGCACCAGCCAGCATAGGACTTGTCACCAGACCTGATCTCCAGCTCACACTGGGGAGTCTCCCTTCCACTAACAGCACCTCTGACTCCACTGTAAACCCCTATATCCCAGCTGCCACTTTAGCTGCCTTGCTTCTTTTTCCACACCCTTCTGGAAGTGCCCCTGATTGTGGTGTTCCTTAACTACCAGATAAATAGGAAGCCTAAAACCAGTCTGGTCCACCCTTCTATGAAGTTCCCCACTTTGCTAGGAACCTTGCACACTGCCTTGTAATTTCCCCATCACAGCTCGTTTGCCTTGAATTGCTGGATGTGCTGTGCAGTGATTTTTCTCACACTGTATGCCCAAAGAGTAACCCAGGGAAGGTAACAAAAGGTAGTCAGCAGATCTTGTGAAGCGTGGGAAGGCAGCAGGGCACTTCAATAATAAAACTAGGTTAAGTGAAAATTCAGTGATGAAGGAGATTTTAACCAAGATCTGAAGCCTGAGAAATGCTGAACAGGGCAGATTATATAAAGCAAATGAAGTTAGACTGAAGAGGTACCATTAAAAGTGAGAAAAAAGTGGAAGAAGAATTGCTTGGAGCAAGTGAAACTGAAGGTGTAATGCAAGAGGAAATGGACAGAAAAAAAAAATAAATCTGTGCCCACTACAGACTGCTCTTTCAGAGTTTGAAATCAAGTCAACATGCTTGAACCTAAGCTTTATTCAGCGACTTGGAAATAGAAATCTGTCTGAGAAAATAAATCTTTAGGTCTTATCTTAGCAATTGTACAATGGAAATAACAGTCTTTCATCTGATAAATTAAGGCAGTAAGGTTTGTGATGCACTTAACTGATGACTGTTTGAGAAAGTCTGAGTTAGTAGGTCTGTCTTCAATGCAGGAGATGAATTGTACACTGGAAAAACACAAGATATCCCACAAAACAAATAAAAATCCCCATCCTTTGTACTAATAGGCAACTAGTTCAAGGAAGAAAAAAAGTACAGACTGAGATCACTAGTTGAAAACCTATTTTTTTTGAATGGTTAATAACATCCTGTTAGTAGATACCTTTTGTATGTAATAAAAAATGTATCAGCATTAAAGTAGTGTATTTTTCTGGGAGCTGCTGCTTTCTAGTATTCTGCACAAGTTAATCACTGTCTAAAATTGTTTCTCATCCTTCTCAATGGCAAAATACTTTGGTGTATAAATTAGGCGTCTCCTTCTCCATTTCCCTTCATTTTATTGTACTCTTCTGAATCCCACATTGTCCCATTTCCTTTCAGCCTTTTGCACAACTATCCTATCTGTTATCGGGACTTGTCATATCTCTGATGGCATGGCAAAGTGAAACAGTACAGTCACCAGAACCTAACTTGGGTTTACTACTTTCAATCAGCAATTTCAGCTTCTGTTTCAATCCCTCCATCTTATTTTTTTTTTTTTTTAAGCAACGAAATCTCCTTGCAGCTTAACTGCAGGCCTCCTGTTCTTGATTAGCAAGTTAAATGTCACTGGGTTGCTTGGTTCCTTTATTATCTACTTTAATCCTGGTTGATGCTTCTTGACTTGTTGGAACCTGTTAGTGTCAAACCACTCCATGACATCTCTCCTTGTGATATTCCTCAGGAATTTCGTCTCTATGCCTTCCTGGCTTTTCCCTCCCATGAAGGTTTTTCAGTTTCAACTCTAGATAATCACTCACATGCTTACAGTGTTTTGAGTTGTTTTTTTCAGAGGAAAGGAGTTTCGCACTGTTTTTTGATGATTCTTGTCAGTCTTACTGTACTTAAAAATACGGAGAAGTTTAAGGAAAATTCATTAGATTTTCTTTCCAGCTGAAAATACGCAACTAACCTTGTTATGGAAGGGATGATTCATGCTGTAGTAATGCCCTCCTTTTTACTGCACTGAAAGCTTTGATGCTTTTTCTAGACAACATGCTTTTAATTTACACAGAGCTCACACCTGTATAGTATGACTAGACCAGTAATGATATTATCCTACAGGTATGTTGGGGGCTGGGTTCATATTTATGGTTAAACTCTGATGTCACTTGATGAAAATAGTTCAGGAAATAAAAGCTCTTGGATTTTTTATCAGCTTAGGTTGCATAAACTTTACACAGTTTGTTTACAACATAATTTAACATATTGAAAAGTGATAGTAAGCCCAGATTTTAAACCTAATTCTGAAATCTGTTATGCATGAATAATTACTGTTTAACAAAATTATAGGTGCTAAGAAAAATGGAAACCAATCCTTCATTCCAAACAGCAGTAGAGACCTAACAGATAACACAAAGAGATACCATATGAGAATACACCCACTGAACATCCACTTAATTTGCAAGAGTTCAAAGGACATTCAATCCCAACAGAATGACATCAAAAAGGATTGTAAAAATATCTTGTCAAGCAGCATTGTTGTGCTGTCTAGCTTTTTAATCGTAGCATAATGTTAATGCTATTAGAGTTTCTGTAAAGACACAGAGAGGTCAAGGATGCAAGAGGGAAAAAAACAGAAAAGGGGAAAAGAAGAAAAGATTATATGTGCTAATTACATTTTCTGGAGCTTAGCATGATGGTCTGACCTATATTTTTGCATTTTGGCCTGATATTATTTTAAAACTATTCTTTGAATAGTAACTGGTTCTAGACTAGGGTATAAAGTATGATACAGATCAGGGGAAAATATGGGCCCCTTAGACTGGTGAAAGCTGTTTCCTCATTAGTTCCCTGAAATGGCAAATCTTCTCTCTTCTGTTTATCCAAATTTACATTTCATTTCTTCAACACACAAGAAAATGAAGCGAACTGCATACTTACAGAGGTACATGTCTATAGCAGATCTTATTCAGTAAAACTCATTTTATACCCACATAAATCTGCAACTCTATGTGTAGAGATGCATGTACTAATTCCAATTCTTCATTTAGTAATTATAGATACCAAATTGCCTTATTGTCAAATAAATGTTAGTGTCTACATGCTATTTTAACTTAGTTTTATGTATCTACACTCGACATTCTTTCAGTTAAGGATGCCAGTGAAAACACTCTTAGTCCAAGGATTTTGTAGCTTTTGTGCTGCCAGTGGGGGTGGGGAAATTCTCAGTTATTCTTGGCTATTTTTTACATTGTTGTTTATATTTGTACAACCTTCTAATATACTGAAACTTTGCCATTAATAGTGCCTCTGGCCTGCAGTTAGCACAGTCTATTTAAATTTCAGTTGGAGCAAAAGACACCCTTTTGTATTATGTGATCAAATTTTGAAGCTCTGTAATTTTCTTGCTGCTCATAGAAACAAAGCACCCATGCTCACAGAGAAAGCCCTTTCTCCAAGCTATAAATATTTGCTATTTGTGAAATCTCAATGAGGGTTTAGTTATTAAAAAACTAAAGGAAGAAAATTGCTAATAATGATTGGTTTGAGCTAATGAGATGTTTTTATGCAAATACACGAACCTTAAATATGACCTGGAAACAAAAGACTGCTTAACAGTTACTATTAAGCTATACATTAGGAGATCAATTAAAGAGAACTTCTTTCTAATGATCAAGCTGTACAACAGTTGCTATGGAAACCTGGAAAGAGAGAGATTCAGAATGCAAAAGAGCTAGAGAAACAAACAAAAAAAATTGTAAATAAGTACTGTAGAATGTGTAGAATCGATTAAGTAATAAAAGGCTGATTCAATTATTTTCCACCACAGTATGTCTTGAAGAAGGGCACTTTTCCGTATGAAGGTATCAGTTTAGTCTATATTTGGATGACAAGAAACAAGGCAATGCCAAGATAATCTTTATGTACTCCACAACATTTCACTAAATTACAATATTGGATAGAAAGACAGGATTACTTTAAAGATCTCAAAGAATTGTATAGCCATGGCGTTAGAAGTTGCTGGCAAAGGAAGAAAACCATTAGTGGCAAAGAAAGTGCAAATACACATGGTTAAATGCAATTTTAATTCTTTCCTCTATACCTTAAAATAAAGTAGTAGTTATACCTTAAAATAAAGTAGTAGTTATATCAGAAGAAGCTTAAAAATATTCAGATTTTCTTGTGTGAAGGTTGTTCCTCTTCATGTTTTTTTCCATTTTGTTTTATTTTTTTTTTTTGCATCTGTATCTTGAACAATTCATGAACATCCATTAACATCCATTGCTGTTAAATATAATTTTGGGTAAAAAAATTATTTTCTGTTACTCAGTGTGTTTCTTCAGCATGTATTACAGAAGGAACAATTACATACAATCGAGTTTTACTGTATGTAGAATAAATCTTGCTGGTATATACACAGAGAAGCATTCAAAGCAGGGTTGGTATTTGCAATTTCCAGTAAAGACCTGGGGACTTTCTTACGACAAATAACAAAGCTCTCCCTTTCCTATTTATTCTCCCATTTGCGAATTATCAATAGGTGCAATGGTTTGGCTTCTTTTGGCTTTCAAAAAGCACTAGGAAGTATTTGGATCTGGCAGCCAGCTCTTCTAATCCACACTAAGGGGACCTTGAGCCCAGAGGAAACCAGTACCAGAAACCAGCAGTTCCACCACCACAATTCAGGTCTATATGCTGTGGTATGACACCTTTTCTGGGATATTTCAATATTACTCAACTGGTGATCTCTGGAACTCATTGTCAACTAATATTGATAATACAACCTCAGCATGTGAGTAGACTCCTAAAGTTACAGATTCAAGTATTTTTTTAAATCATGCATGTTATGTATGTATAATTCTGAGTCTTGAAAGTAAATAAAGGTCACCAAAATAACAATGTTCAGTGAACAACTGTCATTTATGAACAGGAAAATGAAATTGGTACTTACAGGTTGTTATAAACTAAACCAGCAAGAGACTGCAGGCTCAAGTCCTGTTTTTCTCTAGCAAGTTGTCACATACCTGTATTTACCAACTTTCATCTCAGTCTATTCTGACCAATGCATTTATGTGCATGTTTTTGAAGAAGGCTCATGAGAGAGCATATCTGATAACGAATTTGAAAGTGGTAGCGAATTTGAAAGATTCTTTCAATGTGGAACTTGAAAAAAAAGTGAATTAAACAAGTAGCATAAAACAACACAGGAAAACTATCATGAAGAAATGAATTAAAACATTGCCATCAGTACCACAGAAGTGGATGGAAGGGTATCTTATTGTCTTTTTCAGGGCTCAGTTTTAATCAATATACCTGAACTTTCCTATCCAGGATTCACTCGATGTTATAATTGTGCTACACTGATACATGATACTACCACCAAAATGACCTAATTCTACATATACCAAGCTCAATGATTAATTTCTGGGGAAACTGGTCAATGCTAACAAGTACTTTCAAAAATTCTCTTCTACACTTTTTCCTGTGTCTCACTTCATGCATGACATCAACCAAAAACAGTTGCCTGTCTTATGAATATTCTGGGTTTTTTTGCCATTTAAAAAAAAAACAAACAAAAAGACCTTCTAGATTAAAATCTCTTTAAAGTATTTGCTTCATATGCACACTAGTTTACTTCTTATTACAAATGATTTGTAATTCAGAAATATTCTTCTCGTGTTTTGAAAGTGTGACTCTAGAGATGTACCTCTGAATAGAAGACAGCTACGCTTCAGGGAAATAGGGAAACAACACACAGACACACGCACAAAATAAATAAATAAATAAATAAATA
>VWZK01010802.1:327146-340629 GCA_013396935.1 Baryphthengus martii | reverse complement strand
CCAAAACTGAGCCCAGGATTTGAGAGGTGACCTCCCCAGTGCCCAGTCCGGGAGGATGCTCACTACCCTAGTCCTGCTGGCATCTGCAGGGTGAGCTCCCCTGCCCCAGGCCAAGCTTGACAGGGTAGAACCTCTTGGGTGGGAGGTCCTGGGGGGGTGAGTCCAGTGCAGACAGTTGCCTCTTTGCTTCCTGCAGAGCAGCATCGAGACATCTGTTGCTGCTTTTCTGCTTGAAATCTATTCATCTGCAGGCTGAAATGAGAACGGGCTGGTGGTTTTTGAGGAAAAAAAAAAAAAGTTCCAAACACTTCTGTAAAGCGTTATTCTGTTTTGAGTTCCCATTTCCTTTCCCATCTGACCGTGGAGCTGGGTTTGTAGATCTCCCACTGCCCCGTGTCCTCTGTCACAGCACGGCTCCTCCGCTCTGGGTCCCAACATGGGTCCCATGGGAGGGCACAAGGGGACGTTTCTCTGCAGACTGCGCACCGGGGGAGCTTGTGCAAGCTCCTGGTTGGATGTCTTTACACCTCCTTACAGTTTCCCTCCCCCAGAGTTTCCTAGATTTGGGCAAACGCAGAAATTGCAAAGCCAATCCCATCTAGCAAACTTCTAGATTGTGACTTTAACACCTTTCTTTGTTTTCTGTGCTTGATTTTATGAGAGTACAAAACTCTATCTTTTTTTTTTTTTTTCTGAAAGGAGAGGCCAGGTGTTGCTCCTGATTGCACCAGAATTAACCTGGATTTACTTCATATTTTGGTTTTATGCTCACGTTGTTCAGAGCACGGCCTTGTGTCCTCTCTTTTGTGTTCTACTAATGTCTTTTCTCTTTCCTTCAATTGTTGTCAACTACACAGAGGTTTTTCTCACTGGCTTTTTCATCTTTATGAAAGAAACCGCGGCTTTTAAAAATAAAACTTCACTTTCTTTTGTAACTTCTAGTAATAATTAAAATCCTCTCTGTAACACAGCGAAACTTGCTCCGATCTTTTTCAGCGGTCTCCACTATCCTTCCTGGGCACTCCTTATATTTTTAAGACCAGAGGGAACTTTATGATTATCTGTTCTGACAACGAATCTCACCCAATAATTTCTGCTTCAACATTTCTTGAAACACAGTGTAGCTTTAGAAAAAAAAAAGAAAAAAGACTGTTTAGTCTTCGGTTCAAGACCTCGAATTGCAGAAGCTCTACCCTATCCCAAGGTAAACTCTCCTAATGGTTGGTGGCTTTTGTTAAATGTGCTCCCTGTAGTCCATCAGAATTTGCTTGGCCTCTGTTTCCACCCACCACGTCAAATTATATTCTTGTCTTTTTCCTCTCTGCCTGATTAAAGAGCTCGAATATTAATCATTTCTTCTTGTGCTGGCAATTATAGACAGCGCTCAAGTCATCCTTTGACCTTCTGTCGGATAAACTTGGATTGACCTTCTTAAGTTTCTTGCTAGAAGTATGTTTTCCAGATGCTGAATCTTTCTTGAAGCTCTTTCCTGATCTCTTCACAATTTCTGTGTCACTTTTCAACCATGAACACTGACATCCAGCCACACCCTTCTCTTCCCATGCAGCGCAGTAGCCTCTGCTGCTATTTGAGCAGCACTGTGTCCTGAGGTCGTGCCACCTCTCTGCTATTTTGTGATGCTCTCCTGGCTGTACGTGCCAGAATCAGCTCTGTCCTAGCCACCAGACCGCATTAAGGGGTTGTGTTTAACTGACTACGTGCCGTGACCCTTGGGTAGAGCCAGATTTGAGATCATCCTTTAGAGACTTGACTTTGTGAGATGCCATCTTCCCCTGTATGTACGTAACCATCACCTTCCTTTGCTGCCATGTGAATGATCCCAGCTTGGATGTATTAACTCCTGTAGTGCACAAGTGAATTTGTCATGCTGGACATTCTTCTAGGTGGGTCTGTATGGCTGAGCATGCTCCTTGTCTCTCCCAGCCCACCATTTTTGTATCCTCCTTAATGCTACCTGCTTCCTAGGATTTCATAGAGTGGTTTGGATTGGGAGGGGCCTTTCAAGATCATCTGGTGCCACCTCCTTGCAGGGAGCAGGGACATCTGCAACTGGAGCAGGTTGCTCAGAGCCCCAGCCAACCTCCCCTGCAATGGGGCCAGGGATGGGGCAGCGACCACCTCTCGGGGCAACCTGGGCCAGGCTCTCACCACCCTCAGCAGCAACAATTTCTTCCTTCTCTCCAGTCTGAATCTCCCCTCATAGTTTCAACCCATCCCCCCTTGTCCTGTCCCAACAGGCCCTGCTAAAAGAACTCTTATGAGGTTCACATGGGCTCACTTCTCCAGCTTGTCCAGACACCTCATTTTGCCAATTGCTGTTTTCATCTGAGAATGCCAAGAGAGGCTGCAAAATGCCTCCTGATGTAAACACCCTGACACAGTTATCTCCATTAAATAAACTAATGCTCTCACCAAACATGGGACCAAGTCTGTTGGAATAAGGCCTGTTCCCATATAAAGATATGTACATTTCCCAGAGAGACAAGGGAAGCTCCATCTCTGGAGGTAGCAAAAAGTGAGCTGGATGAGTCCGTGAGCAACCTGATCACACCTGTTTGGGGCAGGAGCTTGGATGTGATGGCTTCTAGAAGTCCCTTCCAACCCCAATTTTGCTGTAATTATAGAATTATGTGACTAATTAGGTTACTATTTTTAACAGTTATCACTGTTCTCCACAGTCACCTTTCCGCACTTCACCCTGCTCCAATGACAGGTTAACTGGAACAGCCCCCCCAGATGTAAATATCTGTTATACCTGGACTCCTGCCAGCCCTGGAGGAGGACAACCAGGCTGGCAGCTTCCAGGAGAGGTCACTCCTGTCTGCCAGAACTTGCTGGACAGGGAGCTGCCTCCTCCCAGAGCAGGTCCATACACTCTCTCCTTGGTGAGGATGATGGGAAGGAAAGTCATCTCTTGAAGGTAAAAGTTGCTGCTCCTTTCCTCACCAGTCTGCCTTTCCCATCCTGGATGCATCCAGCAATTTCAGGAGTGTCAGGCACGTGACTGACCTCTGATTTCAATAAAACCTTTTGGATCGTGTTGATTGTAACAATGGAATATTTCCAGATCTTCCTGCTTTTGATTTCTTCACCCTGATCGCAGTTCCCTTCCTAAATACTGTCAAGAGTCATTCTCAAGCTCCCGCCTTATTCCGATATCAGTGCAGAAGGAGGCTGCACCGCTGGGGAGGAGCAGCCAGGACAGGTGACTCCAAACTGACCCGCAAGAGATTCCATCCCATCTGTACCATGTTCAGGATAAAGCTGAGGGATCACCAGGCTCTGCAGTAGCCGGGGTCCAGGGAGGACTCTGTTTTGCCTTCAATCCCAGACTGTGTGCTCCTGAATCCATTTCTTGAATTTAGGTCCTCAGCCCAGTTCCCACCTGCTGCTGGGTGCAGTCTGGGACTTCCCCAGTGCCTGCTCCGCAGCTTCAGGGGTAATGGTGATGTAATTGCCATCAAGAGGGTTGAGTTTGATACTGAGCTTGTATCTATTTGTATGTATTTCATTTTATTGCTGATATTTTCATTAAAGCTGCTTTATTTTTCTTTTCTAATCGATGAGTCTCTCTCCCTTACTCCCTTTTTCTTCCCCTTTGGGAAGGGAGAGGAGTTCACAGAGAGCATCTGTCATTTGTTTAGTAACCGGCCCAAGCCTGACCCTCGACAACAGCAGGGGCAGGAGGCAGCTGGGACCCCCAGGTGAGTGGGTGACAGGGTGACAGAAGGGACTGTGTGCCGGGGGCTGTGTCTGCGCAGCCCTTCGTGACGCCACGGCCTGAGCCGGGCGTCGTGCTCCGGCTGCCTTCCCTGTTTTTTTGTTTTCCTCCTTGCGGGTTCGGTTGTTTTTGCATCTGCGAGGTTGAGTGGGCGGTTTGTAGTTTCTGTACGCGCCGTTCTTTCCGAGGGTTTTGTTTAGTTTGTGTGTTTTAAATGCAGGTTGTGCTTCGCAAAAGGGATGTGACTGTCACTGACTGGCATCATCCCTCTAAACACCTGGTTTAGCTTTGACACCAGAAAATCGGATGAGATACGAGCTGACATCTTTTCTTCATCTGGTTAGAGGAAGTCACGATGTTTTTGTAAGGAAACCTTCATCTGAAGATCTGAAAATGTATAAACAAGTAGAGCCTTCCTTTGCTTTCCTTTGTCAGACTGTCAAATTTTTCCCAGGCCACCCTGGTTTGTGGTTTTCACTTGTTATTCTGTCTTTCAGATGACAACGGAGAAAGGAGTTGACAGGCAGTGGCGTCTGAGGCAGGGAGTTGCTCTGGGCAGAGAAGCGCTCAGCTTGAAAGCAAACTTTGCCGTGGGTTTGGTTTTGGCAAGGCTGGATCAGCGACCCCGCCGTGGAGCGGCGGTGACTTTCGTCCAAGGGTGTTCATCTTGCTACAAGACCCAAACAGCCTGAAACAGCTGCTCTTTGGGACTGTCCTTTGTGGCTGGGAAGGCGCAAATGGGTTTTATCCGGGGGGTACAGGTTACGCTCGGTCAAAGATGTTTAAGAGAACTGACAGTGAGCCCTTGGGAACATCACTTGTGACCAGCCACCAACTGGATTTAATTCCGTTCACCACAACTCTCCGGGCCTGGCCATCCAGCCAAGGTCCTGGGTCCACCACACTCTGCTGCATGTGTTGGGAGTCCAGTGTCTCATGTCTAATGCCCTGCAGAGCTTGTAGAGAGTGATCCCTGGGGTTGTGGCAGCTATCTGGTAGGGGGTCCTTTACAGGGGCACCCCTTGGACCCCCCAGCAAACAGCTCTGCCTTCCTGTTGCACCCAAGCGAGCCTCTCCTGGGCTTCCAGGCATGAAGAGACACCTCCCTGGCGCAGACTGGCCACCTGCTGTGGTTCATGGGGTGCATCAGCCTGGTATTGCTGTGACACCGCTGGTGTATTTCCTCCTCTCACCCGCTGCCTTTCCAAGGGGAAGCTGTGATAATGACAGGACTCCTCGTTCTTTGTCACCAAAATTGGGGATAATTGCTCCATTTCAGAGGCTTTAAGAGGTGCAGCAAGGGAACAGGCTGGGCTCTTTCTTAAGCCATCACTCATCTGAAGCATTTGGTAGATGGCACATCAGGGCTGGGAAATGACTCAACTGCCTTTGTTAAAAGCAATTTTTTTGGGGCCCTGGGAATAAAATTAAAGGGTGAGAGCTGAGGGCGGTGCGGGAGGGGGAAAGGAGACTCAAGCAGCAAGCGGAGACGCTGTGTTCTGTGCCATCATTGTAGCTCGAGATTTTCCACTCACCAGAGCTGCATCTGAATCATCCCTTCAGGCAAGAAGCTGTTGATCGGCCGACCTCTCCTCAGCGTAAAGGCCAAGGTCTCCTGGAGGGGAGAGGTGGGTGCTGGGGAGAGCCCAGACCTCTATCCTAGACCTCTGGGATCTGTTAGAGAGGTGTGGGGAGGTGAGCGCTCTGACATGTGCCTAGGTCACATACACCTCCTCCTTTCAGGAGTATGGATGTGGTGCTGAGGGACATGGTTTAATGGTGACCTGGCAGGGCTGGGTTAACAGTTGGACTTGACGATCTCAGAGTTCCCTTCCAAACAAAGTGATTCTATGATTCTATCTCAGCAGAAGAACCCGAGCTTCTCGTCACCTCCTGATCCAAGATGGCCATGAACTTGCACGGTCTGATTAAACTACCTCCCTGCTCTTCACTGACACGGTGGACGGCGACCAGAGCAGCCTTCAGGTGAGCCTTCTGCCCAGGGCTGAGAACATCTCCCTGCTGGTGTGCTGACGGGCTGCAGCCTTGGCCTCCTGTCACAACACTGGGGACACCCAGCTTGAGACAATCCTCACCACCTCACCATTTCACCTCCTGGCTGGGGTCACAGAAACCTTGTTCAGTTGGTCTTGCCTTCCTGCAGGTCTCCTGTGACAAACGGCCGATGGCAAAACAAGCCGCTCTTTGGTGGGCGTAGCAGGGACAGGCTTTGTTTGTTTTTCCTGCTGCCAAGGCCTTGCTTATCTAACCTCCATTCCAGCCCAGTTCTGCGTGGAAATGTTCTTATTTATGCAGCTGGAGCAGAGGCCGTTTTTGGTTTAACTCTTCTAAGTTTGAACTTGTGGAAGAGGAAAAAAAATCTCTCGCGGTGACTGTCTGTCTGCTGCTGTGGTGCCTGATACAGGGCTTGTGCAGATGAGCACAGCCTGGTGAGCCATAGGAATGCCTTCAGTGCATCGATACATCTCCTTAAACGCCCCTAGTCCGGCTAATCCAGGCCCTCTTGGTCTGAGTCACCTCCAGGACAGTAACATCCCGAGGCTTCAAGCCTGATACAAGCCAAGAGCAAGAAACACTCCCTGCTCCAAAGAGGTCTAAGTGCCACCATATCTGGAGGACTTTTTCAAAAGCATGCTGATGTGATCTCAGAGTGGGTCTGGAGGCACTCTCCTGAGAAGCCATGTGCTTGATCACATTTTTTTAGGCTACTCTGCAATCAGGGTGGGTGCTGTTCTGCGAGGGGCCAGCAGGGTCACCGAGCAGGCTGTGCTTGTAGCCATTCTCATACCGTAGCTGAAGATGTAGCCACGTCTCTAGGAGGCCCTATCGCTCTGACCTTCTCTTTCTGCTTTTACTCTGGGTACCAGCAGCCCTGACTGCCAGCAGTGATTGGTGTGACAGCACGGACCTGATGCCCTTCGTGCCCTGATGTGACCTCATGATGGTGAGAACCAAAGTGATTTTTTTTTTTCCCCACTAAGTTAATAAGGAATTCAGTCCTTTGCAGAGCACCTGATGCTGCTTAGGATGCCAACTGCAGTGTGAGAGCTGTACCAAGCACTGTGTCTTCCTAGATGGTACTGGAAAAGGACACAGAAATGAGTTTTCTTATGTACTGCTTCCTTTTGTTGTCTCTGGATGCACCACTTTGTGGTTTTGTTAGAATGCCCCAGGCTCTAGGTTTGCTTTGTTCAGCACAGTCTGTTGGATACAAAGTCAGGTGTTAGTGGTGAACTGGAAGGTGTTTTTTGTCTCTTGGCTGTCCTCCGCTTTCATGGACCATCCAGGTGCTTGTTTCCAAAACAGTTGCTCTCTGCGCCTGCCTTCTGAAAAGCATCTACCCGGGCAAGGCTCTGACGCCACGGTGATTATAGAATCACAGGATGGTTTGGTTTGGAAGAGACCTTAAAGCTCATCCAGTTCCAACCCCCCTGCCATGGGCAGGGACACCTCCCACTAGAGCAGGTTGCTCAGAGCCTCGTCCAGCCTGGGCTTCAGCAGTTCCAAGGAAGAGGCTCCACGGCTTCTCTGGGCAACCTGGTGTCCACAACTCCCCTGAGCAACCCATTCCAAATGAAGAGTGGCTTAGCTGTTCTGTGCTGTTTAGTCAGCGTGGCCCAAGTGCGTTTAAGGACCGTGACCAACTGGCTAAGGGAGTGACTGGCTCCAGCCGATGCTGCCGGTGACAGAATTAGAGGGTCCAGCTGCGTCCTCATGGGATCCGCGTTGGCGAGGTCCTAATGATGGCTCTGGTGTGGAGCTGTGTGAGGAGGAACTGTCATCCTGGGAGCAAGCGGAGCTGAATAGAGCTTGTTAGGAATGTTTGGACAAAGATGTGGCAGTTAGAGCGTGTAAGTGCTGAAGCAGAAATGTTTTGGGGAAATGTCTGTGCAGTTGTCGCCCTTCTGCTGGATCACTCGCCTGTGTATCGTACGTTGGGACTCAGTGCTGCACAGACACAGATTCTGAGGTTTGCCTCTGAGTTTCTGCCCTGGAGGCACAATCCTGGCATCCTCTGCCTGGCTGTAGAGATGGGATTTCTCTTGTCCTGTAGAACTTGGCTCTGAGGGAAGGTGATGTGACTCTTCTCACTCCCAAATAAATCTGTTGTCTCTCTCTTCAGTGTTGAGCAGCACTGATATTGGGGGGAGAAATAAAACAACTACGGTAATTTCACTCGAGCTGCTGAAGTTCTGGGCTGTGTCTAATGTTTTGGAAACATCATGTATCAGTGTTTCTGAAATTAAATTTCATGGGTTTTCTGCTCCATAGGGAGCTTGCAAACCTTTTTTTATGCCTATTTGAAATTGCATTTCAAGCTATTGAAAATTTCTACAGAAGGGGAATCCTATTTGGCTTGCCTGAGGTCTGACTTCCACCTTATGGTTACTGAGATTTGGAGTAGATGAGGCTGGAGGTGTTGTGACAACCACCATCTTCCTAGACAGCAGTTGCCTTTATTGCTGTAAAAAAAAATAAAGTGTACCGAGGTTGACTTGCACATGGGCTCTGGAGGCTCCTTCAGCGGAGACCAAGTGTGGAGTGTGTTGAGACATTCCTGAAACTCTTTGCAAGAAAGAAAACTGTTTTACAAGGCTCTGATAAGATATCACTGTGTTCAGTTGCTACAGAATGAGTTTGAAGCTCAACAGCAATAACAAAAAAAAAGTTAATATTTTCTACATTCAGCAGATGCTGCTTTCTTGGGAATTTGGTCACAGGTCTATTTGGTGCTTACAAAAATCCCATCCCAGAGAACCCAGACCTCTGGAGAAGTTTAACTATTGCCTGAAGAGATCCTGTGACCCAATTCTATGCGGTTTTATCCTATTACAGGCTGAAATCAAAGCTGAAATATTCTGCCTCTAAAGCCACGGTGTGCCTACCACCTTCATTTCCAAGTGGCTTCACAGGATATTGAAACGATATTCGCTGAGCGCTGCAGTTTTGCTGCCCATAAGTAAACAGACGGAGATCTCGGTGAGGTGGATGCCAAGAACTGCCATCCTGCCAGAGAAATACAAAACTCACCCCTTCCATCAGTATTTACCTGCTGGAGCAAATCTCAGGTCAAGCTGGGAGGAAGTTCTCTAAGGATTAAAGCCCTGACCTAGGGACAGGCCAACTGGTTTTGAGGCAGCTGCCCTGCCATCATTTTTTTGTGAATTTGGTCAAATTGTGTTTTGCTTTGGCGGATTTTTTCATCTGTTCTTGGCTCCTCATTTTCAAAGCAGGGGTGGTAGTGCCTTTCTGTCTCCCAGGGGTGGGAATACAGTAGCGCTTGTGAGGCACTCGGTCATTATGGCTTTGGAAGCACAATAAATCCACGTGTTGTCCTGATCATATGGATGGTGAAGGCAACACAGGGAGTCAGCTTTGTCTGAGGCTGTGCTGGAAGCGATGGGCTACTCGGTTTAGTCTGGAATAATGTTTTGGTGGCAGGTCCCTTCTTTGTTCATCCTGTTGCTGTCCCTTCTACGCTTGGCTTTGCATCTGGGGTGCTGAGGAGTTCCACCTAGGGAAGGATCTGGAGGTAAAAAAACTCTCTTGTTTCTCTTCGTTACCAGTTGCAATTTTTTCTGGCAGTGTTTCAAGTTAGCTCAGTCATTAGACTCTCTAATTCCTTCAAAAAAGGTTTGTTTTTGCTTTCATACACTGACAACACGCTGACGCCTGTCACTTGACTTGGCTGCACAGCACTTCCCATGACCCCAGTGAGATATTTTGGAAAGAATATGAAAACAAGCATAAACTGGCCCTGAAGGGGAGCGTGCTCAGCGAGTGTGTGCTGCAAGCACTGACGTCAAGGGAGCGAGAAACCCACACGGGACTTTTCTCTCCCCAAAAACCTTGTTGGGAGGTAATTTCCGGAGGTGCCTCTTGCTGACGCGAAAGGACCTTGATGCTGTTGATGCAAGACCTGGTTGGCCTTCCTTCTAGTACCTACAGCACCCTCGTTGATCTCATGTATTGGTGGGAGAGAGGAGGCCTTGCTAATGTCTCTCTGGGAGCAGGAACACTAGTCCACGTTGCCCAGGGAAGCTGTGGATGCCCCATTCCTGGAAGAGTTCAAGTCCAGGTTGGATGGGGCTTTGAGCACCCTGCTGTAGTGGGAGGTGTCCCTGCCCACGGTAAGGGGATTGGAACCAGATGATCTTTGAAGTCACTTCCAGCCCAAACCATTCTGAGTCTGTGATTCAAAAGAGAAGACATAGGTGGTGCATCTGACAGTTTGGTGATGGAAACCATCTAATGGGAAGGGAAATGGGCAGATAAAAGTATAAGAACTTGAGATTCCCTCACACATGATGAACAACCAGTGCTGGGGCTACTCTGCCCTGGATAATAGAGCCCTGGAACCATCCCTACTGAAGCTGCTCTACTTAATTTCCAGTAACTCCAGAGGTCAGAGTAGGTGTGGTTCCATGACCAGGTGCTCAGGGCAGCCCACCCTGTACCACTCCTCTGCAGCACAGGGAACAGTCTCTGCTCCCTTGGGCATCCAGCCATTGTGTCTGATTCCTTTGGCTTTTGTAGAAAATGGCCCTCAAGGGAAATTATTTGTTTTCCACCCAATAAAACTTAATCTAAAGCCAAATGTTTTCAGTTTGCCAGATATTCCAAAATATGTTAGTCTCCAGGGGACCCTCAACAATGTTTCCTTTTTTCTTTATTTTTTTCCTTCCCGATAAAAATCTTGCCCTGCAAATAAAACGAGAGGCTAGTGGTTCTGAGCTGTCCTCGGGGTGAATTTCACACCACCATCTGCCCTTCAGGCATTATCCTTTCAAACCTCTGAGAGGGAACTGAGGTTCTGCTGCTCCTGAGTTGTTGCTTGAGCAGCGTCAAGGTTCATAGTTCCTCCTGCCAGGGCAGTGACCTTCCTCCAGGTGCTAAAGGAGGCGTCCAAGGAAGGATGTGGTGATGCCGTGCCCTCGGTTACTCTCCTCCCCCGGCAGCTGCTGCCTCTGACTCTCTTGTTTCCCAGCAACTCCCCCGGTGTGTTCTGGGGATACTTCCATCTCCCATGTCAAATCTGAGCTTTTACTCATCGCTCTTTTCCCTCCTTATCTGTTAATCAGCCCATGATAATGCCCCTTATCCTCCTCACCAAGGTTGGATGGGGGTGGAAGGAACCAGCCGCCTCCTAGCAAGGCAGGAGCATAAAGCTGCCGCCACCATCACCGTTACCAAGCACCTAAAAGCTGCGATTTCTTTGCCGGTGCAGAGTCCCCAGCCAGAGACAAAGCCTCTGCAAACCCCGCTGGCAGCCGCCCCAGCCCGAGCCATCTGCGTCCCCGCAGGGCTGGGGAGCGCAGGGGATGAGATGTCCCTACTCTGCAATTAAGGCTCTCGGTTTTGTCATTTACATTCCCTCCTTGTGAAAGCTGGCGAAGCGTTTTGCTTCTTCCCACCTCCAACCGCCACTGCGGTGTCTGGGCTCTCCCTCCCCACGCTGCGGAGCGGCTGCCACCGTGTCCTCCTGTCCCCAGCTGCTCTGGCAGGGCTGGGTGACCTGCCACCCTGCCTGCTCACCCTTTAGATGGGGGATGCTGCTGGGAGGTGCAGGATCACCGACTGGGAACCCCCTGCGTGCAGCTCTGCTCCTAGACGTGTTGCAAGGGCTTACGTGTGAGTGTTTGTGTTGTGGGATCGGAATGGCTGCCCAGGATTTTCCCTATTTTTGGGGTGTTCATGGAATTGTGGAATCATAGAATCGTGGACTGGTTTGGCTTGGAAGGGACCTTTCCTGGTCATCTGGTGTAACGCCCTTGCAGGGAGCAGGGACATCTGCAACTCGAGCAGGTTGCTCAGAGCCCCATCCAACCTTCCCTGCAATGGGGCCAGGGATGGGGCAATGACCACCTCTTGGGGAAACCTGGGCCAGGCTCTCACCACCCTCAGCAGCAACAACCTCTTCCTTCTCTCCAGTCTAAATCTGCCCTCTTTTAGTTTCAATCCATCCCCCCTTGTCCTGTCCCAACAGGCCCTGCTCAAAAGTCTGTCCCCATCTTTCTGCCAGGCCCCTGGAAGCCCTGACAGGCCCCTAGAAGGTCTCCGTGGAGCCTTCTCTTCTCCAGGCTGCACAAGCCCAACTCTCTGAGCCTGGCCTCCCAGCAGATGGTCCACCTTCACCCTCCTGTTACACCAACGTGCATTGCAGGTCTTCTGGGAGATGATGTGGTGCTTCCTTCCTAGTGCGCTCCCATGCAGAGGTCATCTCTGAGCAGAGCTGTTACCTCTCAGCATCCTAAAGGAGGAGTCACCAGGCAGAATGAGTCACTTG
Source organism: Baryphthengus martii (assembly GCA_013396935.1). Taxonomy (NCBI): domain Eukaryota; kingdom Metazoa; phylum Chordata; class Aves; order Coraciiformes; family Momotidae; genus Baryphthengus; species Baryphthengus martii. The sequence continues at coordinate 328,579 of VWZK01010802.1, read as the reverse complement.
GTGCAATTTCCCATAGTTTAATCTAAACTTTCAGAGTCTGATTTCATTACTGTTGCTTCCATCGAGTGGTTTCTTCCTGCCTGCTGAAATCAGCAGGGTAACTTGTAGCACCCAGGTAGAAGATTTTATTTAAAAAAAAACCAAACAAACAACCCAAGTTGTTTTAGGTCAGGATTCAATTAGGGAAGTGAAGTACAGGAAGAAGTGCTGGGCAGGTAAACAGAGCTGATGATGAAAGAAAGATGCCTTTGCACAACCTTTCCTTGGCTGGGGACTTTGGTGGTGTTTAAGCTCTTGAGTGGTTTAGTAACTTCTGAGAAGTTACGGCTGGAGAGGTGGGATTCAGTGGGTAACTAAGAAATGCTGTGTGTCTCGTGGAACCATAAAGGTGGTTGGAAAGCAGGTAGCTGGATGTGGTGCTGTTCTTTACATTTTTCCCTTCCTCATAAATCCTTGCTCAAGAAAAGGAATAACTTCCCCGGACCATCAGAGCTGAGGACTCCAGAGAAAGCACTTAGGTCTTTGAAATTACCCAAGGACCTGACGTCTTTTCCTCGGACGTCACGAAACAGATCTCTGATGTTTCCCAGAACCACAAATCATTCCTTTCCCCTCCCTGTCCCTTCTGCTAGAACAAACCCAGTCCCTCTGCAGGGTTTCTTAGTATCTTGGCCAGTCTAACTTGAAAAATGTTCTTGTACTGGAGGTTTCAGACCTACTCTATTATGAGATTTTTCTTTAGCTGTGTCTTTTTCCTTTCTAGTTAAATCCTTTTTCACATGCATAAAAAAAATCTTCTGCTTATTTTTGCCATATTTGCAGGCTTACTAACGGATCTGTTTCGTCTCTCAGCCAAGAGGCAGAGACAGCTCAGCTCTGACAGTCTAGAGCAGTCCTCTCTCCTGTTTGTTTGTTTTTTTCTCCTCTGAATTCCCACTTTGCCAACCTCTTACTGCCAACGTGCTACCCACAACTGAGCGAGAGCACCCCCGAGGCCATCACCCACAGAGCTTCACCACAAGGTTTGGCCTTTCTCTCTCTCCTTCAAGTCGTGACGTATTTTTCTCAGATCCTCTCAAAAACCTCTCTTGCAGAAGAGCATCGCTCGCCCCACTACCGCAGAGCTGACTTTTTCAGGCTTGGCTGAGGGAGGCTTTGACCCTGCCAGATCTAGGGCAAGAGACCCCCGGGGATGGCAAATCGGGTCCCGGGCCCCCGCGGCACTGGCGTCAGAGTCCTGGCGAGACGGGTTGGCTACTGTGCTTCCCCATGAGCTCTGTCCTACTTCCTTTCCTCCCTCCATCCCTTTTTTTCTGCTCCTTTTCTCAGTCCAAAAGCGGTTCAGCCCCTTTTTCTCGAGTTGGTAACTTTTTTTTTTTTTAAATTCAGCTCAATCTTCCCACACTGAAGAGATTGTTTGGTTTTTTTTTTTT
>VWZK01010802.1:296320-317619 GCA_013396935.1 Baryphthengus martii | reverse complement strand
GAGCGATGGATTTTCGGGGCAAGAAGTACGAGCGCGGGAGTAACTGGTCGGACCCCGAGGTGGTGGAGCTGCTGCAGCTGTGGGCCGACGAGTCGGTGCAGCTGGAGCTGGAGAGCTGCCTGAGGAACCAGCACGTCTTCAACCGCATCGCCGAGGTGCTGCGGGAGAAGGGCATCCACCGCACGGGCGACCAGTGCCGGGAGAAGATCAAGAAGATGAAGCTGGAGTACCGGCGGATCAAGGACAACAGCAAAGCCCCGCGGGGCGGTCGGACGTGGAAGTTCTACGAGGTGATGGACCGGGTGCTGACCAGCCGGCCGCCGGCCCTGGCTTACGGCTCGCTGAGTGGCACCATGATGGCTCAGCAGGTGCTGCAGGGCACCATGGTGGAGAGCTACCATCACCAGTTCGCCTCCTCGGCCCTGCCCTTTGGACCCTCCCAGCACCCCGAACTGATGGAAATCAAATGTGAGGAGGTGAACTCTGATGAGCACAGCTTGACCCCAGAGCCCTCACCATCCATGTCTTACCAGCAGGGCTCCCCTGAAGAACATGAGATGGAGAGAGCCTTCTTGGAGAGGGCCCAGGACGACTCTCCCATCTCCAGGGTGGAGATTCCCATTGAAACCAGTGTTTCACCTTCAGGTAGGGATAGCCTTTTACATTCCAGCATAAGGTTTCTGCCCCGTTTCCCAGAAAGAGATTTTTTTTTTGTTTTTTTTTTCTGGTGCAGAGATAGACACCTGGTTTTCACACTGACATTTGGATCCTTGTTTTTCCACGTCCCAAAAAGCTTTCAAGTAGAAGGCTGGTATCTGCATTTGTGGTCTTCTAGCCGTTCCCAAAATGTGTCTTGCTGCAGGTAAATAAAATCTAAAATTGCCGCACTAGGCTCGATATTGTGGATGAAATCCAAAGGGCTGGCATGTCTGCCGTGAGCCGGGCTAGGCATTCCTGCCGGATTTCTGCATACAATGCTGACAGTATTTACCTTATTGAAAAAAAAATATCTAAAACTGCGTGCGTTTTGGTATCATTGGAACCTCACCAGGGCTGTCTGCGGTCCTCATGCTGAATTGTATCAGGAGACCCTCTTCTGCCATGGCTACACTAGAAACCTGCAGGTGAAACTTTTGCTTGCGTTCTTTTGAAACGTGTTCCGCATCGAATCTTTTAGGACGCTCGGCAACGAAGAATACTTGGGAATAATCATTGCCTGGCTTTCTGAGCTGTTCCTTAGGACTTGGAAAGAAGATATTTTTGCAAGTCCCTGGCAGAAACAGCGTAGCTGTGTACAGGAGATGAGACTCCTGCCCTGAAAGTGCAGGTGGCCGGTGCTTGGCTACGAGGAAAGGTCCAGCCTAGAAGTCCTGGGGATTTCAAACCAGGCTGGGACAGGCTGATGGAAGAGCTTGGCACGATGGGGAAGAAGAGAGATGATAACCAGTATGAGGTTAACGTCCGAGGTCAGGAAGAAATGCTGCGTTCTCTTTGCCGTGGTGGCTGCGTAGTTAGCCCAGCGGTTAGTTCAGTTAATTCAGAGGCTCAGGATGGGGCTGGCAACATAATGGGATGCCCAGTGCGTGAAGTTAAAACCAGATTTCCACAAAACTCCCAAACTTAGGTGTTATTTTGGTTTTCCTGTAAAACTCGGCAGTAGATCGAGGGGCGTGTCCTCGGAAGGGCAGGGGAAAGCAGCAAAGCAGATCCACGGCACTTTCCTTGCTGTGTGTTTCATTTTTCTGCCTTGATTTTTATGTCTTCCCAGGTTTCAGCGAGTCCAACATGGCAAACTCTTCACAGATCCAGAACGTGGTTCCCCGGCCTGGCTTCTCCGCTTTGCATCAGCTGAGAAAAAAGCGGAAAGGGCAGCGCATGAAGGACCCGCTCGATGACCTCCTGCTGAAGACCCTGACGTCCCAGCGGGCCATGGAAGAGCGCTTCCTGCAGATGGAAGAGCGGCGATTCCAGCGCGATCTGGAGGTGGAGGAGCGGCGGATGCAGCTGGAGCAGCGCCGGTTTGAACTGGAGCGGGAGCACGAGTTCCGCATGTTCAACGTCTTTGCGCAGATGCTCAGCATCCTCAAGCAGAGCCATGGCGGCTCCTCCTCCTCCGCCGCTGTGCCTCGGGGCTTGGACTTCAACCAGGTGCTCTCTGAAATTACAGGAATGGGAAGAGGAGGAGGAGGAGGAGTTGTGGGGGGTGATCTGCAAGAGTTGAGGGCTGGGCCGCTCGCCGAGAGGAGGGTTGACGGGCACGGCTTCTGCAACGCCCGCGACTTCCAGAGGAGCCCCTACCTCTCCGCTCGCGGCAACTTTGCCACCGTTTTCCGTGGCTCCACCGAGGAAGGGTACGAAGCGTATCACGCTGACAAGTACGATGAAGACAAGAACCCCAATGTGAGTGAGAACCTTGGGAGTGTTCTCCTGCCTTTCTTGCTAGGACCAAAAAAATAAAGTAATCTTTCTTAGACGTTTGCTGATAGATCTGCTAGAAGTGTGGGGTGTTTTTTTTGATCCCACGACACATGGTGGCTCAAACCGTTGAAGAGAAATAAAAAGTAGCTTTGCAGGTGATGTATCAAAGTTGAGCGCTGTGTTCAGCTCAGGTTTGCACGCTCTGGTTTCCCTGTCAGGGAAATAATGACAGTAGCAGGCCTGGAAAGGTGTAAGAAATGTGCAGGAACCACCGGAGCTCCTGTTCCTCCTTGCACCTCATCGCCTCTGCTGCCCGCTGAGGATCATCTCTGATTATACCTGGTCATTGCGAGTGATGGGTGTGGGAGGTACAACAAACTAAGCAGGCTGCTTTTTTTTTTTTTTTTAATGACTTGTCACTAACAGCACTTTTTCTGCCTGTTTGGGCTCGGCTGCTTAGTTGTGAGTAGCTCATCATACCCCCCTTGTGGCACAAAGGCCCGAGCGTTAACGCTTCGCGGCAGATTATTACACGTACAGTAAATATAATGATTTCTGTGTGGATCGCTTTTAAGTCGATCCCATGTTCAGATGCTGAACCGCTTGAAACTTCAGAAATGATTTATTATTAGCCCTGGCTTTAGTCAAGTGAAAACTTCCTCTCTCCGGAGGGGAAAATGGGATGTTTTAACCACGTTTCTTGACCGCTCGATAACGTGGTTTCTGAGCCAATCACTGGAGCAAAATGATAACGATGGATAAAGAAATGCTTTTAGATAATGAAACGTCTCCAAAACCTTGTTTGAAACTGCTGCGGAGGGGTAAAGCTTGGTTTTCTCAGAACTGTTGAAGAGTCTCTCTTGTAGTTAGATCCACAGCAGTGAGTGAATTGCAGAGGGTCTGTAAAGAAGTGTAAACTGTTAGTACCTCCTTAATTACAGACAGTTTATTGACTGAGAAGCCCAGTGCTTGGGATAAATCTGTAAACACAGCCCCCGAGATCCGTGTCTCGACTTACAGAAGGTGAGGTTCATGGCAACTGTCTGTTGATTTTTCCTTGGTAAGCTTTGGGAAGGTGGTTCAGTGAAGCAATAGCTAAGCTGACGGCCTGTCTTTTCTTTTGTGTGTGTGTGTGTTTATAAACAATATTTCTTTTGTTTTCTAGGGTATAATTAACTTCGGCACCAGTGAAAATAAACTCTGCTTTGACCTGATGTCTAAGCGGGTAAGTCCTGTTCCAAAAAACCAGTGGTGAATTTGCTGGGTGGTTCCTCCTCAGTGCTTGTTGCTGTCGGCGTTCAGGTTTCTCCGGTAAAGCTTTTTGTTGTGAACTTTTTATTTGTGGAAAGTCACTTTGGAATCCAGCTATTTGTCCATTTGTTGACGTTCTTTTTCCAGGAGGACAGGAACAAGGGTGTTTTTCTGCCCCTCTTCGTGTTGGGTTTCCCTTTGGGGATGTACTTGGCTCAGAAAAATAAATGAAAACAAGATGTGTTTTATTTTCTCCTGCTAACAGTAGCCGATTTAATACGGAGGTGTTGAAATCAGTTTTGAGCTCTATTGAATGTCAAGGATTTCCCCATCCATCCGTTATAAAGTCAGTTTGGACACTCGGTTCTGAACTTACCCAGAGGGGCAGCTCTGAAATCTCTCCGAGTCAGACCGAGTCCACTGCTGCCTGCTCACTCTGTTCAGTGGCACCAGGGAGAGGCAGGAAAATTCCAAAAGGAGGGGAAAAAAAATAAATAAAAAAATGCAAAAGCAAACAGCAGAACCGTGCTGTAGAGGAATGTTTCTTGATTTCCATTCGAAGCAGAGCCCAGGTGCAGCCTGCGAGGTGGGCAGGTGACCTCGTCTGCGGGGAGGGAAGGTGGCTCAGGGTCGGACAGTCGGCCTCTGCGGTTTGAAGTTGACGGTTGCTCCCCTTCCACCAATTCCCACCCTCAAAATGTTCCTTGTTTTATTTCTGCCTGCCACTCCACTGCCTCGGGGGGACGCTACCCCACCGCTCCGCCTGCCAGCTAAAAGAACAGGTAAGGCAGAGCTGCTGCCCGCACAAAAAAGGTGCCTTCTAGGCTGCGTAGTGGTCACTTCCTTCCTGCCTTTGCTCTTCTTTCCCCTTAGAACTAACACCAAGCCTGCAGTCTGTAGTGCAGAAGAGACGGTAGCCAGCCACATCTTAATTAGCCTGATTAGGAAAATGAGTTAAGACGTCGTTGGCGATACCGGGAGGAGCCGTCAGGCTCGTGGCAAGAAGCTGAACAAAGATATCGCTGCCCGGAGTTAGAGTGCGGATCTGCTGAGGGCAGCACCAGCTGGGATTGTGGACAATGAATTTGTTGCGCTTTGGGATAACAAAGCTTTACTGTTTCCACTGAATAAGGGATCAGATTTCTGTCTTCAAATTGTAACCCTTAAGATAGAGAATATTTTGTGGGGTGAGATCTCAGCTGGTCTTCCTTACAGTTGGCCCAGCTGGTTTCCTCCGTGTGGTACCTTTAAGGGTTCCCCACTTTGTTACTGCCCAGTCGGTTTTGGCCACGTCTGCTGATACGTTTTGTGTTGCATTCCCTAGATAAGTTTAGGAGAGTGGTGTAAGGAGGCACAGGTCTGTGCTCCCTAGGCTTCGGGAACGTCTACAGCTGAATAAAGGAGCTTAATCCTATAATCCCTGGTGGTAATTCTGCATGGGGTAGGGTCAGTGTCTTTCGACTGCCAAGCTTGGCACCGGCTACTAAAACACCAGCACAGAATGTTGTGGGTTTGTCATTCCGTGAGAAACTTCCACGCTGCATGTTGGATTTCTCTCCTCCCTTGTCCTGTCACCTACTTGTCGTGTCCCCGTCCCCCCGCCCTTCACCTTGTTTAGTATTAACTCCTGGCTGCGGCTGCCATTAAATATTTGGAAGGTGCGTTGTACGTAACATCCGTTCATTCCCTTTTTGTGTCTGTAAAATGTCCTCTCCCCTCTGCCCCTGTCACCGCCCTTGCAACTTCACAGAACTGGATTAGACGAAGCCCTGATATTTACAGCCTTGAAAGTATTTAGATAAAAGCAGTGTGCCTACTTTATCTAAATATAAACATTAAAAAGGGCTCCACAGCTCAGGTGAATCCATCTTTGATATCAGAATGAACTCTTAATCGGGAACCAAGTGCCTGCCCCTGGGGAAGAATTACCCAAGAAGTTAATTTCATTTTTTCTCCTGTCTTTTGAAAGCTCCTGTTATGCTTTCACACTTAGCAAAGCTTATCGGAATTATAGATCTGCAGGAGCTGCAGTAACTTGGAATGGAGACGTAAGTGAAAAGCAGAATTCCTTACAAAATCAGTACCTTGAAAGTTTATTAAAGAATATACATATTTGACTGACTCCAAATCCTTTCTGACAGTCTAGAGCTGAGCTTTCACAACTGGGACTTAGTTTCCAGCTGAAAGCTGTTGTCCTAGGGCTTGGGAGAGACACTTTTTGGGACTCTTTGCGTTGCTTCATTTGCTGACAAAGTCTCCTTGAGGCGTCTTGGTTGTGTAGATCTCCACACAGACAAGCTTTGGCTGCAGGATGTTAGCAGAAGCCCATATTTCCCGTTACCTGAAGTTGATCACTGATGGCTTTGCTGGTCCTCGCTTCTGCAAGCTGCGTTCATTTTGGTGGTCAGTGGCTTCCTCAATCCAGTTTTATAACTGTGGAAGTTGCACGTCTGTGTCTGTGCGGGCACGCGCCTGGACACGGCTCCTGCCACTCTCCGTGTTTCTGATAGCGGTGACTGTGCTTTTAATGGTTCTTCTTGTTGCTCCCAGCTGTCACAGACCGATATGAACCTGGTGGAGCCTCCACTGCTTCAGTATCCTGACTGGAAGGGACATATGTTGTAAGTCTTCTCTTTTCTGTCACGCAGCTTCTTTCTGACCGCTTGTCTGATGAGCAGAATAAAAACGGCTCCTGCTCCTCTCCCCTAGTTAAAACTTTTCTAGGTCACTTAATCATCTTTTTCTTTGCAGAACTCTAAATTAGCTGCCCAACCAGTTTATCCAGTTACAAATCCTTTTATGTGGGAGAGGATGCACTGACCTTTAAGATCACCGAGTCCAACCGTTAACCTCGGTCACTCCTAAAAAGCACTTTATATAAATGTCATTATGCTAACAAATTAGGTGACTCCAAACAGTTCTCTGAAACACAGTGAACACTTGAGGACTTGAATCCTCCTCTTCTGTGCCTCGGTTCAAGCTCATCAGAGCCATTTGTACCGCGACAGGCGTTGTCCGTGACACCTTTGCTGTGTGGAGGAGCCATGTCTGTGCCGCAGGCCTGAGCCGTTCTGTTTTCTAGTTCTTTGCACCAGACTTTGCGGTGCCTTGGCTTTAATTTTCCCAAGATGTGGACCTGGGGAAGGCCAGCCCCTTGGAGAATAAGCTGAATCAATATTTGCTTTTGTGTCTTTCTCAGTTTACGGGAAGAAGTGGCTCGATTTTTGACCTATTACTGCAAGGCCCCTGCACCTCTCAAGGCTGAAAATGTGAGTGACCCGCTTTCCTTTGGTGTCTCTTGTAATCTGTTGCCATTTGTTGTCCAACAGTTTCATCTTCTGGTTTGGTTTGGTTTTTTTAAACAAATGATTTGGTAAAATGACAGCTTTTTATCGTGTAAATGAGACTGAGTCGTAGCCATTTCAGTAGCTTCATCCGAAATGCTTCGAGTCTGCTGTATATTTGTGTTTTGTGCTTAAGTTGTGTGTGCCAGGTCCTCACGCCAGTGCTCCCAGTGGGGCTTTGTGTTTTCGTCTCCTTATTCAGCTCTGGGACCTGGTGTCCCTGTCGCCCTCGGCCTTGACAAAGAGCGCCCATTGTTTCAGCTGAGTTTAATTTTGTCCTGTTCTGCTGTTACACCCCAGGCCAAAAAATCTGTAATTGAGCCAAGAGTAGTTTTAGCCTCCTGTGAAAAAAACGAGCTTTTCATACTTTGCGGCAGTGTTGGAAAGAAGGCATCAAGACTTGAGTCTCTGCAGGACTTGCTGACCTGGGAGAGTCTGACTTGTGGAGATCATAGAGTCACAGAATGGAGTGGGTTGGAAGGGACCATAAAGCTCATCTGGTTCCAATGCCCCTGCCATGGGCAGGGACACCTCCCACTAGAGCAGGTTGCTCGGAGCCCCATCCGGCCTGGGCTTCAACACTTCCAGGGACGAGGCTCCACAGCTTCCCTGGGCAACCTGTGCCAGAGATCAGGGCCTCCAACCTCTGACAGGAGCAGCTGCAGCCATTGCTTTTCTGGCTCCAATAATTCAGCAGAAGCCCTGAAGTTCCCACCAATCACTCTGCTGCTTCTCCAAGGAAGCAGATTCTGCCTGATCCTTGGAGCGGAACTCAACAGGAGCTGCCAGCATCGGTCTGCTAGAAGCAGGAGTCAAACTTGCTCCTGTGGTTTCCTCAAATTAGGCAGGAGGTGGGAGCTGCTCCTACCACGCTCTGATGCTGACAGATATAAGCTGATGAAAAGTAGTTTGCTTTTCTAGCAGTTCAGCACCGCTCCCCAGGTTTTTTTCCCCACTTAAAGGCTACTTTTTTCTAAATTGGTTTATTAGAGTCAAGAATGGCACCGGGACAAAGTGCCTCTGAAGCAAAGAACAGGATTAGAGTTATTTCTGGTAGAAGTAGGATTTCAGCAGGAAAATTCTGGGAACAGCCGTGCTAGAGAACCGGGGAGAAAGTATATTTCAGTGATATGGTCAGAAATTACTATTTTAAAGTGTTGTCTTTCTGTGGACAGATTTATCACTCACCTCTCTCCTTTCTTCTGTAGGTGATTGTTTTAAACGGTTGTGGCTCTTTATTTTCTGCGTTAGCCACAGTCCTTTGTGATCCAGGGGGTAAGTGGATGGTCGGGAGATGATTTTAATGTCTATTTTTGCTGGGAAACGGTGTGTTACTCCATCGAAATATGGTGTGACAGAAGTGGAGTGGTGGAACTGGCATTGGCCTACTGCAGAGTTCTTGTCTCCTGCAAGAGGACTGTGTGAAATTCATCATCTCCGTGCTCTGCAGATGTCACACACTCACACTTGGCACCTCGTCCGGTTTTTGTGGTGCCTCGTTTCGGTTTGTTAGACTAAATGGGGGCTGTACTCATATTCACCTGGCTTCTTGCAGGAGATGAAAGAATTAATGTAAAAATACAGTGGAGGAAAAGGCAGTAACATCGCAGCTGTTAAAAAGCTTTCGTGTTTTGCTGAAGCACGTGAGGAGAGAGAGCAGGGCCTTGAGCTGTTGGTACCCCCGTTGTTTTCTCACTTCCAGAAGCCATTCTGATTGCTACTCCCTTCTACGGTGGTATTACCCAGAGCATCTTCCTCTACGGCAACGTCAAGCTGGTGTATGCCTATTTGGACAGCAAGGTAAAGTCTGAGGGAAGGGAATCCCAAGCTCTGTAGCTAAAAAATTGCACTGGAAAGTGCTGAGTTTTGAGAAACTCTGAAAGCAGCCCTCAGAACCGGGATGGCCTGCAGCCCGGGGGGACATTTTCCCAATTTATTGCTGGGAAACTGGGCATGTAATTTGCAAGGAAGTTGTTCAAGATCATAAATCTGGATTCCAATCTCATCCTTCGTGTATCTTACTCCCAATAACTATTCTTGAGAGGGGGAAAAAAAAAAACCAGCCATTTTGAGCCTTGGAGGCAGAAGTATGTATGGTCCTACTAAACCTGGTCCTGGAGGTGGAAGAGCAGCTGAAGATCTTGCATTGTTTCAGTTATTCCAGGATTACCAGAGAATTCTCTGTGTGTGGCCAGCCTATGATGAACATTTCTTTGATTTTTTTTTTATGATTTATTTATTCTCTCTGTAATCTAAAAGAATAAGAAGGTGGTTGCTGGTTCATGATAACCTGCTCTAGTTGAAGATCTCCCAGCTCACTGCAGGGAGAGGTTGGACTAGATGACCTTTAAAGGTCCCTTCCAACCCAAACCAGTCTATGATTCTATTGTTGGGGTTTTATTTTCTTTTGGGGAGCGTTTCTCCGGGGATTGGCTCAAGGCAGACTCGATTGAAATAACTTGGCCTTTTTTATCTTTGTGATGTCTTCCAGATAACTGGAACAAGCACTCGGCCTTTTCAGCTTACTGTGGAAAAACTGGAAAAAGCCTTGCAAGATGCTCGGGCAGAGGTGAGTTTAGCTGAGCTCCATGCTACCAGCTAAGTCACATCCCAGAAGCAACCTGAAGATCAAAACATTTTCAAGCCCTGGTTTTCTGGTTGTCCTTTTAGCCCACCTGAGGTTAGACCGCTTGCAAACTCAGGGGGAACCTCCTTCTGTGTTGGGTCTCTCCCGTTTTGGTCACAGCAGAAAGGATAAACCAGGAATACCAGACCCCGTGCAAATCTCTTGCATCCACAGAGCTCAGAATCCTGCCTTTCTTGCCTCATTCATGGGCAATCTTCAAGAATTTATTACTGATACGGCTCAGAGAAAGTTCCTTTCTGTGTTGAGGACGCGTGAGAGCATCTTCCTCATCAGCTGGGTGGTGATGGTTGTGGTGATGGTTTCAAAACCATAGACTCATCCTGTCATCCTCCCCTCAGTTCACTTTGCAAGCTATATAATTGTAAAAAAAAAAAATAAAATCTTTAATTTCTGGCTAAAAGTTTTCCCGTACAAATCAAACCTTTGAGGTGAAAAGTCACCGTGGAAGCTTAAGGGGAATCTTGTTTCGCACTGGCTGCTCGAGCAGAAGGACTCGACATTTATGCCATGACGGGTGCTCTCTTAATACAGCGTTATTTGTGTTCTGCAGGGCGTCACTGTGAGGGCCTTAATTCTCCTGAATCCTCAAAATCCCCTTGGGGACATCTATTCCTTGTCAGAGCTACGGGATTACCTGGAATTTGCTAAAAGGTACGTCACTTTGGAAGGCCGAGGCATCCTGAGTAGGGTTCGGTTTCTGGAAGCTGGTGGTACTCGCTGCCCCTGGATTCCTCTTTGAATACTGGTGAAGAGCAGTCTGTTCTTCCCACAGAGTGGTTAGGGGTTAGGAGAGGAGAGGGGAGCGCTGGGGACAAGGGGACATGGGCCGTGCAGTCGTCTGGAGCGGCAAAGTGACTCCGAGCGTCAGGGAATGCAGGGTGTGTTTGTTGGTAGAACAAGATGCCGCTGCGGTGCTGGGCTTCTCTGGTAGGAGGTTGGGCTCCTTTCCCCTCCGCTTCTCTGTATATGCAAAATAAAAAAAAATACGTGACTATGAGTTCCCAGCTTCACCATGGATCACGGATACTCTCCGAGATTGAGAATCCATGAGATTCTGAACAGAGGAAGATAGAATTTACTGCAGGTGGGCAGCACAGACAGGGATTGATTTTGACTAGCGCGTTGGAAATGACTGAATTTTTACCTTGCTCTGTAGTTGCAGTGGGTACAATTAGGTGGATTTATTTCAAAGTCATTTCAATGTTCACAGACATTGCGAGTTGTACAAAAAAAATTGCTTTACCTCTGCAAAATGCGGTGTCCCTCCTTGTACCAGGCGACTCTTTGGGGCTTTGACTCGATCTCTGCTTCTCAAGCCGGGGCAGCCTTCCTTTGTAACCTCCCTTCTGTCCTTTTGCAGACATGAGTTGCATGTGATAGTAGATGAGATCTACATGCTGTCAGTTTTTGATGAATCAGCCACGTTTCACAGTGTCCTGGGCATGGACAGGTAAAATCAGCTCCTACTTCCCTGGCCATCTTCCAGTGACAGTTCAACATGATGCCTTGCTGAGAACTTGTGACTGGAAGTTAAGTCATGAGCTCGCACATTCTGAATCTGCCTTCACGCTGAATTCTTGGTTTTTTGGGTTTTGTTTTTTTTTTGTAATTTCTGAATGGCAAATGCGTTTTGCAAGTGCAGTCTAGCAAGTGAAAAATGGGGTTCTTTTCAGTGTATGCTTTGGGATTTTCTCAGGACGGTCCCCCAAAATAGAAGCAGATATTTCAGTTCTTGAGAGTGAGGCTTTTCTTCCTACCTAAACATTATTATCTCCTCTTTGTGTTTCATTTGACACCTGTAAAGACTTTCTGTTGCTCTTTAATTCCCTTTTTTTTTCTTTTTTGTCATAGAGTAGCCACATATCACAGTGTTATTACAGAATAGATTCTATTAGCTATTGATTTAATGAGGTGAAAAACTTACCAAGCCTCACCTTTGAGAAATACGCTGTGATTTTTCTGTGGTTTATTTTTTAAATCTCTAGTTTCCCTCAGTGGTGCTGTCTTTCTTTTCATGCTCACTTGCAAGGAAATAAAATACACTTGGTTAAGTGTTAGCTCGGTGTTGCTGGGCTTGGCTGTACAACGTTGCAAAAGAAGAACTTTGTCTCCTTCTGCAAAATAATGAGGTTTGAAGGAAAAAAACCCGATTTTTAATTCTTGGCAAATACCCTGGCACGGGCCTTATTTTTAGTGTTTTATGTACAAGCTTCAAAGGTGCAGGAAATCTGCCCCTGAAATACAGCACTTGCAAGTATCTGTATATCTGAAATATTTTTAAATTGTGTCTAAAACTAGTTCCAGGGGTTTCCTGGCTTCTAAAGTTTCTAAATTTTCCCTCCTTGCCTGCTGTTCCGTGCTGCGCTGTGTGTCGGGGTGCGATGCTGCCTCTCTGGTCCTGCAATGCTGGTCAGCCCAAAGCTTCAGCACCCATGACACTAACTGCCCATCTGCATCCTTCTACATACAGGTTGCCTGACCCACAGCGGACGCACGTGATGTGGGGGATAACCAAGGTGAGCGCCGCTTCCCGTCGTGCCGTGGTGTCCTGGCTGCTTGGGTTGGGCTGGTGGCCTCAAGCTTCTCGTGCTGAAAAGGACAAGGCAGTAGTAATAGGATCCCAGGATCCCAGGATGGTTGGGGTTGGAAGGTCCCTCTGGAGCTCCTCTGGTGCCACCTCCCTGCTCCAGCAGGGTCACCCAGAGCAGGGGGCCCAGCAGCGCAGGGTCCAGGTGCCTTTGGAATCTCTCCAGAGAAGGAGACTCCCCAAGCTCTCTGGGCAGCCTGGGCCAGGCTCCAACCCCCTCCCACCAAAGAAATTTCTCCTCCCGCTCCCAGGGAACCTCCTGGGTTCCAGTTGGTGCCCAGTGCCCCTCGTCCTGGCGCTGGGCACCCCTGAGCAGAGTCTGGCCCCAGCCTCTTGCCCCCCGGGGGCCCTTGAGCTCTTGCTCAGCCTTGCTCAGCTCCCCTCTGGGGCTGCTCTTCTGCAGCTGCACAGCCCCAGGGCTCTCAGCCTTTCCTGGCCACACAGATGCTCCAGGCCCCTCAGCATCTCTGTAGCCTCCTGGGCACGCTCTCTTCCTTGTCCCTCTTGAACTGGGGAGCCCAGAACTGGACACAATACTCCAGATGTGGTCCAGTAGAGTGGGAGGAGAACCTCCCTTGACCTGCTGGCCACGCTCTTCTGAATGCACCCCAGGACACCATTGGCTTTTTTGGCCACAAGAACACATTGCTGGCTTGTGGTTAATAACTTGTTGTCCCCCAGCATTCCCAGGTCCTCCACTGAGCTGCTTCCCAGCAGGTCATCCCCTCCCCTGTACTGATGCAGGGGGTTACTCTTCCCTAGGTGCAGGACCCTCCACTTGCCCTTGTTGAAGCAGAAGACCAGATCCCGTTGTTCTCATGTAATGAAGTAGTTTTTCTGTGTCTTCTGCAGGACTTTGCTGTCTCTGGGATTCGGTTTGGTACTTTGTATACAGAGAACCAAGATGTTGCTAATGCAGTGGCCTCTCTGTGTTATTTCCATGGGGTGTGTGGACCTGTCCAGCACAAGGTTGCACAGCTGCTTCGAGACAGAGGTGAGTCAGTAGCTCCACGTATCATCCTCTGCTGTTCTGCTCATCTTGGTACCAGGAGCGTCACCTCCCCTTACTTTCCCAAGTGATCTCTCCTGTTTGTACAGCTTCGTTTCCAGCCATCTGTCATCCTGAAGCTGCCCATGGAGCACGAGGCTGACAGCTGGGCAGGAAAGGACCATTTCTGCAGAGCTCCTGGGCAGCTGAATTAGAGGAGCAGCTTTGAAGAAGTGTAGTCGTCATTTGTGTGGGAACAGCCAGTGTTGTGTAAAACCAGCTGAGCAGAAACAAAGAAAAAATAACAGGCTTGTGGGATGGGGGAAATGGAACTGGATTTCTAGCTTTGCCCTGGGTGGAGCTGTGAATGTAGGGAAACTTCCTCAGCAAAGTCAACCAAATTATCTTCTGCACAAACATGGAAACTGCTAAATAGTTCCTGACCCTCTTCTTGCTATCTGCACAAGCCGAAAAAAAGGAGGTGAAGGGTGAAATGGATACAAGGCATTGTGAGTGTTCTGAAAAATTGAACAGGTCTGAATTCTTTCTCAGTTTGTGTTTATTTTTTCTTCTGTCTTCTTCTGGGCAGACTGGATCAACCAGGTGTACCTGAGGGCCAACCATGCCCGCCTAAAAGCTGCCCATACCTATGTGACGGACGAGCTGAAGACGCTCGGCGTTCCTTTTCTCAACCGCAACGCGGGATTCTTCGTCTGGATCGATTTCCGGAAGGTCGGTGGTCCTGGGAAGGGCGGCTTCCCCTGGGGTGGGGGCAGGCACGCGGTGCGGCCGCGGCCGGAGGGACCTCTGAAGTGCCGTGAGAAGCGTTTTGTTTTCACAACTCTGTTGTCTGCTTGAGCAGAGGGACGGGCCGCCCGGTGTTTCCGTCCGCTCTTTTCCTCGCACCCATCTGCGCGTTTCCCTCCTTGCGGGAAATCTCACTTCTCTCAAGCCGCTTTCCTCCCCATTTCTTCCTTTATCTCCCAACTGCTGGTACTCCAGAGGTAAAATGTGTCTCCCCTGGCCTTTGCACTCCTCCTGGGAGCCACAAATTCATGAGGATCTCGGTGATTTAGCCTGCATGTTCCTAACCTCTGGCCTTTCTGCTGGCTCTCCCAGTACCTTAGGACAGGCACGTTTGAGGAGGAAATGGTGCTCTGGAGGCGTTTCCTGGATAACAAGGTCCTCCTGTCCTGCGGGAAAGCCTTTGAATGCGGCGAACCCGGGTGGTTCCGCATCATCTTTGCTGACAAGACCCATCGGCTGCAATTAGGTGAGTAGTGTCATCTTCTCTTTTTCCTTCCAACAGAACTCCTCTCCTTAATCCTAAACTTAGCTCCTTCTCCTNCTTCCCCTCCTCCTTTTTCCTCCTTCTTCCCCTCCTCCTTTTTCCTCCTTCTTCCCCTCCTCCTTTTTCCTCCTTCTTCTTGTTCTTCTCCTTCTCATTGTTATCCTCCTGTCTTCTCTGTTTTTCCTCCTCCGAATCCTTATGGATCTGAGGGATTTGGGAATGCTCACGGCTTACGCTAACCCACCGGTGTTTCTCCTCCTGGTACCACGGCAGGCATGCAACGGATCCGCAAGGTTTTGGAAGAGCGGGAGCAGGAGATCCTGGCTGAGGAGAAGGAGCAGCCGTGTCAATCCGATCAGGACGGCAAAGCCGATAGCACCGATGAAGTCATCTTCGTGTCCCGCCACCAAGAGCCTCCCTGTGCCGGTAGCTCCAACCTGGGGGACCTCATTGGGCTCTTGCAGCAGCAGATGCGCTCCTCCGACTGGCTGCAGAAAAACACGGCCGAGCAGTTTGCGCAGGAGAAGCCGGAGATCTACGACGTCTTCAGCAAACTGGTGGGGAAGCAGTAGGGCCCCGTGTGCCTTCTGAGGGGCTTTCCTGAGCAGTGACTGACCCTGGGCCCTTCCCAGCTCAGCAGTGACTTCCAGCAAATAATATATTTTCTGTATAGCGAGAAGATCACTTTGTAAAACCCCCGCCTGCCCCCGTTTTTGGATCTCTGATTTGTATTATATGGGTGCGTTCCGTGGACTGGGGTGAGGGGAGGGAATGGTGGGGGCACCAGTTCACCCGCTGCTGCCTCCCGTCCCTGCGGCGTCCTTGCCTTTTGTATTTCATTTCTAATGAACATGCTCTTAACTCTCTTACAAGGTCCTGTGGTGTCTTTTTTTTGTTTTTTTTTATCCTGCTTGTTTCACGCTTTCCGAGAAGACAGAGCCTTCAGGTTGTTAAAATGTGTCAAATTTCCCTTTTCCTTGATGATGATGTGATGTCACTAAGGATTTTGGGGCCAGACCATGCCTGCATCTGCAAGGAAGTGTTTGTGGGAGCTAGAACCCAAATGTCTGCCTGAACTTTGCCTCAGCAAAGGGTAAATCAGCACATGTAGGAGTTCCTTTGCGTGGGTGAGGTTCTCAGGACCTGCTTCAAGCCCAAAGGCTTCCAAGGTGGCACCTTCCACCATTATCAGGGTAATAAAGGCGATATTTTTAGCTATTTTTGTCAATTTGCAGGGTAATTTTTTGACTGAGCAGTGTTCTTCAGTCTCCTCTCCTTCCTCTCTTTTAAAAAGACGCTGTTTCCTGTGTGATGGTGATAAAGTATTTCAGTTGGAAAGCTGCTTTCACAGACACAGAGCTCTTGAATTTCTGGTGCTGTAAAATTTTAAGGCATCCTAAAGGAATTTAAGCTGTTTTTTCAGAGTTCAAGGAAATAGTCCATGAAATGGAAACGCACTTTTCTCCTCCTGCAGTTTGTTCTAAGAGTAACCAAGTCCCATCCTGGTGGCCTTACAGAATCTGCTCATTTAAGGAGTTAGAGAGGGGGAAGAGAAACTTTAGGCTACATTCTGTGCTGCCAAAGCAGCTGGAATTTGCTGATCCACCAGCAAAGAACCGGCTGCTGCTCTTCTGATCAAGCCTCCAGTACGAAATACGAAAGACAGGGAATAAAATCTTGGTAAAAGAATGAATGTGGCCGGTGAGGTGGCCGATAAGGTTGTTAGGTAGTTGTAAGCAGTACAGTCTGCCTACTCGTTTGGCTTTTGTCCATGTACAATATTTTTAAGGGCATTATTTGATCGCTAATTATTTTCCGTTCGCTCTCGGGTGTCGGCAGAGAAAACTACAGCACAAACCGGGTCTCCTTGATGGAATGGGAGGCGAGATCTACAGCCATCGATGGACTCACTGGTTTGCTCCCTCTGATTTATGTATCCCAAGGGGAGTCTGAGTGACAAAAATTTAGGGAGAACGTTCTTGGAAATGAAGAACCAGCTGAGGCCGCGTAGGCGTCAGCTGGAGGGATACTTCTGGGGCTTCCTACAACAAACTCGATCCATTCATTGCTCCTAATTTTCTTTTGGTGTTCTGGGCACTCCTGTGGTTGGAGGATCTAAATATGCACCAGTAACAACTCAGATAGTGTGTTTTTCACTGAGGTTTGCTGCTGACAGAGGGGTTTATCGTGCCCTCCCTGTGTGGAAGCAGCTTCTCCAACGCACCTCTCTGGAACACGCTCCCAAAATCTTCACCGCAAAGTAGAACAGCCCACGGTCCCTTCCAGGTTTTTTTCCAGGTTTCGCACCTGCCTGAGGTGCTCCCCAGGGAGCAGTGTGTTAGGTTAGTAACAGAAATGCAGAAGATAGCTGGAAATGAGGGGAGAGACAAAAGGGATGTCAGAAGAGTCTGCTGTTGGGATACCCAAGGTTTGTTCTGGCTGTGCCAAAGCCATAAGTTTTGCAAATTGCCTTTACTGTTTGAAAAGGATGGGTAAATGTTTATAAAGTCCTGTGTTCATGTGTGTAGAAGGTAAATTGACTCTTACACCCTGACAGAAAAAACACAGACTTGGCCTTTACAGATGGATTGTTCCTTCTGCTACCTCCATCTTAGATGTTCTCTCTGCTCATTATTTCTCATTATTAATGGCTATTTTTATTTTTTTTTTTTTGCTGTTGCGAATCTCAACAGACCAAAAAAAAATGGATAGAGAAGTGATTAAGGACCATACCTGCTGCCCCACATTTCTTTCTTTTACCAGTTTGTCAAGCAATAGGTGAACAGAGCAGTCCCTGAAATGCTGAAGCCAGGAAGATCTTTATAGTTTTATAACTGGCTGCATTTCACCTGAAATAAGAAATGCTGTCACAATGGCTGTGGGAATGACACTGTGCCTTCATTGCTTGTGTCCATTGTAATTAAACAAGGTGATTAAATACATTTTGCAGATAATTTTTGTGTTCAGGTTATCATTCTTTTAGAATCACAGAGTCCTTTTGGTTGGAAAAGATCTTTAAGCTCCTGGAGTCCCAGCGCTGCCCCATCCCTGCCAGGGCACCACTAACCCCTGTCCCTCAGCACCACAGCTCCACACCTTGGAAACCCCTCCAGGGATCAGGGGGACTCCAGCCCAAGACAGGCCTGGACAACTCTGCAGGGGAAGAAATTGTTCCTCAGCTCCCACCTCAACCTCCCCTGGGGCAACTTGAGGCCGCTTCCTCTTGTCCTGGTGCTTGTTCCTTGGGAGCAGAGCCTGACCCTCCCTGGTTCCAAGCTCCTGAATGTCAGGGAGTTGTGGAGAGCCAGAAGGTCTCCCCTGAGCCTCCTTTGCTCCAGGCTGAACAAGCCCAGCTCCCTGATTTGAGCACAGAGAACCTGGCATGTGTGGGGCCCATCCTAGATAAGATTTTAGGAAGGGTCGATCTCTGAAGATGAGTTTTTCTTTGCCAAAACGGAATCCATTCCATGCACAATATTTGTAAGGGAAAATATTTACTAATTTCTTAATAGTTCTCTACCTTCAGTGAAGAATGGCAGCTGCTCAAATGCACTGCATGATAGATTTATTTTTATTTTTTCCTGAATAAATGCTAATACCTTAATTATTGTCTTTATTGGACTGTATCCAGCAGGGCGTACGGCTGGGCTGGCTGCTCCCCCTCCCCATGACCACCCCCATTCTCAAAACCAAAAGGATCGTTCACCCTGACAATTCCTCTGCAGGTCTCCTCCAGCTCCTTGGTTACAGGATCCCGCTGCCGCTCTCGTGCTGCTGGCAGTTTCATTTCAGCAGAGTGATGGTGGCACACAAGGACTGGGCAAAGAAAACCACCTCCTCGGTGAGGAAGCTCCGTGAATTACACCCCTTGAAAATGCCTGCATCCGAAGCCTGAGGGGTACAGAAGGGTAAAGCTGCTTTTGCACTTTCAATTGTGTGTGAGCAGCTATTTGAGTAAGATTTGCTGACCCAGCAGGGGATTGTCTGGGTTGTTGCTGAGGCAATTCATGAAGAACAGGGCAGGGTAACCTCCAAGGATACGCACACATCACGATGGGTGTTGCACCTGAGAAAATCAGAGTGGCAAGACGCACTCGCGCTTGGTTCCAGTTATTGCTTGATTTATTACCAATTTACCCTCCAAAACTGCTCCATGACGAGCTGCCAGATGACCTGCAGCTGTGACAAAGGTACCGGAGAGTCCGGAGGTGGTTATAAATACTCTACTTTTTGTCCTCAGTTTGCCGGGATGCGTTATTTTTAGCAAATAGCCAGTCGACCTTATCGAAACGAAGAATCAAAAATAGTCTGGAAAAACACTGCAAGGAAAGGCTATTTTTAGCTCCTCTGCCTATTCCCTGCTGCTCTCCAGCGAGGTCTGATGGCACAGCTCACGCACGAGCGCCTGGTTATTCCAGGAGGACGTTCGCCCTGACCTGTTCTTTCTCTGAATCCCTCCCCGCGGAAAGCGGCCGATCGATTCGAGATGAACGGCTCCGCAAACCGCGGCGGCTGGAAGGTGCAGGGACTGGGAAGGGGGGGGCAAGCGCAGTCATGGAGCGTTTCAGTCGGCACTTTGCTGCCAAATTAGCTTTTCTTTGAAGGGGGTGCTGATCCTCCTCGTGTCTCACATCCTTCAGCGGGAGCTCCAAGGTGTATTTATGTTTCTTTATTTCCCTTTTCCTTCAGGAAGGCAGTAAAGAAAGGAGAGTTACAAACATGAGGTAGATCACCGTGTTGCCCAGCAGCACCAGTCACCAAGCAGCAGCACTGGAGGTGTCTGATGGGCAGGCTCAGGAGACAGAAGCCCGCAATGGGCTGCTAGAAACCATTTATTGATCAGACTAACGATGAACTCAATTTAGGGGGTCATTGGGTTATAGGAATGACACCAAAATAGCAAAGCAAGGTTGTTACGTCGTCCTGCTTCCTCCCAAACTACAAACTCTTTTAACGCAGTATCTTACAGATGGGCAGCACCATTAACAAGGTTCCCAGAGGAAAAAAAATCAAGCCATGATTTTTTTGTTACGCTCTGCCACAGGTTGAAAATAAGGTGGGAAAATGTCCCTTTTCCCCTTCGTATTTGCCTTTAAAAATGGTCTTTTATTAGAAAGGTGTTTTCAGAATGTGCTGCTTCCAGCACTGGCTCCTTAAGGCGCTCAAGCATCCCACCTGCAGCTGCTTTACGTGCGTGGAGACCCAGCAGCAGGTTCTCGGAGCGTTCCTTTCTCTTCTCTCCTCCATACTGCTCATCCCAGCAGAAAATGCAGCAGCAGGCAGAGTCTGGCAGGATGGTAAAGCCTTTAAAACCAAATCCCCGCACAACCTCTCCAGAAAGGAGTCATATAAGGCACGAAACAAAAGGGCAAAGCAGAGAGGGGTGAACTATCCGATTTCTCTCACGCATTTATAAAAAATGGATAGGCCGTTATCCAGAGGCTGATGGATATTTTTACAAGCTATAAATGGCAACCTGGGAGTCTAAAAATAGAGGCTGTGCTGCAGACTTGTCTGGCTTAGCGACAGCACTGGAATATAAACAGGCTCCCTGATGGGGTTTCAGGGAAATCTCGATCAAAACAGACTCCATCCTCCATATTTCTTGGTATTTTCAAATGAAATAGCTGCTGCTGCTGCTTCAGTTCTTCCATTCAGGTTTTAATAACATTGCACTGCTTTCCAGATTTCTCTACGGGGGTGAAGCCTCTGTCAGTATTTCAGCCGCAAGGGATTTGAGGCACTTTCTTCTCCCTGGCCGAGCAGGGAGGCAGGGGAAGAGTCCGTGGGCACCGCACGGGCTGGCACGGGCTGCGTTGGGTGGCCCCCGGCCCCTCTGACCGCACGTGGACCAGTCAGTGCCCCTGTCACAGCTTGGTCACATCCAGCCACGGCTCATGCTGACGAGTCCCATGGCTGCAGAGATCCAGTGCTCATCCCAGCAGGTGAATGAGGTCCCTTCAAATTCACAAAATTGGATGTGGTCCAGCAGGAGAGCTCCTGCTTCTGGTTTATGACCAGGGCACCTCATGGAGATTTCAAGCTGATGGGTTAAAACATGATGGGCTCTGACAAACCCTGGTTACTTGCGCTGGGGAGGAGGAAAAAGCCAGGAGCAGTGCTCAGAAAGGATGCTTGAAGACCTCAGAGTCCTTTCTGTCGTCAGCTTTGAATGTCGTGGAGAGGACAAAGGCAGCAGGGATGAGCCTGAGGAGAACGCTGCATCACCTGCCAGGCCACGTGTGGGAGGAGAGCTTGAGAGGGAGAAGAAAAGCGCCGCAGAGACGTTTCTCCTTTCTGGTGGGAGAACCGGGCTCCGTGCCTGCCTGGGGATGGCTTTGCAGGGAGAGGTTTTCCCCAGGGAGAGTGAAGTGAAAGAACTAAACCCCTCGCTACGCGTCGGGAGTGTGTAAGGAGACTGTGTGCTGTGTGCTGTGTGCTGGAGAGAGAGAGGCTCCCTTCAGAGCAGGGATGGGCATGAAACCCCTTGTCCTGTCACAAACACACATTCTGCTTGATGGGAGCCGGCCCCATGTGCTCGCAGCCCCCTGGGCTCATCCCCAGCGGCGTGGGCAGCAGGGCCGGGGGGGATCCTGCCCCTCTGCTCCCAGGGCTCTGGGGAGATCCCCCCTGCAGGGCTGGCTCCAGCTGGGGAGTCCTCAGCCCAGGAGAGACAGGGAGCTGTTGGAGCGGGGCCAGAGGAGCCCCAGCGATGCTGGGAGGGCTGGAACCCTCTGCTGGGAGGCCAGGCTGGGACAGTTTGGCTTGTGCAG
>VWZK01010802.1:206139-295586 GCA_013396935.1 Baryphthengus martii | reverse complement strand
AAGGTCTCCCCTGAGCCTCCTTTGCTCCAGGCTGAACAAGCCCAGCTCCCTCAGCCGCTCTGCCCCAAACTCCTGCTCCAGACCCTTCCCCAGCTCCATTGCCCTTTTCTGGCCACGCTTCAGCCCCTCAGTGTTGTTCTTGGAGTGCAGGGACCAAAACCAAACCCAGTATTCAAGGTGCAGCCTCCCCAGTGCCCAGTCCAGGGGGAAAGCAGCTGTGGCTGCGCTCATTACATCCTCTAGTCTTTTTGGCACCTGTTTGGCTGCCGTGTCTTCTTCCTGTTGTTTCTGATATACCAACTTCTAGCAGACTTTGTCTTGTGCCAACAGGTTGCCCAAGCAGATTGTGTGCCTTGTAGAAGTGATTAAACAGTTCCATGGATGGAGAGTTACATTTCATAGTGGTTTTTTCCCTCCTGGTTTACGTGTTGAGAGCTTTGCTGTGTGACTCAAATCCTTGCTGCTGATGTGTCAGCTTTGTCATGGTGCAAGTGGCTCCCTAACAGTTTGCAGTGAAGAACTACCAGATAAACACAAACCTCATTTGTTATAGAGTCTTTAATGCCTGATTGATATGTCTTTTATTCTTACTTGTTGTCTGCTCTACTGTTGGCTGTCAGATGTTGGGTCTTGCTCACAAAACAAGAAAACATCCCCTTTGTCTATAAGGAAAAGATAATTGTGTCATCCACTTTCTTCTTCAGGAAGAATGTGCTTACAACATTTGAAAAGCTCCCGGTATGGCGAGTAAATAAATCCAACCTGGGATTATAAATAATCCCAGTTCTGGGAGCCGTAGTTGAAAACCTACAGAGGTTTTTGCAGGCAGCAAGGAGCTGATTCTTCAGTCTGTAATTAATATAAACTGCCTGTTGCTGGAACCACAATTCTATGTGTAAAATCTCGTAAGAAATGTCAAAGATGAGAGCGGTTGTGTGACTGGGGAGTATCCAGGTTGTTTCTCATCACTTGTAGATGGCTTTTTATTTTTTAACTTGTATTTAATGTGGATGCACTTAGGTGGAGGTGCAGTGGCACTGAATGGAACTCTCTGCTTCTGTAGCGCCCAAGATTCCATCCTCCCCTTGCTGCCAGCTCCTCTCCTGCCTTGTCCTTGTTGACCAACACCGTTCCACTACCGCCAGGCCCAGCAGATCACCTCGTGCTGTCCGTGCCGCGGGACAGTTGGCACCTTACGCTCCGGTGGGACGTGTGAGCGTCTGAGAAATCTTCCTGTAACCTGCTGAGGCCCAGAACCTGCCTTGAAGGGGTTCCCTGGGTGTTTCTCCGCACTGGGATGACCGTGTCTCAGAGTTCAGCCTAAAAACCTCTCGCTCTTTGTTTTGCAGAGACCAGAGGTGACCGAATCCATGATGTGCCCCTCGGCCAAATACAGCTCGCGGGGTCCCGCCCTCATCCCCAGGATGAAGACCAAGCACCGCATCTACTACATCACTCTCTTTTCCATCGTGCTGCTGGGGCTCCTTGCCACGGGGATGTTCCAGTTCTGGCCTCACTCCATCGAGTCGTCCGGCGACTGGGCGGTCGAAAAGCGCAGCGTCCACGACGTGCCGGTGGTGAAGCTTCCCGCCGACAGCCCCATCCCGGAGCGGGGGGACCTCAGCTGCAGGATGCACACCTGCTTCGACGTCTATCGCTGCGGCTTCAATCCCAAGAACAAAATCAAGGTGTACATCTACTCCCTGAAAAAGTACGTGGACGAGTACGGGACGTCGGTGAGCAACACCATTTCCCGGGAGTACAATGAGCTGCTGACGGCCATCTCCGACAGCGAGTTCTACACCGACGACGTCTCCCGGGCCTGCCTCTTCGTGCCCTCCATCGACGTCCTCAATCAGAACGCGCTCCGGATCAAGGAGACGGCCCAGGCTCTGGCACAGTTATCCAGGTACTTCCTGAAGCTTCAGGGTGTGCGTGGAAAGGACACAAAGTGGAAAAAGTTGAGGTGAATGTGGGAGGGGAGAGGCAGCGAGGTGTTGCCAGAGCCCGGCTTTGGCAGAACTTCTCGGAGAATCACAGCATCGTTTGGGTTGCCAGAGACTTTTNGCTCTTGGAGTGCAGGGCCCAAAACCAAACCCAGGATTTGAGGTGTGGCCTCATCTGTATAAAGAGAACATCCCTGTAATCACTGTCATTTCT
This sequence comes from Baryphthengus martii, assembly GCA_013396935.1. NCBI lineage: Eukaryota > Metazoa > Chordata > Aves > Coraciiformes > Momotidae > Baryphthengus > Baryphthengus martii. Next base: position 293,426 of record VWZK01010802.1, on the reverse strand, counting down.
TCTTTTGCCGTAGGTGGGACCGAGGCACAAATCACCTGCTCTTCAATATGCTGCCTGGAGGGCCACCAGATTATAACACCGCCCTGGATGTTCCCAGAGACAGGTAAACATTGGTCATTCTCCCTGTTTCAGTGCACAGAGCTGGCTTTAACTGCCAGTGAAGAAGGAAAAAGCTCAGAAATGCAGCTAGCAGCAAAGGTCCTGCTTCTTAACCTGTACAGAGCTGGAAAGTGACTTCTCTGCTCAAAGAAAGGACACAGAGGGGTCCCTGCCTTCTATAGCACAAGCGTTTGCCCTGCAATCTGAAAATGTAGCCCATCCTTAATTTTACATGGGATATAGAAGAAAAAAAAATTGGAATAAGATGAAGTTATTTAACTTAAACTGTTCCTGAATGTTTGTTAGCTGAGCCTGGGGGAGCTGCTCTGCTGGCTGAATGAGGTCCCCTGTACCCAGTCCCCCTCTCGAAGGTCAGTGTTAACTTTCTTCTGCCAGGTGTCAACAAAACCATGTCTGAGTTGAGAGGTCTTGGCGAAGATGGTTGTGTGTGGAGAGTATCTTGATTTCTTTGCACCAAAGACTGTTTAAAACCTCCTTTGATGCCAGAACAAAACATGTTTTTTCTGGATGTGTTCAAAGAGTCAGTTTCCTTCTGGTCATTACATCACTGGCTGAAGTCAGGCTTTGGGTTTTTTACTTCTCTGTATGAAATGTGTGATGTGCTTGTGGGACAGCCTGAAGAGGGCAGTCAAGCATCATTCTCATGTAGCCAAACCTGTTCATCTGGTGGTAAATTATTAGTGCTGTCAGTATTTATTATCTTAAGCTTTGTACTTTTTAAGGGGGTTGTTCATTTGACAGTGGGATGGGCCAGAGGGCTCTGGGAGCTGCATGTTTGTGGGTGCACATATATCAGAGGCAGATTCAGTGATTTGATGCAGTAGATTTCTTACACTGCACGATTTTTCCTTTATTTTTTACCTTGTTAGCGTCAAAGGTCCATTTATATTTGACCTCCTGTGTCTTGGCTTAGTAGGCAGGAGATGTATCCCTTTGTTCGAAGCGTTTGTGGTGCTAACGGGGACAGCTGAATAATTTCACTTAAAGCCCATTTTTTTTGGCATACAGCTGTTGGTGTAGCCTGCCAGCCTGACTCACCCTGCAGCTGCAGGCTCACTGGCTGCAACACCAGAGGCCAGAACAGCCCTCGGGACCGAGAAAAGGTTGGAAATTCCTTTTTATAGGCAGCCAAAAGTTAATGGGGATCTGTGAAAATGTCAGGCCTCTGGACCTAGTCCTGGAAGGGCCCCAGTGGTGCAGTGTGAGGTTACAGGATGATTTTCATGACCTCTGGAAATCTTTGTGGTGAACAGAATAAGTGACCTGGGTGTGTGCTCTCAATCTGAGAACGTCCACATGCGTTGGGAACAGCACAGGACGAGGGGCCGCCGGCCAAAATAAAGGCATGTTGACAGCGGGGCTGGTTTTGAATCGCTGCTCTGAACTGTACCAGTACAACTCCAGAGAGAATGGTTTCGTGGGTCTCCTCTGAAATACACAGGTAACATTTGTGGGGTTTGTGCAGGGCGTGGGGCCCCTCTTCTCTGTTGGGCAGGTGTTAGAGATGGTCCGGAGCTGAACGGTCATGGGTCGTGAGGTTTGGTAGAGTTGCGGTCTGAGCTGCTGCAGGATATGAACCCAGGGAAAATAAGACCTTACAGACAAAGGGGGATTCAGTTCTGTGGTATTTCTACATCTGGAAAAGTCTTTAAGCTCAGTTACCTCACTAAAGGGGTGTTTGTTTATGAAATCTTTAAATCCTATTTCCAAAGGCAGCGTCAAGGCCCTTGAGCCCATCATTTCAAGGGCTGAAGGCAGCCCTGTGGGCATGGAGACCGTTGCTGGTATTAACTCCCATAACATCTGTAATCTCCTGCTGTAAAACTTACAAACTAAGCTCTTCATTGTGTGGTAGCAAGTGCTGTTGAGTTTGGTACAATACCAAGGATGAAAGGATTTCTTCTGCAAAACTGCTCTGGAGCTGTAGGTTTGAGTGTAGGAACTAAGATACTTCTTTGTTCCGCTTGAGTTGATGGGACAAGGGGTGCTGGGCACCAACTGGAACCCAGGAGGTTCCCTGGGAGCGGGAGGAGTAACTTCTTTGGTGGGAGGGTGTTGGAGCCTGGCCCAGGCTGCCCAGAGAGCTTGGGGAGTCTCCTTCTCTGGAGAGATTCCAGCGGCGCCTGGAGCCTGCGCTGCTGGGCCCCCTGCTCTGGGTGACCCTGCTGGAGCAGGGGGGTGGCACCAGAGATGCTCCAGAGGGACCTTCCAACCCCTGCCAGTCTCTGAGTCTGATTCTGTAATTTGGTTTCAGTGACTTGTGAAGTTTGGCAGAAAGCTGCTCCTGCTGGTAGAGTACAAACCAGTTGGGGCACTTTCTAGAGAAAGAAGGATCAGTATCTGAGAAGTGGTGAGAAGTTGCTCAGGAACCAGGCTTGTTCCTCACTGCTCAGTGCAACTTCAAGGCTTAGGAGTATGTCAGGAGTTAATATCCCTGCTCCTCTACTCCACTGTACAATGAGGATCTGGAGTGGAGTTATTTAACTGGTGTCAGGTCCCCGTGGGTTTATTTAGGTAAAAGTGCCTGACAAGCACCTGCTTTCTCCAGGCTGATGAGGTGCTGTCATGTTCTCACCGGATCCAATGAAACCAATCTGGCTGTAGTTTCCCAGATGGGAGGGGTAAAAAAAAGAGGGGAGGGTTATGAAGTGCAAGAACAGCAACACCCAAGCCAGTTTTTTTCTGCCTACATGTAACTGAGTTAATACGGTTAAGACACGGAACGTGCAGCTTCAGGGATGGGAGTGTCTCAGCAGCCTTGTCTGTGTCCCTGAAGGCAGGAGTGTAAGGGGGACGTTGGAAAGGAAACGAAAATAATCCCTTGATTTGGAACATAGACTCTGACTTGGCACATACTGGATTTATCGTCCTGCTCTCAAGCTGATTTCTGCTCCTCCCGTAGTTTGTGTTGGGAACGAGGAGCAATAAAGGGCGAGTTGTTTGGGCTTTGTCATGGTCATCAAGCTGAAGTTCATCTCTAGTCCAGATCTGCTAATCCAGGGCCTGGGATTTTTTCAGAGGGCTTCTTAAACACCTCTCAGGGCTGCTTGGTGGGCTGCTCGGGTGAAGCCCCGGCGCTGGCCGAGAGCGACGGTGGAGTTTGACCGCTGAACGACGGGAGCAGGAAGGGAAGTACCCCGTGGGACACCTGATGGGGGTTAGAACAGGCAGAATGTCCTGGGGTGTCATCTTCTGGTGTGTGTTGGGGGGGAATAATTAAGTATAAAAACTGAGCTGAATCTGAGCTTCTTTTGGAAACTGGAGATGAAATGGCAGCTGAAAAGCTGATGTCCTCCAGCAGCGTCTTTATCTCAAAGCAGCCTGATTTGGGATAGGAAATGGCAACAAGCCTGTCTTTTTCCAGAATTGTGAACAATGCATTGCTGCTTAAAGTTCTGTGTGGCAAAAAGTTGATGTCCCACCTCGGAGAAGCCTCAGCCGGTCCTGTTTGGAGCTTGAGTTACTACTTAATTGATCAGCCTTTGATTCCCAAGCTCTCTAGCTCTTAGTGCCCCAAGCAGCCTTTACTCTTGGAAGTTAGTTTGAGAACAGACAGAGCTCTTCTTGGCCTGTTTTCTGATTATAGCACTCTTTTTGAGTACTACAAAAATGAACTAAGTTTCACTAGTTTGAATGATCACTATGAAAATACAGTTGCAAGTAATTGCCGTTTTATTTACCAGCCTGAGAAGTCCAGGGTCACAGTAACCAGCCAAAATACTGTGCTGTTGTACCTCAACTTGATCTGAAATATAACTTGATCTGAAATAACACCGAGGGCTGTGCTAGACTCTATTTAGTGCAGGCACTGAAGAACATGTTAATTAGTATAAGTAGTTTAGAATGCATTTTGTTAAATTGAAATTGACTCAGGACACAAACTTGCAAAAATGCAAAATAAACCGAAAAACCGCATGGAAAATGCTACTGACGGAAGCTGAGGGGAGAAAATGACGTCAGATCACACATCTTCCTGATATTCTGTTAATGACAAGCAGTAAATTGTGCTCTGAGTTTAATTCACTTGTATTTTCTTATATTCTTTTTCAGAGCTCTGCTGGCTGGCGGAGGCTTCTCCACGTGGACTTACCGGCAAGGCTACGATGTCAGTATTCCCGTTTACAGCCCCTTGTCTGGGGAAGTGGAGCTGCCAGAAAGAGGACCAGGGTAAAGCAATGCCCATGAAGTACATTCTATATCATGTTTAATATCAATGCTGATAAAATATAAATATAGGTCCTGATTTGTTGGTGAGCTCAGGCAATTTTGTAAGAGTTGCTTTGAATATTGGCTCTTACTGTTAAAATATAGGATGCTTCTAACGGCCTTGGCTGGTCTGCCAAGGTGTAGTTTAGCTGTGAACTGAGGATTTTTGGGGAGTGATTCTGTTTTTCCCACTCCAGAAACTGAACTGTGAAATTTGACATCCTGAGAGAATTAAGAGTTACATTTCAATATTTCCAGTCAGATGATGAGATATTTCAGATGTAACTAAAAGTAGTTGTTAATACATTTGGTTTCTGTAAATCAGTAAAGCAGGGCAGTAATTCCAAGCAATACAGATTCCCTAATAAATGATCACTTCAGAGAATTTATTTTAGGATACTTAAAAGCAAAGGAGTGGCAGGAGATCACTGTTGCAACAATAAAAGAAAAAGCAGCTCTGAAGGGAAGAAGTTCTTGCAGCCTGGGTTTTAAGGAGGACGGTGTGATTAGCTCATGGAAAAGGAGAGCGGATTTGATTATGGGAATAGTCACATCCAGAGTTTAGAAGAGTGATTTTATTTTATTTTTTTAAAAATAATGGACACTTAAACACAAACACTCCCCTGACCTTGTAGTTGGGAGTAAAGGAGGACAAGTGGGAAATAAAGCACTAATTATGACAGGGAATGTAATTAGCCATTAATGTGAACTACCCTGCAAAGTGGTGGTTTCTCTAATCCATTCATGTCTTCAGAATCAGAAGGCTGGAAGATATGTTTTTATTGATTAAGGAAGGCTACTCTTTTAATTTTTCATAAGCCTCTTAATTACTAGCTTGGAAACGTTCCCTGTAGCAAGGTCTTACCTCTGCTCCCGTTGGAAAGGCAATGGGGATAAATCCACTGCTTGTGAAGAGCAAGCTCAGGAACGCAAAAACTTTGGGGCTTTTTTTGACAACAATGTGAATTTTTAAAGTTGAAAACTTGAACAAGTTTGAAAAGCTGATGACTTGGCTGAGAGCCCTGGGGCTGTCTGGCCTGGAGAAGAGAAAGCTGAGAAGGGTTCTGATGGCTTTTGGGGAGGAGCAGGCTGTGATCTCTGGAGTACCATCTAGTGGCCAGTGAGCATTCCTGACTGGAACCCTTTCCATGGCTTTATGCAGGAGGAGTGTGAGAAGGGAACGATGCTCAGAGTTCTGGATGATCTCCAGGAGTCCCTTCCAACCCCTGCCATGCTGGGATTCTGTGAGATGTTGCCTTTGTGTTTCCTAAAAGAGGCAGGGCTGAGTCTCGGCCCATGAGATCAGCTTGTCCTGTTGCTGCTGTCACCGTATCAGGACTAACTAAATCAAGCGTGGGGTGGCTGAGTTGTCAGTTCAGCATCTTTTTTTTCTGTTAAAATTGATGAGAAAATACACGGGAGGAGAAGCGAGCGGCAGCACCGAGCAACTACTCTGCCTTGTGGTAGTGCATGAACACCAGACAAAGGAAGAAACTGTGGTGGCATCAGTAGGAAGCTGGTTTAAGATGTAGCCAAGTAATATTTGTTTCAGTGTGTAATAGAGGTTGCAATGCAAGTGCCTATTCTAATCTTAGAAGTGCTCTTCCCGGGGAGAAAATTATTCGAAATGGTAAATGATGCTGAGTTACATGGCTATCCAAGATTTGATGAGGTTGTGTCCTTACCCTTTCCAGCCTTGTCTGAAAATACGGTCCTGGCAGTGTGTCCGCATTTCATCTTGCTCTGCTTTTCCAGGATGGAAGGAGATCTTGGAAGAGAGCATCTGGGAAGGAAGTTCGCCGTGATGTTGTGGTTTGATTTTTTTTTTTTTCAGCCCTCGCAGGTATTTCATTCTGTCATCTCAAATGGCTCTGCACCCCGAGTACCGCTCCGAGTTGGAAGCTCTTCAGGCTGAGAACGGCGAGTCCGTCTTGATCCTGGACAAGTGTACAAACCTGTCCGACGGGGTCCCCCCGCTCCGCAAGCGCTGCCACAGGAATCAAGTCTTTGATTATCCTCAAGTGCTCCAGGTAAGGCTCTCCGTCCTCCAAGCTTCTCCTCCCCTTGGAGCGTGATAGCTGTGGAGCTGTTGCTGTTTGGCACCGGTAGGGCACTTCCTTCTGTTCAGTCAACTTGCTGGCTCTGTTTTGAGGCTGTGTAATTTGATGATGTTAGCTTGAGTATTCTGTCCTGCTTTGATTATTGATAAGAGGGCTGAGAGCTGTGTGCTCACTGATAACGCTCCAGTTGGCAACCGCTGCGTGTAACAGCTTTGGGTGGCTGGTTATGGTGGCCTTCTAGGAACATCTGACAACGTCCTGTAAACTTCAACAATAGGAAGATACTGCCACATCCAGCAGCGATAGGAGGAGATGCTTTTGGAGGCCGGAAAAAAATTGCTCCCTTTTAAATAGGGGAAGAATATCGGAGTCTACGCTCTCCAGAATAACTGGCAAAAGGCACGAGTTTGGAATTGATTTCTCACCTCTGATGGTCCAGGCCTTGCGAGACGAAGCTGGGAACAGAGGATTTGTCAACTGAAGGAAGAATTGAAATGGACTTTAGAAAGGTTATGTGTGGGTTTAGTTGGGGGCAGGAAAGAGCGATACATTTCAGGAGAGCTGGTCAGATTATATTTTTTGTACGTAGCTTAGTAGTTAAACCCTGCAAAATTCTCTGTATAGGTGTGACAGAGATAGGGTTAGAAGACTTGTCAGCGTGCAGCTATGAAAACATCTAGGTGAGATGTTTCATGGCCTTGGCCCAACTTCCAGAGGCCTTTTGTTATCAGTGAAGATAAAACTCACGAGCGTTCTCAGCCCCTGTGTCTCTGGGCCATTGACTCGGAGGGGCTTTGCCGTGCGATGCGGCCAAGTGAGTTCTGCTGTAGGCTGCTGCGCTCATTCTGTGGCCACCAGCACAAAATCTGCCTTTGAACTTCAGCAAATGATGACAAAATAACAAACAAGCTGGGCAAAGGCAACGTTTCCCCCTCTCCTGTTAGGTTTTGTAGGAAACATGCTTAAAATTGGTTGTGGGGGAGGGGGAGGAAAGGATCACCCTGGGTCCTAATTTTCAGCAAGAAGGAAAAAAGTTTATCTTTTTAAATCCAGGCTGGATGGCACAGGGACAGCAAGTTAGGAAATCTGTATCTGCATCTCACCATATATGATTTTTATAACTCAAGAGAGCTGGCACATGCCGAGATTGTTAAAATACTTTCCTTGGCAGAGCCCTGCATCTCCCTGTGGAATGTCTGGCTGATAAGAGTGGTGATGTGAGGAGATGTATTTATAGTAACCTTTGTCTAGACAGGAAAAATGGTTATCTGGGCAGATGAGCATGTGTGTCCACATCTGGGCTGCTGCTTATTTTTTTTCCTCCTCGTGTCTCCCAGACCTTCCCAGAGTCTCTTCCACCTGCTGCTGGGTGATCTAGTGAGCCTGGTTAAAATGTATGTTCATTCTCTCCGCTCCTTCCATCCCCTGCACTCTTCTTATCCTCCTCTTCCTGTCTGAGTGGAGGAAGGAGGGCTGCCCTTGCAGCGCTGCCTTCCCAGATCTCCCACTAGCTGGGCTTTGGGGCTGCTGGGTTGCTAGTGCTGCCTGTTTGCAGTCTGCTCTCAGGTGAGAGTTTCAAGGCTTTTACTACTCTACTGACCTGAACACAAGTCTTAGATTGAGGTAGGAAGCAGGTGAAGAGCCAGAAACTCCCTCCTTGTTGTTTCCAAGTTCCATTCTGATGTTTTGCTGCCCTGCTGAGCCCCCCGGCTCGTTTTTCTCAGGCCACAGAACGAACCTGGAGAGATGTTTTCTTGTCTGTGGGAGCCTCTGCATCGATGTCAGGATTTTTCTTTCTTAGACTTTGGGGTAATAGTGACTTGGGCTTTTTCCTTGTTTGTGTGGCTGAGCTCAACAAGCATTTATTTTGCCATCTTGAATCTGTAGCAAGATTCCTGAGCACTGAAGTTCCTATTTACAGGGTGAGTGGAACATAGTGAAGAAATCTTCTCTGCTGCAGTGTAAACTCAGTGACTTTTTTGTTCTGTCATGTTCAGAAGTGAATTATTCTTCCTTTCTGCAATGACTCTTTCTACCTTTGAAGCTCCCTTTAGCCATCCTCCTCCTGCCCTCAACTCCTTCAGAATAAACAGTATTGATAGTCAGTCTTTCCTTGTAGATCATACAGTCAAGGTAAGTAATGATCTTTTTTTTGTTTTTTACCCTTGCAAGTGCATTGCCCAAGACTGAACGTGCTGTTCTGCCTGAGATTATTACTGAGAAGAGCAAGCAATTCCTTCAGGTCTCTTAAATTGTACTTTTTACATCCTATGACAACCCATGGGTGGAGCGATTTGTGGGGTTTATTGTGTTGGGTTTGTTTTCCAACAGGACGTTACTGACACGTGAATAGCCTTTCTTTTCCTGTCCTTTTGTAGGAAATGCCCTTTTCTGCAAAGTGCAAACCCAAGCCCGTTGCTTCTTGCTGTATATTTGGGTGGCTGCATATTTTTACCGAAGTGTTTTCCGTTTTTATCTAAGTTATCCTTTTATCCAAGTGTTGTCCTGTTATCCATAGTGCTTGCCAATCCAACAAAATCATAGGCACTGGCAGATCTAATGTATCTTCTCCTAATTCTGCTGCTCAGTTAGCAAAGGGATGCACGATACTCTTATGCCTGGGAAAGGTTATTTGGTCCATCACTGTTTTACCTGACCCACTCCTTAACTGCATTATCCTTCTGTAACTATGATTTATGTAACCTTCAAGCCTGGGAGGACTTTATCTAGCTCATGATTGCTTAATTTACCTGTGCTATCAGAGATGACAAATGCCTTTGCAAGTTGGAATAGGAAATGTATTACTACTTTGCTACCCATAGAGCTGAATTGCCTTATAATGGAAGAAAATTAGATTGGCTATGTAAAGTTTGTACTCGATGAGTTCATGCTGGTTGTTGCTCGCCTCGTTATTCCAAACTTTCAAATGTTTACGTTACTTTGGAATTTTCTCAATTAGAATTCTGAAGCTGGCTATTAAAGCATAGAATAGCCCTGCTAGCTGATTTCTCATCTCTTCACTTAGGATATTATTGAGCCTCTGGAAGATAAAGGTGTGTAATTATTTTGCATTAGCTAATGATTCAGAATACACATTGCAGAGAGGAGGCCTGTTTTCATTCTGACTTGTTTTTCTCCAAGGAGCAGGGCAGGAAAGCATAACACCTAGCTACGTACCTACACACAATACAAACCTAACATTTCATTGTTGTGTGGGGTTTTTTTTCTCATCTGTGTGTCGGGTCCTGTTTTTTGCCAGGAGTCTACGTTCTGCGTCGTCCTGCGCGGAGCCCGCCTGGGACAGGCCGTGCTAAGCGACGTTCTTCAGGCCGGCTGTGTCCCCGTCATCATCGCTGACTCCTACATTTTACCTTTCTCTGAGGTTCTGGACTGGAAAAGGTCTGTACCCTCCCTGTTGTACACTGAACCGCTGCCTAATAGACCTTAAATCACCTCAGTGATTTGAATAAAACCTGAGTGGTCACCCAAGTGTACTGGGGGCTACAGGGGGTCGAAGACAGAGTAGGATACATGGAGTCTCTGCCCTTGATATGCATCAAGAGTAGGAGAGGAAAACAAATGAGGTGAGATGACAGCATTTGGTTATCCTGCAGCTGATTGCATTTTTTTTCTAAGACAGACTTGCTTTCTTACCTTGTGCTTGAATTCAGTGAGGACTGGTCTGCATCAGGCTGTTTTAAGGAAAGTTCATGCTAAAACTGGCATCACGTAAATGCTGAGTTCTCTGTAATGTATTGTGATTCCTGAGTTCATCTAAATCACAGAATTGTTTGGGTGAGAAGAGACCAGCAAGATCAGAGTCCCAGCATTGCCCCATCCCTGCCAGGGCACCCCTGAGCCCTGTCCCTCAGCACCACATCTCCACGCCTTGGAAACTCCTCCAGGGATCAGGGGGACTCCAGCCCTGCCCTGGGCAGCCTGGCACAGGCCTGGACAGCCCCAGAAGGGAAGAAATTGTTCTTCAGCTCCAAACTAAACCTCCCCTGGGGCAACTTGAGGCCACTTCCTCTTCTATCTGAGACTGAAAGGTATAATTATTTTGTAATTGTGAAGAGCTTAGATTTTTTCCATGCTTGTGCTACAGCTAATTCCCTATGTTAGGGTAACAGGTACCAAAATGACTAGTTTGTCTACATAGTGCTCTATGTGCTGTCGCTGCTTGATCACTCTGAAAATCTCATCTGCCAGCAAGTCAGTGGCAATCCAGGATTTCTGGGTCTCTGTCCCCTCTGTATTTATTTGTCTGTGCAGATCAGCCCACAGACTTTTGTGGCATGGTCTGTGGGCAGACTGGCTGGTGTTGTGAAGGAACTGCTGCAGAATAATTAATTATGCTGAGAGAAGGCTGCTTTTGTCTGCTGGTATCTTGTGGGTGGCTCTTGTTAGAATAGGACAAGATTCTGGGTTGGAAAAGAAGTTGATGTCTTCTAATGTAGAACTTCTTTCTTCTCATCTTACCATTTGTTTTCTGAGAGATTTCTTTTTTCTTATAGAGCTTCTGTTGTCATCCCTGAAGAAAAGATGCCTGAAATGTACAGTATTCTGCAAAGTGTCCCCCAGCGACAGATTGAAGAGATGCAAAGACAGGTAAAATAATGCACTGGGTTTAAATTCCTTTCCTTATTTACACTTCATCCACCTGCCTTATCCCGAAAGATGCAGAAGCATCCACTGCACTCTCCTCTTAATATTTTGATTATTTGACCCTCTTCTTTCTCCTGAGACAAGACTGCCAGTTTTTACCCATGTAATCAAACTCCATGGCCATTAATTTCACTTTTTCGTGTCCCTTCATTCTTAATGCACCCTGAGATGGAAGCTCTCCCTGAATGCAGGTGCACTGCCAGCTCTCACCTATTAACATCTTTCTGATGAAATCAGTGTGTATGTGTTTCTTTTTTTTTCTCTCCATGGTATTTAAATTGTATTACAGAAGTTCAAGAGTCTGTCCTTATCTCAAGAGGTGCTCTGGCTTGCAGCTGAAGTTTAATTGCTCAAAGTGTGAGGGAGGTATTAAGTCCAAAGTCTTTTAAATATTTTAACTAAGCTGACAATTCCTTTGAGAGGGGAGTTTTACTTATTTGGAGACTGAAATTGCTGAGGTCACAAACTGTCCAAACAAAGTCTGTCAGCTGAGTGTATAGTCAAAGAAATGTCATCTCATTTACTCCACTTGATGCTTTAATTCTTCATCCTTCAGCAGCTGAGGACTGTTGACTGCGTGGGGGTTTTCAGAGTACAAAGAGTTTTGTTCTCAGATTAGGGGATGAAATTCAACCAGCTGGTTCTTCTGGTGGTTGGAATGTATAAATTACATTTTTAGGCTGACAAAGAGAGATGTTAATGTGTATTGTAGGATCTTTCATCCTCACCACCTTACTGTACCGGAGCATATCTTGTTTTAAGGCAGGGAGATTCTGTCACCATTATTTTTCCGGTGAGCAACTGAAACATGGAGGAAGTAAGAGCTGGGTGTGGAGGGAAAAAGTAAACTGCCTGATCTCAGGTGGCTTTTAGAGACACATGGCATTTGTGTAGCCCAACTTCTATGAGAATTGTGCAGATGTTTCCAAAACGCCCTCAGCCAACCTTAGTGACAAAGTCTTTTGTGTGGCCCTTGTGGAAAGCGAGCCGAGCTGTGGTCTGTCAGGGTGTAGCCTCCAGCACTCAGGGTGTTTCTACCTAGACACTGCTAAAAGCTGCACGGGGCGTATCAGTGCTGGATCTGTGTGGAGAAAACCTTCTCAAGTGTAGCAGAAAACATCTTTTCAGAGCTGAATTGTGCTGCCAGCTTCACTTTTTCTGTACAGAGTCTGCAAACATCCCAGCAGCCATCAGAGGTCTCCTCTCTCCTTAGTCCCTTCACACAGATGAACTGCCAGGGATGGCAGGTGAAAAAGTAGCTTTGTTGTTACAGATCCTACAAACACAATTTTGCTTTATTTTTTTTTCCTCTGATGTGAACATTGAGATGTTACCAGAAGGAAGTTTTGCCTAACAAAGCTCAAAAACTGATGTGAGTAGTCTGTTACAGTCTGCATGGGCTTTCTGGCTGTCTGTTTTACTAAATATTGTAAAATAATCTTTTCAGGATAGTGTTCTCCTACCGAGAATGCACTTGACATTATAGACAGCTTGAATGGTAATTTTAAAGCATGAAATCAGGAAAGAACACTAGTTTGGAAAACAAACAAACAAAAAACCCACAAAACCAACCAAACAAAAGTGCTAAACGTTCACAATGAAACACACCAACAAAGCCCACCTTAATTCAGTTGATCTCTAAGTGCTCTGTATTAGCTTCTACTTTAACATAATTTTATGGAGCTACAGATATTTTAATACCCAGAGTGCAGGTCTAGTCTGTGTCTGCAGTGAATTTTATGAAATTGTGGGTGGTTTGCAGTAGTTGGTGCCTTTGTTCGAGAGACCAGGAGCTACTGGAGAGAGTCCAGTGGAGGCTGGGAAGCTGCTGAGGGGCCTGGAGCATCTTGATGCTTTTGTTGAGGATACAGTTGTGTGTTTTGGTAGTGGCAGGGTGAAATCTCAAAGCCTGTCATTCTCTTGTCATTGTGAATTTATTTCTGGCTGCATATTGAGGGTACTTAAACACATTAGCTGTACATTTCGTGTCCTGTCAGCTTTATTTACAAGATAAAGTCCCAGTCTGTGAGATACAGAGTTCTGTGTTCTAACTCTCTGATGTGCTGAAAAATATTTAGTAACTGGAACCCTGTTGCTTTTCTTTGCTGATAAATATGCACTAATATTCCACCAATGTTATGGATTTTTGTTTCCTTCCTCCTCCTCCTCAGCCTCTCAGGAGATTCTTTTATCTGCTTTTAATGAGTAAAATTTTTTCTCTGCTTAATTTCTCAGAGGACTTCTAGCCATACATCTGCTGGAGAGGAGAGGAAAGCTCTTAAAGACAAGTCATTACATTTATAAGATAGAAGAAAATATTTGACAATATTTTCATATTGCTTGTACCCTGATTGTGAGCATCACATGCCGCTGTCATGGAGAGGATGAAATTCGGGTGCTTTAGCTTTGGAGTTGTCGTCTGGTGGTGGTTTCCTGTAGTACAACTTGGCTTTGCCCGGTTGTTCTGTCAGGCAGCTTGTGGTGTAAACACGAAGGAAGTTTATTGATTTGAGCAGAGCTGGTGTGTGGGAGATCAGCACTAATTGCTGCTGTCCTGTGTTGTGCCTGATTGTGCTGAGATCTCAGGAGATGAGCCAAGTTAACTTAGGTGGTGTTCAAACTTCCAAAACACGTTGCCCTCAATTCCTCACTTGGTTTCCTGTCTTTCCTCCAAAAACAGAGGTTAGTTTGTGCAGAATTTGTTAGTTGTTGCAGATTTTTCAGTCCTACACAGGCAGCCTCCATCCATGAGATCTGGAGACCTAGCACGGGATAGTTCTTAAACTCCAACATACTGAGCATCAAAAAGAGCCTCTGCAAGTTGAGCTGCTAAAATTAATAGCAGTCGGGATCAACCTTCGGCATCTCTGGGATCGCTGTCTTGTCTCTTCTCTACAGTACTGTTGTCATTCTCCTTTGCTTTGAAGCTTCCTTGAACCATCCCCCTCTCACAAATAGTTCCATATGGATCCCGGGACGCTGGCAGAAGTGCCCGGAGGCGAGTGGATGAGCAGCTCAGCTGCACAGCTCCTGACCCAGCAAGCTTGGTGCTGCAGCCTCCTGCTTTGGCTTCCTCTGCACCACAGACCAGCAGCCAGGGAACGGCCAACTTCTAAAAGTGGAGGGGCAAGAAATAGGTCTATGCCATTTACTTCTATATGACAGAGAGAAACTTGAAATTTGGTCTTGTTACTGAAGGAGAGTGAAGTAGGTGAAGGGGGGGAAAAAAGCAGAACAAAACTGTGCTGGTATCTGCTTATCCCGTGCCTTGTATAGTTTCCCTTTCAACAGAGTTTTTCTGATGTTTTTTGGGTGTTTTTTTTGAAAGCCTGTTAATCTCTAGAAATTTTTCATCCCTGTAGCTGCTACACAAATGTCTAAATTCTATGGAAGTTTTCCTCTCCAACTCGTATCTGAGCTTCTGTCCCTTTTTTCCCCTTCTGTGAGATGAATCTGAGTATACAGACACTTTATAATAGATTTTTCCTCACTAAATATCAATGTACTCAGAAGCCTTTTAACCCAGATGGGCTCCTTCAGGCATAGGAGCAGAACACGAGAGCACCGTGCGATGGGAGCAGACTGGCTTCTCCTCTGCTTCAGACATTCTTTCTCCCTGAATAGATTTTTAGGTAAGGCAATTGTTTGCAAAAGAAGGCTTTGCGTGCCTCTTGCTTTTTGACTTTGTAGCACTCCCCACCTCCTAAAAATAAAAGTTTGGAGTTAATATCTAGCCTGGAAGAGTGGGTGACTTTGTGCGCTCTAACGGTACGAGAGTGAAGAGCCAGTGTTCTTGGGTGCAGGAATTCTTCTCATCCTGGCTTCCTAGGGAAGCAAGGCTATGATCACATCATAATTTCTTATGTCTCTTCCTGCCCTATTTCAGCCAAACTTAGAGAAGTGGAGGTAAGAAATGCCATAGAAGTAGAGAGCTGTGAATAAGGTGAGCGCCTCAGAAAACAGCTTTTTAAGGGGAAACTTGCACCTCAAGCCGATGGTAATAGAAACCTCCCTTGCAGTTACCCTTTGAATTATTCAGGTTTGGGAAAGATTTTTATATGGAACTGGTGCATCTTACTCCAAAGAAATTTGAGTGCAGCCTGACCAAGTGATAGAAGTGACAAATGAAATTCAATGTGCAAAGCAAGGGCTATATATGGAATTTAAACCAGCCTTCTCATAGGCAGTGATGGCCTCTCAGCTACCTGCAGGCACTTGGAAAAGAGTTCTTTGAGCTGTAATAAATAGCTATGTGTAAATAGAAATTCCATGGTTGCTTCTGGTCAAAAAATAATATAAAGAATTTTTAGAAAAGTAGAGAACAAAATGCAAACTACTGTGCTGCTGGGTAAATCTGTCTGCGTCCTGAATACGTTCCATAGGTGTGGTTCTCTCATCTTAAAAGGGATATATTAGCACAAGGGTGATCAAACATTTCACAGCAAGAGCAATTAAATAGCCTAACTCTCTCCATCCTGAAAGCCAAGGACTGAGGATCAGATGAGGAGCAGGACTATAATACAGAGCTATAAAATCAGGAGCTGGGTTTGAAGGAGGCCTTGGTATTACGATGTCTTGTGGAGTAGCCTTGTCAGACCCTCGGTGGGTTTTGAAATGCAGCTGAACTTCCCTGGCTGCCGAACGCTTCAGTGAGAGCGCTGACCGGGATGTCGAGTTGCCTCTTTGGTATGAACAGACAACTCACTTTCCTGCAGCCCCACAAGCTACTTTCTCAAGCAGTGCCCACGCAGCATTCTCAAGTTTTTTTATTAATTAAAGCTGTAGATAATCGCAGCCTCTTGTCCTCAATTGCAGACAATGAAGAGCTGGAAGGAGATTTAAGTTTGGCTTCAAAAACCCCTGGCTTTCAAACCTGCAGCTGGCCCTGTTTGTTCCCACGGCCGCAATACCTGGCCGAGCCCTTGTCGGGTTTTTGTAGCGCCGGTCCCTCGTGCCTCAGCCCTGACCTGAAGAGAAGTTCAGGCTCTGGGTCAAAGGGAGCTGAAGACACGAGCGTAAATCAACGACTTGTTTTAGTGCCACGTTAAACCAACATGAGTGGCTGGCTTTGCTGACCCCTCCTCCCTTTCATTTCATCTGCTGCTTTGGCTCTTCTTTAAAGAGGGCTCTGCAGAGTAATTTCAGCTCTTATCAGCTTGCTGACAGCTATATGAGCCTTTCTGCTGGCTCCATCCAGGCAATCCCTGCCGGCGTGCGAAACGGCCCCTTCTCGCAGCGAACTGCTCCTGGAGAGAGTTAAAGCCGACGGGGGGGTGGAGGCTTCCTGTGGGTGGTGCCGCGCTCAAAGAGCAGGGGTTTAGTTTGCGTTAGCTCCTTACACAGAACTGCAGTTCCATACCCACGCTGGAAGTTCTTGGAGAGTAGTTAAGTTTTGACAAGTCCTTTTCATGAGAATATTCCATTTCCAGCTGCAGTTGGTTCCCTGCCAGGGAACGGCTTCTGTCTCGGGGTTCTTTAGGCTCATCGTTATCAAATGGAAACGAACTTTCATCTGCCTGCTGTTTCAAGGAGGGCGACTGGAGAGGCTAACCCTGCTGTAATCCTCCCAGAGTGCTTCGCCAGAGCTCCAGGTCCCCCCGTAAATGTCAGGCCTGGACAATTTGCCATCTTATCAGATGCGGTGAAGTTCGGTGCAGCCCTCTCACCCTTCCCCCAGAGGAAAGATTCGTTGCTGCAAACAGCAAAGGAAAGACAAAACTTTTTCCTGGCTCGCTGCCGGGATCGCCAGGGGAGTTGTAGAATCCTTGGCATTTATATAGGAGACTTTCATTGCTCCCGCCACTCCACTCTTGGGTTGTCGCAGAGAGTGTCCTTATCCTAGATTTTTTTTTGCTGTACTGTTGTCTGTCCTGCTCTTTTCCTTTCCAGAATGAAAAGGAACTGTTTCTGTGCTTGTTGTGTTAGAGTGGTCTTCACGGCATCTCTGAGAGCTCAGAGATCTGAGAGCTGCCAGCACCTCGGGGAGTAGTTTTTATCGGATGCAGTTGTGCTGCCTTTGTATCTATGGAGATTTGCAGCCTCTGAACAGCAAAAGGTTAAACTACAACTGGAAGGGGGAAATCGGGCTGTTTGAAGACGATATTATCTTTGGGGCTTTAAGATTAGATTTTAAGAGTCTGTTGGTTGTTGCAAAGTGGACTTTGGGTCGTTACCCTCTGCAGATGGCTGTGCACGGCTTGGGTGGACTGCAGATAAACCCAGATGATCCACAGATTGAAAGGCATGGGCTTCTCGTAGGGAATATGGGAAACCATTCTGTGTCAGGCACATGAAGCCGTTAAGCTGCAAGTAAATGGACGAGGAAGCATCTCTCCTGGTGTTCCTTGTCCTTGGTTGCTCTGCTCTCCTGCTGCTGCGTCATCTGTACCACACCACAGGTCTTTAGCAAATTCCCTTGCTCCACTTTACCCCTTTATTATTAAAAGGGTCAGTGCTTTAACTTTAGTATAAATGCACTGCCTTGCTGTGGGTAAGTTGCACGTGAGTATAGAATCATCAAATTGTTTGGGTTGGAAGAGACCCTTAGAGTCCAACAATTAACCCAGCACTGCCAGGGCACCGCTAACCCATGTCCCTCAGCACTACATATTAAACAGTATATTAAATATATAGTATATTAAATAGTATTAGTAAATACACCTCGGTCAGGTACCCATTTTACTGATGGGTGGATAAACAATTTGGAATTTAGAAGCCGCAGATCCTGTTTTAATGACTAAATCGAGTATATATTACAATACAGTAGGAACACTCAGCATAAACCAAAGTTTTTACGTGTTCTGTAGAAACATTCTGCTGCCAGGTAATCATTAGATGCCTCTTCCTTTACTCTTTGTAGATTGTGTGGATATATCTAATGATTTCTTCAATGCCTGGATGTAGAAAAATCACGTATCTTTGTTAGTAAATTCCTAGCACAGCCTCCTTTTTATTTCTATAACTCCCTTTGGCTTGCAAATGGTGTAACTTGTATTGTCTGAGGGTTGGCTCCTTCCTCCTCCTCTTTCTTTTATTTTTTTCCATTAGCTGATAATTTTGGGTGATCTTTAGAAGTGAAAATGACACCTGGTGTTAGTTGTCTTTGCATATATATTTTATTCTGGTGGCTTAAACCAGCTCCTTCCTCCTGTTTTGAATTATTCAGGTGAAGCAAAAGATGAGTGCAGAGTCAATATGCACACGCTGGCCACTGGTGCACTTCCCATTTTTTTGGTGGCAAGGACTTCTGTAATAACTTTTAATGTTTATCTTTGAGATTACTTCCCTCTTTTACAAAATTTGGCTTCGTGCAGTAAAGAATATTCCTCTTCACCTTGTTCTTCAAGATCATAGAATGGTTTGGGCTGTAAAGGACCTGGAAGATTATCCAGTTCCAACCCCCCTGCCATGGGCAGGGACACCTCCCTCTAGACCAGGTTGCTCAAAACCTCATCCAACCTGACCTTGCAGATACTTGCCAAGAAGAAAAAACTAACTCCTGCTGATGTGCATCAGTTATTTTGTCCATATAAAATTATTCTCAATCCTGATCCGTTGCAGTGTGACCACCATGTGGTTTTATCACAACCAGCAATTATGAATTCCTTTATTTCATCAGGCAGCCCAGTGCACTTGGATTTGTGAAGGATGAGGTGTTTTTAAGTATCTGGAGCTAAGAGTGGTTATTTAAGGTGAGGAGGAAAAAAGCAGCATGTCCTAAACTGAAATTTTTCCTGTAGATATGGGGGGAAAAAAAACCCTGACTGCCAGTTCTTCAGCTTTTATCCATCTAGAAATCACTTTTATCCATCTAGAAATCAGTAAGATCTCTTAGTGCTGGCAGGACTGGCTGTGGTTTAAGTTGTCCAGCGCTGAGCACTGTGTATGTTTGTGCTTATATAAACCAGAGCTGGATGGCTCGCAGGAAACGGAGCAAACCACGGCTTCTTCGAAAGGGCAGGTTCTTTAAGCTTGAAAATTGAGGTATGTGCTGATTTTTTTTGACCGCTATAATATGGTGGTAACCTTACCTAGATTTATTTTCTTATTTTTTTTTTCCCCTCTTGCTTCAAAAAGCTGTTCTTTCATGTGTGTGATTGGCACCGGCCTCGCTTAGTGTTTAGCTTCTCTAATCAAGGGAATTTAAGCTTCTATTCTCCCGGCATTAGTACAGCAGTCATGGGAAATCTCAAACAAGACAGATCTTGTTGCAGCAGTTGACACAAATAAAGGCAGTTGTGCTTTTATTTATTTATTTTTGATGCTGGATGCTGATGAAAAGGCTCCAAGCGTCCTTTTTAGCCTCCTTACGGAGCCAGCCGGCAGAGAGCGAGGCAGCTGCCGAGGAGGGGAGATGCTGGTGGACGCAGGACGAGGTCGCAGTGGGAAGCGGCGGTGGGTGTAACTCAGAAAGCTGGGAAAGGTGTAAACAGATCCCCAATTTATCTGTAGAGTGGGCTCTCCAAACACTGTTTTATTGGCCAGTGGCTCCTGCTTTACTAACCTCTAACCTCTGCAAGGCTGGGAGGTGCTGCCCACCAGGCAGCCTTGCCTTTGAACCCCCCTTGGCTCCTGCCACCTCAAAGGCTCGAAGTCAGATTCCTGTGTTTTCCTTGGGACCTCGGCTCGCTGCGGGACGCCTGCGGCCGGGAAAACCGATCCACCCTCAGAACATAGACATATTTGAAGGCAGCACCCCTGGGACTAGGAACCTATTGCTTTCAGTTTCGGGAGCTGTCCGTCATCCGTCAAGAAATGTGGCTAAAATGTCTGTGTCCCCCCTCCCCTCAACTTGTGGTCATACCGGAGTTGAATGTTCCCTGCAATGACACACACATACTGATTTTCTCTATTTTATTTTTTTCTGGACTGCTGTTGAATCAGTGGCAGCCTAACTCTAGATCTCTGTATACGATCTGACTTTATGTGGTTAACAGGGAGTGTGCAAAGAACAAACTCAGTGTAAAAAGGATGATACAGATCCAAGTGATTTGGACCACTCCGGGTTAGATGTGTCTGCCCCTTCCCAGTAACAGCCTGGAGAAACTGGGTGTGACTGGGGAGCCCTACAAGCCCCTGGAAACAGAAGGGAAAGTGGGCTATTTTTTGTCTACATGATTATCAGCAATGATTATGTAGATAGGAGTATTTGTTGGGGTGGTGTTTTTCCTTTCCTCTTGCTCCATTCTTTGCTGGCTCCGTCTCCCTGCTTGACACCAGTATTCCCAGTCATGGCCGAGAACAGGATGGTTCCTGGATGCTCCCAGGGCTGGTGCTTATTCCTTTGCTCCCCTAACTCAAAATGTAATTTGGCAGTGGGTTTGTAGGGTGCCAGGGCATCAGGTGGTGTGTCCTGGCTGCTGCAGTGTTGCCTTCTGTTCTGTCCACCCCAATGTTTGGATGGTCTGGAGTGGTTAATTCTCACCACCTCTCCGAGGTGACTCTTACTGCTGAGAGGCTGAAGGAGAAGCAAGAAATCAAATGAAACATCAAGCAGTTATCTGTAAATAACAGAAATTGTGTTAAAAACAAGGTCACCCAACTTCCAGGCCAGTGCTGCTGCAGCAGCTCGGCCATGCTCTTGGCAAAGCTTCCAAAACCCAGCTGGTCAAGGAGTAGAAACCAGGAACACCACGAGCTCTCGAGAAGGAAAAGCGTTTCAGCAGAGTCACCCCAACCAGCTCATAAACCTTTCCAAGGCATTTTGGAAACACTGAACTCCTGCAGTGGGGTAAAGTCTTACAGCATCGTGGCGCCTGACCTAAAAGCGGAGAGAAGGGGTGGTTTATGGGCAGTTAACTTTTACTACTCTTTTCTGAGTCTTGGGTGGGTGGGTTGGTGGTTTTGGTTTGGTTCCCCCCCCCCCGTTTTGTTAACATTACCAAATCACAGCCTCCTCTCTTTTCACAGCCCACGAAGTTCCTTCCATGGACTGTTTTCCCTGTCATCTAACGGTTACAGAAAGTATTCTTTTCCTTGCCTCATGCCCAGTGTTTTTCTTTTCACAAACTAATCAAAAGATTTACATTGATCTGCCTTGCACTCTACACCAGGGCACCATTAGTGGCATTAACACTGGAACTTATAAACACTATATCAATGGACTTTGTAACCTGATGCTGGGCTGGCTTGTAAAGAGCTTATAAAGAGATGCTAGGCCCCCAAGTGTGTTTATTTCCAAGGAAAATAACACCTTTCCTAAATAAATGTGCCTTTTGGGGAGTAGGCTGCCCTGGTGCTGTGTCCTGCTGCCTCTTGTCTCCTAGGAAAATAACTGCAAATGCTTCTGTCCTGGGCTCTTGCCTGTACCAGTCTGTGCTGAATCTTGTCGCCTGAGTCTCTGTAGTCCACCTGAACAAAATCCTGGAACTCAGAACGAGTGGAATTGAGGTTTTAGGTTGGATGCTCACTTATGTGGTTGAAGGAATGTGACATTTCCTGTGTTTTCTACAGTTTTGAGGAAGAAAACTCTGCAAAGTTTCTGACCTTTTTATTCTGTCTTGTAGATGTTGCTAGTTCCTCAAACTAGAGATACATGAGTACAAAATCCCAGCCTGGTGGGGGTTGGCAGGGCCCTCTGGAGCTCACCTGGTGCCACCCCCCCTGCTCCAGCAGGGTCACCCAGATCAGGGGGCCCAGCAGCGCAGGGTCCAGGCGCCTCTGGAATCTCTCCAGAGAAGGAGACTCCCCAAGCTCTCTGGGCAGCCTGGGCCAGGCTCCAACCCCCTCCCACCAAACAAGTTTCTCCTCCCGCTCCCAGGGAACCTCCTGGGTTCCAGTTGGTGCCCAGTGCCCCTCGTCCTGGCGCTGGGCACCACTGGAAAGAGCCCTAGATAGGGAAAAGGGAAACGAACAGCTTGGAAAAAACCTATGGAAGAATTCAAAGAAAGTTGGCCCAGGAGTCAGGAACAGATCTTTCTTGTTTTGTTGTTGTTTCTCTCTCCTGTGTCCCAAAAGTGTTCGTGGGATTTTTGTCCCTCCTGGGTGTATTTGCTACATTCCAACATGAGCTTTTCAACCACACCAAGCAGAGCAGAAAATACATTTCAAATGGAATGGACACACATCTTCCCAACAGAAAGCTTTCCCGAAACGTTTAGTAGCTCGGCCTGCTGAGCAGCAGACACCAGCACGCCATGGTAATCAGTTCTGCTTTATAAAAGCAAACAAGGTGGGGAGGAAGTAATGAGACCCCGAAACATCTGTTCGGAGACTTCCAATCCCCTTAGAAGGTTTTGAGTTCTGCCTTAAAGAAACACAACTCCCAAAAATTACAACCAACTGTGGGAACGTTCTCTAGCTCTTTGCGAAAAAATCAATTACGTAAATATTATCCTATAAAAAGTAAATTCCCTCTGCCCTCTTCTCCAGTTTTGCTTCTGGAATAAAGGTGTAATCTCGCCTGACGTCGTCAATGTTCTTTTGGCAGAGAGAAGGCAGATCAGATCCATCCTGGTTTTACCCAAGGAGGGAAAAACAACGCTGAGTGGTTGTTAGGAAGGTGGATAATCATAGATCCTGCAGTGTTAATAAACAGCCTTGGAGTTAGATCAGCGTGGGGATGTTGTCATTTAGTACTGAGGAAATACACAGTCCTGTGGCTATTTCACACAGCTCCTGAATTGCTTTACAAAGTTCTATGTTAAAAGGCTCCATAAAATATTTTCTCCTTCCTGCCTAGTGCTGCTGGTGGCAGTGCTTCTAAACTGTTCCCCAAGGTGAGAAGGAGATGGGAAATCTGCCTTCTCCCTCTTGCTTATTTGGGATATTTTAATAGGGAGGTTCACTCTTGTGGTCAGTTTTTCGTTCTTTGTCTGCTTCTGTTTTTCTTTTTAAATCGGTTGCCGCTGAGTTCTGGAGAACGCATTTTTTTCTCCAGAAATGTGACATAGGGAAAGGGATGCTTCAGTCTGCTTAACGCATGTTTGCTTTATTTAGTGTCTTTTTGGTGTTTTAGGGAGGCAGGCAGTACTTATTCTTACCTGCTTAGATAATTCTACTGCTTTTACAGTTGGATGTAATATTCATTTAATTGTGTTCTTGGTACTCGGGCTGTTATCCAGCTGTGACTTCCCGCCAGGGAGAGGAATAAGGAGAGGGAAGTGATTCTGCCCTGGACTGCAGTGACTTTGTACTCTGTCTGGATGACAAGAAGTGTAATTTTTTGGACATACTCCTCAATCTCCTTAACTAAAATTTGGGAACATTCCGCAGTAGTAGTGCTTATGGTTGTCAGTGTTTTCTCACAGTAAAAGCTGGGCTCCAGAGAGCACTTTGACTCTTTCCTAGTTGGCTTTTAAAAGTTGTAACTTTTTTTTTTTAATCTTCAATATTGAACAGAGCTATTCTAAAGAACTTGTTTTACAAACTACCTGCAGAGTAAAGTTTTAGGGCTGGTGTTTTGGTGACAGGTCTTTAGTTTTGAATCTCAGAGCTTACACTCAAAGTACAGGGTTGCACAGGTATCAAGACTTGTGAATTTGCCTTTTCCCTGCTTTGTAATCTTTCCTGCACACTGTGAGTTAGCCTGGAAATGCTCCAGCGCAAAGTCTTTTAATTGTTCTATAACCTAAATACAAACTCATCCTCTTGTAGTTGATGCTGAATCCTTGGGAGACTGCAAATGAAATTACTTTCTGAAGATGGCCTTCTGCCCAGGGCAGGGCTGGAGTCCCCCTGATCCCTGGAGGGGTTTCCAAGGCGTGGAGATGTGGTGCTGAGGGACAGGGCTCAGTGGTGCCCTGGCAGAGATGGGTTAATGGATGAACTCGATGAGCTTAGAGGGCTTTTCCAACTCAAACGATTCTATGATATTTCAAGATGCTGGAGATTCCTGAAGTAAAATGAAGTTGAAAAATTTCACATCTCCGGCCAAAACGCTTGGAACTCCATTTATTGGCAAAACGTGTCTCCTCCTGGGTTGGATGGGGTCCTACAGGATGATTTGATAATTTTAGGCCTTTAAAAAGTATATTTATGTCTCTAACGGAGAATCGAGTCAGTCAGCGTTTTCATTTCCCAAACTCTGCTTTTCTTCCAGCCTTTGTCTTGCACAGAAACTGCGACAAGATTTAAACTTTTCCTTCCAGGACCTGAGCTTGAAAGCAGCTCGCCTTTGAAATTCGGGGCACAGGCTTCGTTTCAGCGGTTTTACGCTGCCCGCGTTGTCAATTAGCCTGGATTAGTGATGGTAACAAATGAGCGCATCACGTACTTTCAAGTAAAAAACATATATTTTTGTAAACACTACTTATTTTTTGGAAGACTCGGGAAGGTATTAGTTTGGTAGGCTTTTGAAGTGTTGAAACTCTCAAGCTGATCAACTGTCTCTATAATACTGATGTTAAAAAGGGACTTCTAAATCCCACCTTTTAGGCTGTAATGCTTTTATTTGGCTGCACCGTAGATCCCCCTGCCTTCCAAACCCCGAGAATCACAGCACTCTTTTGCTCTGCAGTCAAACTGCTTTTGACATTTTTGAAGAGGGAAACGTGATAAAGTTTCCCTCTTCAAAAACGTGGGAAAGTAACTGATTCCTTCGAGTGTTTTTCTTGTATTTAATCATTTGCAAACTTGTGCTGCTTTTTATTGACCAAGTCTTTTGGGGGCGGGGGCAGGGAAGAGTGTGTGGAGGTTGAGTTTGAAGCCTTCAGGCCCTCTGGAAATACCTTAGCTGCACTAAACATGCCTCCTGATTCAATTTACACCTGAACAGACTGTGCCTGGCAAGCCAACCTTGCTGCTTCAGCACTGGATCCGTGCGGCATGACAGTGGATTTTCTTCTTTTGGCAGGCAAGGTGGTTCTGGGAAGCATATTTTCGGTCAATGAAAGCGATCGCTCTGGCTACTCTTCAGATTATCAATGACAGAATTTACCCCTATGCTGCCATTTCTTACGAAGAGTGGAATGATCCCCCAGCTGTGGTAAGTCCAGTCGTTTGATTTATTCGTAAAACCAATGGTAGGTTGGTTGGTTTGGGATTTTTTTTCATCATATAAAAGGTATGTGCTATGGCACTTGGGAATCGTTCTATGTAGGTGTGTTTGTCTGGAGATGCGTAACTTACGCAGATGAAGCTGATAAATTTTATGGTTTTTTTGCTAACACGTGTGGGTCACTGAAAAATGAGGAGGATGGGGTTTTCCAGAGTTCTGTAGTTGCTTTTGTTGAAATTCCTTCAAGCTTGTTTGTAATGTAGACCTATAAAACATTAGAGGTTTTTATTTTGTCAGGGGCTGCTCTGGAATTTTGACCTTGAGTGATACAGACCATAGTTTACTAATCACTTGGGAGTATCACTGTGCTGAACAATAAACATCCCAGCCTGCATTTCTCCAGGGAGGCAGAAAACAGCACCATCCTCGGGTTAAACCTCAAATGCAGCAAGATTTGGTGGGCTGCTGCCAACTACCAGGCAGTTGACACTTGTTAAACAGTTAAAATATTTCTGAGCTCTTTGACTGATAGTTTACAGCCCTCGGTCTCCAGATAATGCCTCTGTTAGCGCTGTACTTCCACCCTGTACCAGTTTTATCTTCAAAGCATTAAGCAGATATTAACACTTTTTTGTTTTGTTTTGTTTACCTGTAAACTTTTCTGGGCAATACACAACTGGTAATTTCTCCATCAAATAATATTAGGTTTCAGTTCCTGCTGTATTTCCAACTACCTCGTGCCACGGTTTCAAGCAGCCGGGGGAAATGTTGTATTTACTCCCTTAGAAGATAGGTATTCTTTCTTCTACTAATGCAATTTCAGTTTATAGATATATTTTTTTCAGTGTTGATATTATGGACGAGTTGAGTAGACCACATGGGTTCAGCTTTAAATAATTGATATTTGTGTCTGGGTGTGAAGCAGCTGGTTCTTTAATTTACCTGCCCGGAGATGAGGATTCTTCTCTTACACAGTGATAAATAACCTCACAGTTACCCCGTGTTCTGTGGCCGGTATCTAGCGTGTAGCTTTATTTCCCTTACAACTCCATCCTTTCAGGCACGAGCAACACGTTTTTGGATTTAACTGACAGAATCAGAAGCTGGATTTCACATGTGTCACCTGAAAGACACGTTAGTTCTTAAGACTACACCAAACCACTTAATGCTGTTGGGGTTTATTTTCTACAAGAGCTTTTTACTTTGCCTTTAGTTTAGGCTCCTAAATGTACAAGGGAGAGATGGGTTTTTAGTCTCAGCAAAGCTGGTTTTCAGAGGCACCCAAAGAAAAATTTTGCTGGCCAAAGATGAGAGTCTCATCGTTGTTGTTCGTAGCTCCTTTGTTGAAGAAAACACAAAAAACGTTGTTAAGCTTGTATGAAACCTGGTGCCTCCTGCAGCTTCCTACCTGTGCAGCTTTATTCGATGTAGTGGGTGACATTAACTCTGGGGGAGAAAAAAAAAAGGGTAATAGTTACAGGGCTTGGTTGCTTTGGATTCCACAAGGCATCTTTTCAGCACTCCCTGTCTTTTCTGGTTTTGGGACCATAAAAGGTACGTTAAGCTCCATTTTCCCAGTTGAGATTATGTCATGCCCTGGGTCTTTTGGCTCAGGAGCTGCTACGATGGCTTACACCAGGAAAGGAAAAAAACCAAACCGCAGCGAAAGATGCATGCTTCTCCTGGGGCTCTTTCAAATTGTTTGTCTGTTCTTATTAAGGTCATAATATTATTCTTACAAGCAAATGGCAAGAAAATTGATGGAGAGCTTCCAAAAAGCATCAGCATTATGGCAGTTGTAAATACGAACTCAATTCTTGATAATTCTCCTCCTCTCCCTGTCAGTCTGTTCCTTTGACGTGTTACTGAAATGAAGCAGTTGAAGAGATGAGCCTGAAGCTGAGGTTTTTTTATATCAAAGAATGAGATCAGCCAGTAGATTCTGTCAGAAGGGCTCAGAAAGTGGATTAGATTTAAGCAGCTAAACAAAAAAAAGATGCTGAATGAGTCAGTATTATAGCTCCGTGATGTATTTCAGCGATCCAGCTTCATTCGTGACAGCATCGGCATTTGTCACTCAAGAAGGAACAGCTCAGAACTCCCACGTGTCTTGTGGCTAAAATATTTTTGGAGAAGGGTTTAGAATCTTCATCTAAACGTGAAATGGTGGCCACAGCAGCTTGGCTCGTGATTGTGCGGCACGTAAACGCTCTGCTTGGCTCTGGAGAAGCAGAGAGGGTTAATTCCTCTGGGTTTGCCCTGTGACCACTTGAGGATGGGAAGCAGGATGAAATACTTTCTCAAAGTATTCAATAGGAACTTATCATGAATAATTGGAGCTAACTAGAATAAATCAAGGCTTGCTTTTTTTTTTTTTTTTTTTTTTGGTCTGGTAATTCGTAATTGAAACCACATTGAGGTTAGATTGATATTTAGAACAACTCAGCTGAAAAAAAAAAAGCCTTACCCATGGAGGCGGGGCGTACACATCTCTGGTGTGCTTGGACATTTAGAAGGACCGCTGGGCTGCTGGTTTAAGTTCAACGTGATGTCCTTAACTCTGGGCTTTGAAAAGGCAACGAGGTGCTGGTGTTCGGACTGTGGTTTCACTGGTACGTGGCTACAACAAGCGGTCTGGCCGTTGAAAATGAAATACACAGGGGGGAGGACCCATGGTCTTGTTCGTAGGAGCAGTGAAAACTTAGGGTTCTAATGAGAATCCAGCTCCCTTGATAGCTTGTCCTTAATGTGTTTTCCTAAAATAGACCTGAGTTGGCTTTAATGACCAAGAGGAAGGGCAATATTTGATGGATCTATAGGAAAGACCAGATATTTAGATATTTTAGACTGGATTCTTTACAGTGAGGGTGCTGAGAGCCTGGCCCAGGTTGCCCAGGGAAGCTGTGGCTGCTCCATCACTGGATGTGTTCAAGACCGGATTGGAAGGGGCTCTGAGCAACCTGCTCTAGTGGGAGGTGTCCCTGCCCAGGGCATTGGAACTGGATGATTGTTCAAGTCCCTTCCAACCCAAACCATTCCTTTGATCCAAACCATTCTGTGATTCTATGAAAGGAAGGTGCCTTATTTCTAAGGCCTTATCACACAGAGACACTCGTGGGGAGCACATTGGGAACAACTGCTGCATGAATCCTGCCCTGTGCACGTACCCATTCCCGGATTCTCCTCTCTCCCCAGCTTCAGACTATTCCTAAAATCTCCCAGTCCTCCAGGTCCTCCCACTACTTTGGATTTTCTCAGACAACCGAGACAGTGAGCCTTAAGTGCCACAAGATTACTCGCCGGAAACTGGTGTTTGAACTTGATCCTTTTGGCCCATAAAAATGATTCACGGCACCCAACCTATTAATCTTAGATTAATTATCCCGGCTTTTTTGATGCTATTAACTGGGAGGGCAAGAGGGAAGGGTTGTCTTATCCATAGTTGAGTGTCAGCACTTTGTTAAGGAAAGGTGATGGACGATGGAGCCACTGGTGCCGTTCGCTCCTCTCTCTGTGAGTCAAAGTCCCATGAATTTCCATCAAGAATGTCCGTAAAACGGAGACCGGAGCAAATGTTCCTTCACCGCTTGGTTTCTTGAGCAGTGACTGGGAGAACGCATCCCTGTGTCATTATCCATTTCATGCTTTGCTGCCATAATGGAGATTTAATTAGATCGCTGTTGAATTAATTGCCTGTATGGTTTGCTTTTCCCAAGCAGAAATCTGGAAGGCTTTAGCAAATTATGGAGGCTTGAATTTGCCCGATTTCCTGCAGAAAGTGGGGTCAATAGGTCTCAGACTGTAGACACACTCTTCAGGCAGGCAGCAGGGGGTTGGCTCTTAATGGCACTTGAGAGATGCTTAATTGCCTTTTTGAAATGTTTTTCCCCAACGAGAGGCATGGTTCTCCCATCCATTAGTGTGTGTCTACAGGCTTCTCCCTCCCTCCAGCATCCTTTAGCAGAGGCAGGAGCAAAACCCCCTCAAAAGTTACCTTATTTTTCCCGAGTTATAATCAGCAGGGGAGGATTTTCAGGACTACTTTCTGAAAGTAGTACAAGTTGGAATGTCAGTAATGTACCTAAAACGTAGGTTTTTAAGGGAAAGCGCAATGATTTTTTTGGACACGTCTGCATGTGCGTGCACACGTGCCTCTTTTTTTTTTTTTTTTTTTTTTTTTATTCCCTGTAAATACCTAAAATAGTCAGATGACAGAAAAGAAATAACCCGTTTCCAAGGATGTTATAGGAAGCAATTTGTTAGGAAATGCTGCAGCACCTTCAAGTGGGAGCCGTTAATTTAGGTGGCGATACTCACCCGTGAGTAGAAAATACAGTGTCGTCACGTAGATTACTCTGTGGACTTTACTCAACCGAGTATTTCTACTCGTAGGACAGAAACATAAGATTTTCTTGGCTCTCTACCGTGTAGGGTGTTAAACTTCCACATCAAGTAGCAGTGAAAAGAGGTTTCCGAACGTTGTTTTAAGAAGCTGCTCGACATTACAAGGGTCATTTGGGTAATGGCGGTCTTGGGGAGCGGGGGTTGCGTGGCAAGGAGTCGGTGGAGCTTTAATGAGCCGGATTATTCTCTGGTAACGTTGCGATTTGCTGTGGGAATTACGGAAGCTGGAGCAAAATGAGGGGGCTGTCCCCATCTGCCTCCAGCCGCCTTGTGAAATCAGCAAAAGGTATCTAGAAAAGCTTAAATTTTAGGAAATGAAATAGTCTGAAAGCAGAGTTGTCTCTGCAGGTATCAGTTGCTGAAGTACTGGATATATAGAGTTTGGGAACCACGGAGTGTCGGCCCCTGCTGTCACAGGCGGCCACGTCCCTCTTCTGAACCCAAGGTCCAGATTAGATTATTACTAATTCTACGTTATCCTATTGCTCCTGTTGGGGAAAAACGAGAACTTCGCGCTTTCCGTGGGGAACCTCACCCTAACAGTTTATGCTGATTGCTACTCGCACCAGACCCGATAAACGACGTGCAGCCAAAGACTAGTCCGTCTTCCCAACTATTTCAGGAAGTCTGCTGAAAGGTCTTGCTCCTGCCGTCAGATCCTTGCCTGGAACATCCCCTTAGACCATCCTGGATAAAAGAAGTCAGCGCTGTGCTTGACTTTAAGCTTCTCTTTCCCACCTCACATATTTATTCCCCCTTCAGCGATGTGTTTGTAGAAGGAAATCATATTCACGTTGTATTTTTTTCACCTTTACCACAACAGTCAAACTATTTTTTTTTCAGTAAATGGACTCTCTGTTCTCCTCGGCCTTGAAGTTATTCTAGTGAGAGGTGTCTGACCACTCAACATGAGGAAGGTGGTTGTTGGGTAACCCAAAAACTAAAGAAGGAAATGGAAAATTGTGGTTTATTTCCTGCGAATACGAGCTGATAACTTTGAGCCTGTAAATGGTGCTTTCCCCCTGGTGGAGGCAGGCTCCTGCTCCTAGCCTGGCTGGAGAATCTCGTGGTGTTTCTGGAAACCTCTGGCAGTCATTAACCTCTTAGGAGCGTCCGTGGTTTTTACAGGCTCGGATTCAAGCTTGCCCTGCAAAACGGCATCACTCAGTTTCTGTTTTCCCATCTCCCTTTTTCACCTCGTTCCCAAAAGATCTTGATTTTCCCCTTTGCTTCTCCGTCCGACCCCTGCTTGGAACGGCAGCTGGGGTGGAAAAGTTGAGCCTGAAACGCTGGCGCTTTCATTCCTGTCGAACGATTGCTTTGCTGCTGCCTCCCCTGTGCTCGGCTCCAGAAGAGGTTGGCACATTCAGTGAGAATTCAGTTGTCTGTCTTGCCTTCTGCCAGCTGAGCCGGCTTCCTTATGCTGGCAGAGCAGTGGAGGAAGACCTTTAAAGTCTTGAAAGGGTTGCCCTACTTACAATTCCCAAGAGTAGAGAACACTCTGAAATTCATCTTTGCATCTCATGGCTCTTTTGTTGTTGGATTGTTGGGTTTTTTTGGTGCAGTAGGTGTTTTTGCCACCATTGATCTCACGCAGTTTTGTGGAAGCTAACACATTATTCCTCTTAGTGCAGTATTAGTATTAGTGTGGCTGAGTATTCCTGTCGCCTTTTTCACGTGGGTACACATCTTAGGCCAGGTTTATGGTTTTGCTGCTTTGGTTTTATAGAATCGTAGAATCCTTTTGGTTGGAAGAGACCTCTAAGCTCATTAAGTCCCAGCGTTGCCCCATCCCTGCCAGGGCACCACTGAGCCCTGTCCCTCAGCACCACATCTCCACACCTTGGAAACCCCTCCAGGGTATTGTCCTCATTAATTCTTTTTTTGCTTCTGAAATTGTGGTGCTGAGTAAGTTTTTTGTTTGTTTATGGAGTCCTGACTGTAATTAGGAATGTCTTGAAATAGTGATCAGTCGTGCTCGCTGAGGTCAGAATGCACCTTGATTTTCCTTCTCCACAAATCTCTCTGCCTCTTCCACTTTATCTTGTACCTCAAAGCCCTCTTGTTCGCAGTGGTACAGTTGGGGAAAGATGAAAATGGGATTCAGAAGGAGATTAGAATAAAGGTTTTGAGAAATTCCTGATGTCCCTCGTTGCCAGAATTGGAGAGTCAACCTGCCTGATCTGAGCAAATTCCAAACCTGGCGGCTAGGCCCTGGCTATGTGAAGTACTCCCTGCCGTAGTAATTACTCCCTACTCTGATAAGTCACTGTAATCAAATTGTTTCCCCATTTTCTTTTGCAGAAATGGAGCAGTGTAAGCAACCCACTCTTCCTTCCCCTGATCCCACCTCAGTCCCAAGGTTTCACGGCCATCGTTCTGACCTACGACCGGGTGGAGAGCCTTTTCCGAGTCATCACGGAGGTGTCTAAAGTGCCCAGTCTGTCCAAGCTCTTAGTTGTCTGGAACAACCAGAATAAGAATCCACCAGAAGGTAAGACCAGGGAAGTTCTACTAGACTGTATTCTAGGGCAAGTGTGGTTCAAAGTTGTTTGAGTGCTTGGAGCTACAAAAAACAAGTTAGGTTTTGACTGATTAAATGAAAACTGGGGATGTTTTTGGGTGTCTGAAAAGGGGTTCCCACACCACCAGAATATCCTGTGGAAATACTGGAGCCAGCCCAGTAAGACAAGACCGATGTGCCCTTTAAAAAATGTTTCTGTTTCCAACACACAAAATACTAAATTGCTCTGTACGGTCTTTCTGAGTGAGTCTGGTGGAGTCTGTACCATACTTCAAATGTTTTGAGTTCATGGTTGTTGTAAGATGAAGGCACATTGGCAGACCTTTCCCCGAGCGATGTACATGTGCAGGTTTTTGGAAGAAGATTTGGTTTCAAAAGTATAGGAAGGACTCCAGAGTGAACTCCCTGGAGTAAATCAGTAAATCTCTGAGTTAATTCATTTAATTTTTGGTAGCTGAGATGGGCTTTGCCTGCGTGGGTGTCCGCTGGCCCTGGCGTGCTGCCCTGCTCTAATCCCTCATGCCAGGACCTCAGTCTCTGCCCAGCTCTTGTTGCCCACATTCTCAAACCCAAGATCCTAATCCCATGTTTCTCTGTCTTCTTCCCTGTCTTGTCACTGTGCACACTGTGGCCACTCTGTCTCCCACCAGCTCCCTTGTTTTCCAGCCCTGCACTAGCTCCTGAGACCACGCTTTTCTAAGTCTTCTCCCAGGTCCTCGCCTGATGTTGGTGAATTCCATCAGGAAATCGCTGTGGAATAGAATCATGGACTGGTTTGGGTGGCAAGGGGCCTTTCACAGTCATCTGGGCCCACCCCCCTGCAGGGAGCAGGGACATCTGCAATTAGAACAGTTTGCTCAGAGCTCCATCCAACCTCCCTTGGAATGGTTCCAGGGATGGGGCGGCGACCACCTCTCGGGGCAGCCTGGGCCAGGCTCTCACCGCTCTGTGTCAGGACATTTCTTCCTTCTCTCCAGTCTAAATCTCCCTCTTTTAGTTTAAATCCATCCCTCCTTGTTCTGTCCCAACAGAGCCTGCTCAAAAGTCTGTCCCCCTCTTTCTGCCAGGCCCCTTGAAGTCCTGAAAGGCCCCCAGAAGGTCTCTGCGGAGCCTTCTCTTCTCCAGGCTGCACAAGCCCAACTGTCCCAGCCTGGCCTCCCAGCAGAGGGTTCCAGCCCTCCCAGCTTTGCCCCATGGAAGGGAAGGGAACTCAACTGGCTACTCCTCTCCCGTACAGGCAGCTGCTCGGATGCCACCCATTTCCATGCTTAGTGCTTCCCAGGATGAGCTGCTTCCATGCTCTGAACACTCGTGCTAAGTCCTGAGCGGACAATGAAAGCTGCCTCTTCTCCTTCTTGATTAAATGCTGTAGATACAGGAGCTGTAAATCAGTGTGTTTCCTGTACACTGTACGTACAGATCTGTCAGTCTCCAAAAATGAGGTGATTTGGTGGGACGAGGTATGTCGCCTTCGGGGAATACGTGCTCAAAAAAGCTCTGCAATGTGGATTCTTGCAGTAAAGAGGCGGGTTTTTCCTAAAAGTGAGAACGCTTAATGCTCTGTTCAGCTGTGTGAGCACCAAAGGCAGGTGGATTTAACCCAAATGAATTGTTTCCGCCTTTCGCCCGAGTGCATCTGAGGTGCAGGAGAGCTGAAGGAAATAACTTGTGAGAATGAGCTTTGTAGTTAAATCGCTCTATTGATCTTGGACGTAGAAATTATTGAAAGTTAAAGTGTGTTTATTTTTTTTCTGCCTTGATTACCACTAAGTCACAAACTAGTTTCCAAAAATAAAACAAAAAGGCTTTTGCCTGTAGGTTTGAGGGGATTTGAGAGCACAGTTGAAGGCAGTTTTTGCCCTTACATTCTCCTAAGCGCTGCGTTAGCGCAAAAAACTCTTTTGTCTCGAGTGTCCCTTGTCCCTTTGTTGCTGTTAGAACCACTGTAATCTCCTGGCCTGTGGCTGGAGAGAGGTCAGTTTGATTAAATTAACTTGGTTTATTCCAGATCCACGCAGGGCATTCCACTTGGCTCTTGAGCCAGCCTCTCGTTCAGTCTGTCTGTTAGTGATCCTAATCCTTGGACTTCAAAGCCTCTGCTGTTTATAGCCTGTTAAAGCCAGGAAGTTTCTGATGGATTAGAGCAAGGAATGAGTTTGAAGTTTGTAATGTGCACCACTGTCACTGATAAACTCGGGTTTATTACCCTACAGTAGGATCTGCACTTTTATGGCTATTCACTTGTAATTGGTTCTAGGAAAGCCGAGGTGCTTGACCTCCCGGAGCATCGAGGGCTCCGGTTCCTGGCCCTTCCCACGGCAGGGACACGGGGCGGTACAGAAGCAGGTCTTGACTTTGGTCGTCGCAACCCTTTGTGCCTTTGGATCGGGTTGGTTTGCGGGTGGAAGTGGGAGGGGCGGGCGAGTCGCCTTCCTTAGTCATCACGTGCAGAAAGTTGGGAATTGGATTTCGGTCTCCTGAGGTGGGGCGGGTGGGTCGTGCCACGCAAATGTGGGGTGTGGCTGATCCTTCCTTGCCTCTGTCCACGCCAGAAAAGTGTTAGAACTGAAAATAACGTTGTTATCCAAGCAATTTGTAATGAAATGGAGGGAATCTGTCCCTAGGCGTGGAAAGTTTTGAAGTACGTGCAAATTCTAAAATTAAGGTTGGGGGGTATTTTTGGGTTTGTTGTTGTTTGTTTTCTTTAATGGATCTTACAGAATCAGAAAGTTGTTTAAGTTGGAAGAGACCTTTAAGATCATTGAGTCCAACTGTTAACTCAGCACTGCTGGGGCACCACTAACCCCTGTCCCCCATCACCTTCAGAACATTGACAAATAGTAGATTAACTGGTTATTCCCATCAGACTGGAAACCAAGGGGCTGATCTTCTGGAACTCAAAATATGAGCAGTGTCTTAGGAAGAAAAAAAAAAATATACAGCTGCAACAGAGGAATCTGGGAGCAACTCAGATGCCTCACGCAACTGTTTTGGAGTTTCCAGAGAGCTTGTGATGCTGAAACTGTTGGCTCTTCTGTGTGAAATAGCAGAAAATATCACATACCACGATGGTTTTAACCTGGGACCTTCAAGCTTGATAGAACCATCTTGCCGATCATAAGTGCTCTCTGGGTTCAGGGGATGTGATCTCTGCTCTCTGCCTGTGGCTGAGCTTTGCCTCTATCCTCAGCCATTCCAGGGTAAGCAGGAAGCCTGTCAACCCTGCATCTACGATATTAATAAGAAGATTAAAAGCTTTGAAATATTACAGGAAAAAAACCATTTTTTTTTTCTCACTCGCTCTGCATCCATTAAAATAAACATTGTGGTCCCAGTGCCTGCTGCTGGGAATATTTGCGTAGACAGGATGTTTTTTCATTTTCTCCATCAGCCAAATACTTTTGCCCTTTCATTTGTATTTGTCTAAACTGCTCATTCTGAAATTGAAGAAAACAGTCCCTGATAGAAATTTCCACTGATGTTTCATCACGTGTGTTTCAGACAACTGAAGAGACCCCTTTGTCTCCCACAGAATCGGTATAAAAGTGTGTAAATGCTTTAGGGTCAGTAAATACACGACAAGCTCCAAACGGTGTGTGGTAGCTCAGCTCCTTAGCTTCAGTTCGAGAAAAATGAAAAGTGTGCTTTAAAGAACTTGTACTTTCTGTAGAGTTTTTTTTATCGGTTGTGGTCCCTGGAGCTAAGCTGCTGATAAACTTGGGATAAGGTACAGACTGTGAGGCTTATGGGTATTACTGCAATAATCAGCTTTGGGTTTCCCTTTGATACTATTAATGGACAACATGGATAGAAACCCACCGGGGATACGGAACCTGAGTATCCTGGATCTTAAGGAAGTGGTAACTTTTAAAACAATAATGAAAAAATCTTCAGTGGCAGGGTTGGCTTTTTTCATGCTGTGCTTTTAATAGTTAGCACTTGCAGGAATGGTTTTTGAACATCTCTTTAGGTTTTGAATTAATTTGGTTTCTTGATGATGAACTGAATGGTGTTTTCCTTGACTAGCTAGAGAAGGAATTCACCATCTTTTTAATGTTTTAAATCTTTTATGTTTTAAATCCACGGTTTTAATCTTCCGTGGATCGTCTTAGGAACATTTAGCAATGCTATTTCTCAAGGAAGTCTAGAAATGTAGCTTAACAAGCCCACCTTAACAAAACTGGGCTCTAAATAAGGCAGGAGGCACAGAATCAGCCGCTCCCCTTGGTAACTCTTCCAGGGGTTAACCACTGTTACTATTCAAGATGTTTGCCTTGTGTATGCTTTAAATTTGCCTGGCTTCAGATTCCAATTCTTGTTTTTTGTTATGTCTTTCTCTGGTTGGTTGAAGTTATGTGGCATTTTTCTTCCTGTGTAGATACTTGTACGTGTTAAATCAAATCCACTTTTTGGTCCTTTTTTTAGTAAGCTCAACAGATTGATCTCCAAGTTCCACCAGAAGGCATTTTCTTCTGCCCTCAGATAACTTGTGTGGTTCTTTCTTGCATTTTCAGTATATTCTCTACTGTGAATACATATGTGGGAAATACAAGAAAGATGGGGACAGACTTTGGAGCAGGGCCTGTTGGGACAGGACAAGGGGAGATGGGTTGAAACTAAGAGGGAGATTAAGAAGCTTTTGTTTAAGATGTGAAGAAAAAAATAGTAAAGAGAAGCTAAGAAGAAGTACAGACTTGTACGAAAGTTGAAGTATAATACTGAATTCCACTTTTTTTTCCCCTCTAGATTCCCTCTGGCCAAAGATTCGTGTTCCCCTGAAAGTTGTTAGAACTGCAGAAAACAAACTCAGTAACCGCTTCTTCCCCTACGATGAGATTGAAACGGAAGCAGTGCTGGCTATTGACGATGATATCATCATGCTAACCTCAGATGAGCTCCAGTTTGGCTATGAGGTAAGAGAATGGGGCTTTTCCTGTCTCCTACCCTGCACGTGGATGGAAAGCAAAGGAATCACTGAACGGTCTACTGGTTCAGATTGTTGCATCTCTCTTTACCGTAACAGCTCAATGCTGATTAAAGTATTTTTAGACAGTCGTTACTTGATGTAAAAACACTGCCAGCCAACAGAAAATTTTCAGTAACAGGAACAGTAACGCCAAGAGAGTCCAGAAGACGCTGTGTAAGTGGTGTAATGGAGGCAATCTGGGAGGGGAGATTCGGAGTGGAGAGAAGGAAGAGATTGTTGCTGCTGAGGGTGGTGAGAGCCTGGCCCAGGCTGCCCCGAGAGGTGGTGGCTGCCCCATCCCTGGCACCATCCCAGGGGAGGTTGGATGGGGCTCTGAGCAACCTGCTCCAGTTGCAGATGTCCCTGCTCCCTGCAGGGGGGTGGGACCAGATGACCTTGAAAGGTCCCTTTCCACCCAAACCAGTCTGGGATTCTATGAAACTTGACTTGTTCTGCCTCTGAAGTGAAAGACTGTTAGTGAGCAGCGAGCGTTTGGACTCCAGGCATAAGCTGTAGGTGTGCTGAGGTAATAACAGAGATGTTAAGTAGTGGAGACAGAGGTTTAATCTATCACGGGTGTCTCCAGAAAGGAAACGCTTCCCTTGCCAGGTTCAGAGTAATGGGTTAGTCCATGAAGTGTGAAAGACGGAATGAAGAAAAGACAACTGAAGGGATGGGGTTTTTTTTGGCCACGTGCGCCGTCGTCTACGCTGAATGTTTGGAGCCCAGCAGAGCAATCAAGAGTTGGCAACTCTGTGAGCTGACTGGCTTTGGTCTGTGTGGGTGCTTGCAACTCCGAGTTTTGAGGGTGAGCTGATGGGATGAAAGACTGCAAATCCGTACCGTGCACGCGGCGTAAATCCTGCCTCCCTTTGCAGTTTGCTTCTCGTTTTCATCGAGCTGTCTCCAAGTAAATAAAACTTAACTTTTCTAAAACCCTAAGTGGCAGTGTAAGTAGTTCCAAATGAATCCGGGCTCCTGGCAGAGCAGGCTTGGAGAGCTTCAAACTGCAGCTGAGTTTCAGCTGTGTCAGCCAGAAGCGATGAGAGGTAAAACCGTGGTGCTCGTGGCTCTGAAGCCTTAATTTCAACTTCTTCTCTAGAGAACATCTGTAACTCCAGCTGTATTGAGTCTGGTCACTTAGGCAGGAGTTATCCTCGTGAAAAAAAAAACAAAACAACCGTGAAGCAAAGAAAAGTTGAGGTGAATTCCCCTGTAGTCAGGGTGATTAGGTGGCAGTCGGGACATGCAGCCCTTCATACCCAGGTCGAGCTGTTGGACTAATTCACTGGCCTTCTCTGGACCAGGGGCGTGGGTGGAGGGACTGTCTGAGTGACAGTCCTTGTAGTCGGTGTGCAAATGGAACTCCTTGAA
This sequence comes from Baryphthengus martii, assembly GCA_013396935.1. Lineage (NCBI taxonomy): Eukaryota > Metazoa > Chordata > Aves > Coraciiformes > Momotidae > Baryphthengus > Baryphthengus martii. The sequence continues at coordinate 255,171 of VWZK01010802.1, read as the reverse complement.
CCTGGCAGGCCGAAAAGTATCACTTTTGCAGCTTTTTGCATTTTCTTATAAATCCAATCCCTTTTTGATTCTGGGAATTCAGCTTACTACACAAAATTCAAACCCCTTCTTGAGCAGACAGCTGAGACAAACCCGTGGGTAGTTCAAATCCCTATATTTTGAAATCACCTTTTTTTTTTTGTCCTCCTCTGTAAAATAAATGAATAGAAATGTCTTTGAATGCAGAAACACAGTGATATTATTTTATAAATACACGTTTTCCCCATGTAGAGGGTGAGTGATGTAGTTCCTACTCCAGCACAGAAATCAGGGGTTGAAGATTGATCTTTCCTGTCCCTGAGTGTCTGTGACTTGCTTGACAGCCCCGAGCTGGCTCCCAGATGTTTAAATTGTCCTCGGCCTGTGATAATTTATTTATCTGTTTATGTGTGTTACCAGAAAAGTATCTCTCGAGCTCTTGACTCATTTGCAGGGGAATCCAGAGGGAACAGTAGCAGCATATAATGTTACTGGAGAGTTTTCTTTTAAAAGGGAGGCGGCCGCTGCTGCTTTGGTCCTAAGAAGGGCTGGAAACGTGACATTCAGTCATTTTCTTTTCTCCTCCTGACATCCCTGAGCCTTTACATTTAAACATGTGGCAAACCCCCTCCCTGTCACAGGCTTGTCTGAATGAAGAGAGCAAGCCAAAAAAAAAGCAGGAATCTTTGATCTCTGTACACTTTCGGCCATAAAAAATTATAGTAACACTCAAAGTGTCAGACGTTTTTTTTACTTGTTAAAAGTGAACTATTAGGGTACGGTGATTTATGACACGGCGTAAATCTATTGGAGCAAGCAGAAAAATAGTCCCTGTGTGCTGCTGTGTTAAAGAGGGCAGAGGAATACTCACGACATTCTGACTTAGAAGGAAAAAAAAAAAAAAAAGAGTATTTCTGTGAAGTTACCTGATGAAATCACAGGCCTGACTTGGGGCACTGGGGAAAAAAAAAACCAGCAACCTATTAGGGCTGGACAACTTTTTCCTCGCTTACTGATCTTTTTCGTTTCACAGAGGGAGCATCAGAGAGATTCAAGAAAAAGAGCAAGTATTTGGATGGTCATAACCTTTAAAAAAATGAAAGCAGAACAAGACTTCTTGTGAAGTATTCACGTGGCACTTTGTCCTTACAAAAAGTGTTACAGCAGTGATAGAAATAATCAAAATCGGGGTTATCGCTTTGAGCCCGTGGCTTTCGTTGGTAGAAAATACTGTTTGGTGCCTTGCTCAGTTTGTGGGTTTTTCTGTCAGAAGCTTTTTGCCTTCTGCTGGTAGGTGCTCTTACTCTGTCTCAGAGCTGGTTTTCTCTGCTGTTCTTTAAAAAAAAATCAGCTCTCTGATGAATATATTTCAGTAGGCTAAAATCATCATCAAGATTGAATGCCTGCCTTAGAAGAATCTTCCTGTACCCATTTTGACCGTTAAAAGTGTATTTTTCGGCATTTTTTTGGTCAGAGGAATAATATAACTCTGCTTACCAAAAGACTTCTCCATGGGTAACTGCTGGCTGCATTCAAAGCTTATCTTCTAATCAAAGTTATTTTACAAATCGTGTGCACGTGAGGCATTGTGTATGTTTTTGCTTCGTTTTTAAGTAATAGCCTCGGTAAACACCGTCCCTTTGAGTTGAGGGTGGATGAGGCTCTGGGTGGAGAGAAGAAACACGGATTCCTCGGGGTTTCTTCCATTCATGGAGGACAGTCAGTATTTCATTCTTACAGTGTTGCCCCGTAGCTTTGGAAACACCGATTTATTTTTCTGTTTATTGAATTTTTAAAATCTCTACTTGTAATTAGCCAGTTCCTGACGTTGCGTGTGGCTTAATATAGTCTGATCAACTCCGTGGGTTAAATGTTGAAGTGTGTTCTGCAAAAAGGAAGCGCTTCTGTGTCCTGGCTAGGTGGAAAATGAGGGGTGGCAGCTCTTCTCCTGGCACAGCGAAGCAGCACAGCACTGGAGGCTGGGGAGAGGCGAGACCGGAGCAAGGCTCTTTATGTCACTTGGGGAACTCGGCTGGAAACAAATTCACCATCGTTTTCTCTTGGTGTCTCTTACAACTTTTTTAGTAAAGCTACCCAAAGTCAGAACTTCTGTTGGACTTTTCACCTGGGAGATGCTTCCTCCAAGAAGATTTATCATCGGTGTCGCCCAGCAGAGTCGTCGGGGTGGCGTCGCCCGCTAACGGTTGGACTTGATGATCTGAAAGGTCTTTTCCAGCCTCCTCCTCTTCTCTTGGCAGTGTGTTTTTCCTTGGCTCTGTCCCTTCCCGGTATTAAATCAGACTACCCCGCTTTAGTCTGGGAAAGCTAATGAGATCACTGGCTAAACTGGAATGTATTCCTAACAGGGTGATAAATCATAGGCAACCCTTAAACGAGAAAAGGGACGGCAGTACGAACCAGAGAGCAGCGTAAGAACCATCACCGCTGTGTTTATTCTGAAAGCTTCCTTAGAAGCAGTAGCTGAATATATTCATTTTGGCGCAAAACACACGTATGGATTCGGGCAATGAGCTGGATGCAGGTTTTTGGAGCCTTTCCAGGAATTACCGTGGAAGGAGCTAGTGATGAACCTTGTGGAAAAGCCGAGCTTTTCCGCTGCCGTCGATCGCGAGCGTTACCTTTAAAAGGGATCGTTGTTCCAAGTAACCACGTTATTTTTATAGGCGCATCAAACGGACAATTTTCAGAGGCCAGAATCGGGGTTAGGTTGAGCTTTACAGTGATGCAGAGAAATCCAAATGGATACTGTGCCTTGGAGTTGGCTTTTAGGCAATGTTGTTTGGGCTTTCTAAGATGACACCGAGGGCAAAACCGAGAAGGGCCCGGAATCACCGCTTCTGTGTCGTGAAGGTGCTGAAGTTCCCTTGGGAAGCAGTTGAGTTTTCCTTTCGTCTGCCTTTTAACGCACGTGTTCTTCCCTCCACGGGAATTCTTCGCCCCGTACCGTGCAGATCTGCAGCGTTCTCTCAAATCCTTTGTTGAGCCTCGGTAGCTTATGTGATGGTGCCTTCCAACAGCAGGGAGATGGGAGTTTTAATAGGTTAAAAAAATTATTAAAGCTAAATCATTAGATTTTTGAGTCCTGGAGAGCAAGGAATAGAATTTTGGAAGAGGGACTGTCCATACCTTTGCATTTGGATTCTTTATGAACGTTTTTGACCTCACGTCAAAATAGATATCTCAAGCCCTCACTGATTTGCCTGCCAAAAATCTATTTATTTTTTTTTTTAATAAGACAATGGCACCAGCTTGTACCAGCATCCTGCGAGTTCAATTCCAAATCATCTCTGCTTTCAGGAGCCCGCTGGGTTAGAGCATTGTCCTGTCTAAATACTATCCCAGTCCTTGTGCCCTGGAACTGTCTAGAAAGATTGATTTCTGGGTAAAGTACAAGTCGGGGAGTCAGAAGATCTGGTTCCCATCCTTGTTTCCTGTATGATTTTTGGCCAGTTTCCTCCTCTCTATGCTTGAAATAATCACTGCTCTCATCGTGGGATTCTGCAGCTCTGTTAACTGACAGCAAGAAAACGCCTCGAGACGTAGAGAGGAAAAGGTATCTGTAGCGATGCAGAGTCACAGGACGGTAGATGTAGGAGCAGTAGCTTAAAGCTGGTGGTTTTATCTCCTTTACTTTGACAAAATTCGTGTGCAGAGTCTTCATAGTCCATCTGGAACACGCGGGCCCATCGGCAGTGCCCGGAGGTGAGCTGCTGGCAGGTTGAGGTTTGCAGGAATTCCAGGCGGCACTTTTCTTTGCCGCACATTCAGCTGTGGGGTCCCCTTGGCCTTTTGTCCCGAGAAAAGAGCTGTGCTCGTCCAGGGATCGCCGGGGGGATTTGCGAAATGCTTTGTTGTTGTTGATCACGCATCGGGCGATGCAACCAGGCCTTGTTCCTTTGTTTATAGATTTCCAACCTGAAACAAAAATTCCCATCACCTAACACCGTGTCTCGGTGTCAAGGCTTGTGTTTTTTCAACAAACCGAACCACAGAATCACAGAACTGAGCAGAAACCGAGCAGTTAATTGGATTAAAGGACAAACTTCGAGTAATTTATCTGCAAAGAGTACAGCTAAATACTACCTTTGCTACTGATCAGCAAAAAGACTGCACGTGGCAAGCTAATAGCGTTCATACCCTTCTCAATAATTATAATCCTTCCTCCTTTTTTCTTCGTAGCGCAGAAGTTGTCCATTATTTAACGTGGCCAGCAGTGCGGAGAACTGGGGTTGCGTTAATGATGCCCTTCTCCTTGTTCCGCTCCACCGTGTTTGATCCTGTAGTCAGCTACGGAATAACGTATGGAGTGACGAGGATGGGCTCTTGATTGTATCCAGCTGTCTGGAACAAGTCAAGGGCAAAGAGGCCTTCCATGGAGCAGTGGATCTGTCCAAGCTAAAGAATCCCAGAAATATGAAAATACAAGGCTGTTTTAAGGCTGTCCCTATCAAAGGGGAAGCAGGTTGGTTAGATGCGAAGCCAGCTGTGCAAGTTGTTAGCTTGGAGCCGTATCTGCTGAAGGGAACATCAAAAGTTCCGTTAATGTGGAAAATTTCTGAGTAGTCGGCCATATTTCTCCACAGCAAGGGAGTTAGGATTGCTTTGGAGGCCTGTTGCTCAGAGCTGTGGCTTCCCTCTGTGGCTGGACCCTTCCAAAGCGAGCTTGGCCTTTTTCATACTTCTTCCAGACAACTTTCTACTCCAAAAACTGGGACTGTGAAGAGTTGAAGTGCTCTTTGCACCACTGCCCTGCCAGTGCAGATGAGCTGTAGCCCACAAGTACGTTTGCTGGCCGCGCAGGCCTGGTGAGCAGCGTGTGGCGTTTTTCGTCTCCTCAGGTTTGGCGCGAGTTCCCGGACAGGCTGGTTGGATATCCAGGCCGCCTGCATCTTTGGGACCATGAGATGAACAAATGGAAGTATGAATCGGAATGGACCAATGAAGTCTCAATGGTGCTCACCGGGGCAGCCTTTTATCACAAGGTAATAGAATAGTAAGAGGGGATCTTCTCAGTGCTCATTAATATCTAAAGCGGCAGGGGGGGCAAAAGGATGGGGCCACACTCCTTTCAGTGACTCAAGTATCTAGAGTCTTATAGTGACTGCATCTGTATTTAAAATTATCTTCTCTCTTCCCCCCTCCACCCTGCAGTATTTCAACTATCTGTACACCTACAAAATGCCCGGAGACATCAAGAACTGGGTGGACGCTCATATGAATTGTGAAGATATCGCCATGAATTTTCTCGTGGCGAATGTCACTGGCAAATCGGTCATTAAGGTGAGAGCTTTCTGCAGTTTGGCTTTAAAAACATGATGTCCACACTCGTATAAATGTATTTAGCAGGCTTTGATGTATTGCTTTATCTCCTTCTTTCTCCTCAGTACGGTGTCTCGTTCTCCGGCCATGGTAAGGAAGCCCTGTCAGTAAAACTTTTATGCTGAGAGGACTTTTTTTTTTTTACCAGTTGGTTCTGATGGTTATTTCAGCCATCTAGATGAGGTATAAAAGAGGTAATTTAAAAGATAGCTATATATATATGTGTGTGTGTGTGTATACACACGCCCACATAAAAATATTTTAACTATTTGAGATCACCAGAGGAAAGAAATTGCCAACTGTCCACAGCTCGCTCCGTCACGGGCTGGCAACAGCTGATTTATAGGAATGTTAATTGCAAGAATGTTAATTGCGAGATCAGCTTTAAATGAACTTTTTATCCCTGAATTAATTTCCTGACATGTTTCGACACGTTTTCAGGTCTGGACATTCACTCGGTACATTCATTTCCAAGTGTGTCAACTTGGAATGAGATTTAGAGGCCACCAGGCGTTCCTTCAATTAGCAGGGTTCGTTTTCCCCTCTGTCCATCATCATTTACTGGGACCGGTGGCTGCGTTTCCTAGAAAAAGTCTTTAGAAGATAAAGTGGGTGTTTTTGCTGAAAAAGATTTTTTTTTTTTCTTGTGTTTTTTGAGCTGCATGAGGGCACAGCCGAGTAATTTGGCACCTCCGTGCGATTCGGGGAGCCTTGCGGAGTTTGCCAGTCGGCTGTTAACCGGAGCGAGCAAAAGAGCGTCTGTTGGATTAAGGTTACGGCGAAGTATGGGAAGCTATATTTCATCGCTCTTATGGCTGCAAGAACAAATGGTGTTTATACAGGGACCTTGGCAGTGAGAAAACAGTCATTAAACAGGAATTAAGGAGCTTGTCATCGCCACTTCTTTTCAGTTACAGAAGGAAAAACCCCTCCAAGCCGCTTTTATTGGGCCCCTGTGAATTTTGCAGTCAGCCGGGCCAGATGGAGCTGAATGGAGGAATGGAGCTGCCTTTTTTTTTTTTTTTTTTTTTTTTAATCCTACCTCCCCCCTTACTTTTTCAGACAGCTCAGCTTACACTGCAGGCATGTTCCGAGCTATTGCGCTGCTCTCTGGGCGAGGAGATTAATGTCCCTTCTGTTGCCATTTGATGGTATCTGGGGCCTTTCTGCAGGTGACCCCGCGGAAGAAGTTCAAGTGTCCCGAATGCACGGCGATTGATGGGTTATCGCTGGACCAGACACACATGGTGGAAAGGTGAGTGGCCACCCTTTAGTCCTCTGATCGCTTTGTTCCGATCCCCGCCGTCTTAGCCCGCGTCTCGTTGAATTAGGATCAAAAAATGCTGGCTGGTTGTCTTCCCGTAAATTGCTGGTTTTGAAAGAATGCCGCATGGATTTGATCAGCGTAAGTCCTTCCTGCAGTGGGTGATGTGACAGTGAGCAGTGAGCAAGAAAGGACTTTAGAAGGGCGCAGTTTTGAGCCCGTAGGACCCATCGAGGACATTCAGGTTGTTGGCAGTGCTTTCAGTACTGCCCCATTTCTGTTTCACCCTGGAACTTCCACTGTAATGAGTGTCAGATGCGTTTGGGTTCGAAACCAGACGGTTTCTGGCTTACCAGAGAGTAACAGGGATATAAATTATTAATAATATTATTTGAATTGATGTTTTTACATCGTCTTCCCTCCAAAGATCAGGAAGCACGCTGCCTCTGCTGAGGAAGGGCGTTTGCCTGCACAATTGTGTGACATTAGGGTATTTTTGGGAGAATTCAATTTCGAAATGAAATAAATATTTGGAAAGGCAGTGAATGTTTAGAGTGAAATACCCCAAGGTATTTATTTGGTCACCAGAGGAGGTGACAAAAAGGGAAATAGGCCTTTTCAGATGGCCGTTGAGAGATATAACATCATTCTCTTTTCCAGTTACCATTTTAACAGGGAGCTTTCTTCTGCCCTCGGCAGCACTCGGCAGATTTCAAGTGTTGTATCCAATTGCTGCCCTTGAACAGTGTCAATGAGATTTATCTGTTGTAATCCATGCAGTGAACTAATGCAAAACTTGGGTAGTGGATTGAGGGGCTTATTACAACAGCAGGTAGGAATTTTGGTCGTGAGCTAGGTTCCCATTAAGGTAAACACTGAAAACAGAAGATGAAAAAGTGCTTTGCCCCGTGATGCAGGGCAAAGGTCGTGTTTCCATGTCTAGAACTGTTCTTGTATCCCCAGAGCGAAGCAGCACTGACAGTTTATTGAGAACACGTTTAAACCGTCGCTTGGCTTCCCTGTAGTTTCTGACAGTGGAGAAAATTGGGTTGTGGGAGATGTTAGATTGGCTCCAAATCCACGTCACTTTTATTTGCCCAGCCGAAGGAGCACGTGCTGGCATTGAGTCTGAGAGAGTGCAGGAGAAGATCCGAGGGGATGCAGGGTTTGGGTGTATTCAGGCTTCATTTTGGAGATCATTCATATCCCAGTGACACCGCACGCTTACGCCTGACATCTCCCCACCCTGTGCTCTTGTTATCTACCTTCAGCATGAGGGAGCTCCTAGGAAATCTGAGAGTTTCTTGGAATCTTCATGGAATCACAGAATGGTTTGGATTGGAAGATACCTTAAAGCTCATCCAGTTCCAACCCCCCTGCCATGGGCAGGGACACCTCCCACCAGAGCAGGTTGCTCAGAGCCTCATCCAGCCTGGACTTCAACACTTCCAGGGATGAGGCTCCACAGCTTCTCTAGGCAACTCATTCCAGTGTCTCACCACCCTCAGAGTAAAGAACTTCTTCCTAATGTCTCATCTAAATCTACCTTGCTCTAATTTTAAGGGAATAATAAGTGATAGAGGGAATTTTCCTCACTTAGCAGCGAGTAAGGCTCTTATGGCTGCTCATGTGTGTATGGACGTGTACACACGGGCTGTTTTCAGGGTCAGGAGAAAAGCTGGATGGAAAAGATGGATCATCAAGGAATCCTTGCCATACTGTGTTTGTACAGATACCTTCACAGTGTTGGGTATGAGGTAAAGAGCCATTATCAGCTTCACCTTCACTTCCCAGAGCACCCAACTCCTTGGTTTTTAGCGTTCAGAAACAGCAGGGAGCCTGAGCTCATGACTTGCCTGGATATCCAGGGATATTTCCAAAACCTTCTGTTTGTGAAGGAAACAGTTTCTCAGGGTTGTCAGGGGCACACACGACATTGAGTGTTGGGTTTCTGGTTCAGAAATAGCAGAGAGGTGCCCGGCAGTTGCCTGGTGGTTGTTGTGTAAGCGTCAAAGGTTTGAGAAGTCAGTGGTGGAGCTCTGACCAGGAGAGGGAGGTAACCAACCAGTTTGGTTGGGTCTTTTGACGTCTTCAGCAGAGACAAAGGAAAGATGGTGCAGTTTGAGCTCTGTCTCTTAATAAGAGGTACTTTCTGAGCCATCCTGACGGATATTTCCGGTGAATCGTGGGAAAGCCAGCGCTGCTCTTCTTCCTGCTGTGTAATTTCTCCCAGATAAAGACAAGACTTCAGTCCTCAGGGTTATCGAGCTCCATTATCAAAACACATTAACCAAAGAAAGCTTTGAACCACGCATCCCCCTCTTGCCCTGGCTTGGCCTTTACAGCAGGTCACCGCAGAAGCCATATGAGCATCTCATAATCCCTGTGTTTACAGGTGCTGTTTAAGTAACAGGTTTTCTGCCTTTAACATCTTTGTGTCAGCCTCTCAAAAAGAGAGAACTCCATAAAATGCAGCCTAGAGGGCAGCTGCCCCCGTGGCAAATGCAACAAAGGGGCTGAGCTGCTTCTCCAGCAGTGTCTTTTTTTAGGACATGGAAGTATATATTAGAGCCAAGGTAGGAAGCAAGTAGAGGCGAACTGAGCAGGTACCATCTGGCCTGTTACCTTACCAGGGTAACCAGAGTTACCCTGCCAAAAAAACGTGTGGCTTAGAAGGGAGAGGAAACTGATGAAGAGAGACCTGAGCAGCCACAAAGCTCACCCCATCTGCCCGAGGCGACGGGGCTCCCAATTCCTGAGCTCACGCCACCGTCGTTTCTTGTTGAGCACAACTGGGTGGTGTTGGCAGAGCAAGGGAGAAAAAGGAATCATTCTTGGAAACGAACGCGCCTCTGTTTGCATCAAACTGTCGACACGGCCAAGAAAAAAACCCTCCCTCTGTGTTGGGATGAGATGTTCCATGCTCTTGGCCACCCAGCTTTGAATGTTTAATGTTCTAGATGTCCCTTCAGGTTCATAGCGTCCAGAAGTGGCAAAGGCTTTGGAGTTGAAGTGAGTGAGTTCAGCGCAGAAGATAAAATTTTTGGAAAGAGGCGACTTTCCTTTGAACAGATTTTGTGGCTCGTGTGTGACGTTCCTTTCACCTAAAAAAAGCCTGTTTCTGCTCTTCAGATTTGATGATTTCCTGAAGAACATACTGATTTTTCCATTTTTCGTTCCTTTAACAATGAAGCGGTTTCCTGGTGGTTGCAGATCCCACCCTGGTATGCCCGAATGGTCTTACCACCAGGATAAGTTCCTCCGTAGAAGGATTTCACCCTGGCATTTTCTCCTAAGACCTCATCTTTTCTCTGGGGGTATAAGCCCTGGTGGGAAGAGGCCTGGTTTGTCTCCGCTGCCCATTTAGTTTTGTCTTTTACTCTGAGGGTGCCGCTTCGTTCCGGTTGTGCCCACGGCTGCTCTGCTGTGGCCACCTGCCTGCCAGGCGGCACGCTGGGATCCCTAATTCGTCTCACACCGGCCATCGAGCAGCTGTGACATTACAATGTCCGTCAGTCATCGCTGATTTGAACCAGTAGACGAGAAGTTTTCTTGCGTTCCAGAAGGCAGTGAGGGCCGGCAGCTGCGCAGACTTCTCACGCGTGCATCTCCCAGTGCATCCACCTCCTTACCCCTGAAGTCGGTGGTTTTCCTGCCACAAGACTTCTCCAGCTTGGATGACAGTTAAACACCTTCCTCAGAAGGAGCAGGTGGTTTGGAAGCTTGACCTTATCTGAAAACCAGATGTGTTTTAAAGGTATCTCATGTTGGGCATCTCCTGGAGGCACCAGAAACTGCTTCGTGTTCCTGGAGAAAACGCTCAGCTCCTGCTCTCTGTGTTCCTGTGCCCAGGCCCCAGAGCTCACCCTCCAACGGGTCACTTGTCACTGCAGACCTCGAACAGCTACTTGGGTCCCTTTGCTTCCGTTCTGACCGGTGGCTCCTTTTGCTGTTTCAGATCTGGAGCAAACAGTGCCTGTGCCAGGTCCAGAGGTGCTTCCTGCTGCAGGCAGCTTCCTATTGCACTCTTGAGTTCCTTTCCAGTTGTTTTCTAGTCTAAAGATTTGAATCTGAAGGTAGGAGGAAGTCAGAGGGGATGAGAAGGCAGCAGAAAGTGGAATTGTCTGCACTTACCTGCAGTGTGTCGTTGCCCATGGCAGGAGGGCTGGAACTAAATGATCTTTAATGCCCCTTCCAAGCCAAAGCATTGTATGATTTGCCTGTATAAATATTTCATTTGAGTATCACTCCATATGAAGTAGTTTTCTGGCACTTTTCTCGGGCCAGAAAATGGCCCAAAATACAACCATTATAGCTCGAAACAACTCGAACAACCTGGGCTTTGTGTTCTCCAGTCCTGGACTCAAGTTAAGGGGATGGCTCAGAGGCTGAGGAATTAATTTTGAAAACCGGCCTCGCTGTCCCATCTACTTCAAAAGAGCGTTCGGGGCAGCGTTGAGCAGTCCCCGTCACAAAAGTGTCACACTCGCTCGGTGTGATTGACCGGCTCTGTTGAGGAAAATTATCCCGGAGCCGGAGTGACCCCCTAACCCTTCAAAGGGGTCGGGAAAGGGTGCAGCGCTGGGAGAGCCGAGCCCTGCCCTGGGACCGCCTGCAGCACGTCAGCCGCTGTAGCCAACTCAAAACTTAGCTTTTTTTTTTTTTTTTTTTTTTTTTATGTTTTCCCTTTCAAATGACAAAAGAAAGGGGCCCTGTTTTCTTGTAGCTGTCTCTGCGGTGGGGGCTGTTGTCACGAGTCGCGGTGCCTGAAGTTCTTAGAAGCTGTTTTCTAAAGCACGCCGCTGATTTTCCCTGGGCTGTGCCGGGTATTCCCTGCCTGGCTCCCACAGGTATTGTGCCTTTCCGTGGAGGAGTCAAAGGAGCCATGTAAGGTTAAACATCTGCTTTTGAAGCACACGGCTCTTCCACTTCCATTATTAAAACCAAAAGAGTCACCAATGGCCCCATCTTTTTTTTTTTTTTGTGCTAATACTGCTCGATCTCTCTTTAGCTAACAAGAAAAATGAACTAGTTGGGTTTGTTGTATAGTTTGAACTCAGCTTCGCTTTTAAGTCGTCAGCGTTGCCTGTACACTGAGGCGTGTTTATTTTTGTGGGGAGAGATGGAGCTTCTGAAGGAGTCGGAAAAAACCCAGACTTTTTTGTGGGGTTTTTTTTTTTGAGGACTCTGTTTTCACAAAGGCTCGGTTTTTGCAAAACCGTCGTTCTGAGCCAAACTGACCCAAGAGCGGCCCTTTAAGAGCCGTGTTGGCAGTTAATCTGTTCTGGTTTACAGCGTGTACCTCGCTTGAAGAATGACTGGAATTCTAGGGGGAGGGAGAAGGGAAGCTTTTGACCTCCATGTGCACATGTGCTGCTGCCAGCATCCCCTTGCTCGTCTCCCTGATTTAAATGGATAAATCAAACAGCAGCTTCTTTAGGGCTCTCTCTGCAGCCCTCTCTTGGTGTTTATCAGCAGCCGGCATGGCCGAAACTCTCCCGAGCGCAAGAGGGAAGGTTTCACCCGGTGCTGGTGGTGCCCAGGCGTTGGGCTTCTTAACGACGCTGCTTTCCCTTTCTCCAGATCCGAATGCATCAATAAGTTTGCCTCTGTCTTTGGGACCATGCCCCTCAAAGTGGTGGAGCACCGCGCGGACCCCGTCCTCTACAAAGACGACTTCCCTGAGAAACTGAAGAGCTTTCCCAATATCGGCAGCTTGTGAAGGCGGCTGCCAGGCAACTGGAAACGACTGCTGGGAAGGGAGAGAAGGTCCCAGAGGATGAAATCGCCAGAGGGATCTGGGAGTCCGAAGGATTTGGGAGTTACCGTTGTCCTCTGGTACGTTGTCGTCCCTTGACCTTGCACAAAGGTGTGGTGGAGAGCCGAACGGGTCCCCCTGCAAACGCCAGACGCGCTTTGCTCCGAAGGAGACTGGAAGAATAAACCAGCATCTGGCTCTCTGTGGGCTGGCTGGAGTCACCAATCTCTTCTGGTGCCCGTGCTGCAGCACCTCACTGGTTTGTCAGCGCCCACCAGTTCAGAGCAACCCTCCGCCACGTCCAGCTGCTCTCGTGGGAGAAACTCGCCGCCCGTGCGCTTGGTGGGCCTCTTGTCCTTTGAGCTTAATTGTTGGCTTAAATAACTCTGCAACAAACATTTTCTTCTGCATAGCAGACAAATGTTTATTTTTTTACAGCATCGGCAACAAAAATCCCTGTGCTGTCAGATGCTTTGCCCTCTAAACCAGTCTGTGTGACTTGAGCTCTCTGGATGGGAGCTGAGACGCGGGAAGCGCCGTCTCCTTCCAAGCAGAGACCTGCAGGACGCAACTCCCCCATCGCTGCGCCTCTTCTTCCTGCCTAAATCTCAGGTTTTCTGCCACATCCGTGCGAGAGACTGTGGCTCTTATGTCAAAACCGGTTGTGTTATGGAGAAAAAGATGCATCCTTCAAGTCTTGTTACGCTTTTCTATTTTCGCGGTCAGGTTACAGGTTCACATCGTAGCCAGACATTGGAAAAATGGCTGTGAGGTCATTTTGTCACTTCTGAACCCTCTTCAGCCAGCAATGTGCTGTTAGTACTGATTTGTAAAACACTTCAGTTCACAGAAATTCCCAGTTACACCCCGAATATGCAGAGATACGTGTGTGTACAAGACCCTGTTAGCACGCACTCACAATCTCCTGTAAATTACTGTGGTTGGAAAAACGGTTGGGGCTTCGCTTGTCACTCAGGGACCCCATTGCCACTGAGTCCTACAGCTTGGGAAGGCTTGTGGAGAAGATTTACATTTCTTAGGAGCATCAGAATTGTTTCGCAGTACTGAGTTGGAAAACTAAATGCAACAGAATTAGTAGTCAGAGTGCCTGGATTGTTACTCTTGCCCTCTAAAACAGGATCCAAAGTCAGGCCGAGGAAGGAATCTCTTTTCCAGCTCTGCTGATAAAATATTTGTGACTAGACAAGGGTGATTTCACCATCTTTTCAAACTTCCATTGCTGCCGCTTACAAAGCCATCCTCCTTGACGGGCTATTTTTCTCTTAACACCGCAAGCAACCTTATTGCTCGGATTTTGCCAAACCCCAAACAATAGGACAAGTGTTAGGCATCACGGTTCACCCCCTCTCCTAAGCTGGATACGCAGCAATGACAGAAACCAAATGAAAGTCAGGCTAGAAACAGGAAACATCTGCTCCTATTTGTCTCACCCCCCCTAAGACTTATCTTCTTGCCCGCTGCCGGGGATGTGCTGCGAATGAAAATCAGATCGTTCCGAGAGCTCCGAGGGGATGCTGCGCTTCACCGCTCCCCTGGGACACGCCTCTTGACTCCCTCGGCCCGTTCTCTGGGAACCTTTAATTCCTAGTAAATGCTTCTCGCTGACGGCTTCGCTTCGTGCCCGGGGTGTTGTGGGGAGGGGGTGTTGGGGAGCCGGGAGGAGAGCTGTCTGCGAGCTGGCGCGGTGACCACGGCCGCTGTCCGCACAGCGGCTCTCCCGAGGTAGAGGAAGGTTTGTCGCTGGCCCTTACTCCTTTGCAGCCTCTCCGGTTCGTTTCTTTCCGTGTTTTCCCGTTGATTTACATCCTGGTGCTTGAGCATCAGGAGATACCAGCAGATTTCCCTCTAGAAGTTTGCTTTCCGGGGGTGGCTGTGACAGTGTCGTGGTCACTTCAGTCCGAGCTGTTCTTTTGGGGCTGATCTGAGCGCTTTGAGTTACATCATCTTCCTTACGCCGAGTTGCGAAGCTGCTCCGTTTTCTTGGTTCTTTCTCCTTAAGCCAGTAAAAAACGCACGTTTTGCACAGAGTCTTAAAAGATATGGAGGTTTTGGAGCAGTTGCTGGACTGTTTTTAGGTGGGGACAGCTTAACCAACCCTCCTAAACTGATCAACAGTCTCGGGTCAGTGAAAAGGCAGCAGGTCCTTGCGCCTGCATCCCAAAGCGTCTGCCTGGATTCCCCGTCCGCAAAACGCCCGGTGAGCCCTGTCCGTTGTGTTTTGTCCTTTGGCCTTTTCCAGGTGCTTTCGCAGGGCCATCTCATTTAGATGGTGATTTGTCTCTGTTTTGTGTCATGGTAAAAATGGGGTGATTGACTATGAAAAAAATACCAACAACAAAATGATTGTAAAATGGCCACTTCTCCTCTGTGTGTATAATTGTGATGTTCTTGGTGCAAAATCTGTCAACATGAGATGTACCTGTATGTCTGCTTTGGAACGGGTTATCTTCTCAGTCTTTAAGATCATTTTAAACTTTTCATTGTATATATGTTACCCCACCCCCCAAAAAAGAAAGAGGTTAATATTGGTATATTAAAAAGTAAATCCAAGGAGTGTTTGTTGTGTTTCCCTTCCGAAGCGGCACGAGGAGGAAACACGGGTGCGTTTCAAAGGGAGAATTGCAATGACAGGCCGGTTTGCTCCATAAATCTGTGTTAAACTGGAATATCCGCGGTGTGATTTGGAAAGGTCTGTCGATATTTCGTCTCTCCCGTAACTGGAGCTGGATGGTTGTTCTTTGAAGTAGAAGTTTGCTCTGCACGAATTCATCGCGCTCACCTTTTGAGGGAGAGTAGTTGTTACTCTAATTTGCTGCCAAGATTTGACAGTGGCATTTATCTTGGGGAAATAGGGAACAGATTCTTTCTCCTCTTGCGAAGAGAGGCAGCAAATGTTCAAGAATATTAAACTGGAGGGCCTCGCAGACAGCGGATATCCAAATAATCGCGAGGTGGGGTTTCAGAGATGCTCGGTACCTCTGACTCATTCTGCTTTTAGGCTGTACTGCTGAGTGCTGAGCCCTCGGGAGAAATGCTCTGCTGAGACACCTGAAAATGGATTTAGGTGGGCAGTTGGAATGTGAAAAATACCTTCAGGATGTGGCGTGAATGCCCTTCATGCCGAGCGTCGGGTACAAGGGGAACTTCTCACAGGTAGAGCATCTTTGGATCAGGCCTCGGGATGGTTAATTCGTGCTGCACAGACCTGTCCGGCCCCTGCACCTGGAAGCTCCTGTCGTCACAGGGCTATGGCCAAATACAGGAAAGAAATCCTCAAATCCATGGTGCTGATGAGAAAATGGATTTTAAATGTCCTCACCGGAGATCAGAGTGAGTATGAATTTTATTGTTTTTTCTTTCATCGTTCTTAAAGACAATTTTCCTAGGACTGCTGCAGAGCCTTTGTAAACTGCTAGGTAAACTACGGGTAGGTCCTGCAATCGTGCCAAGTTCTTGCAATCATTGCGAGATTACAAAGATTTTGCAAAGTTGTGTTAGATTAAATGTAACGCTAGAAAATGAGCTTCTGGTCAGTCCAGTTTCTCACTTCAGTCTAACCCTGAAGAGCTGGGAAGAGCTGAGCAAACCCATGGCGTGTCTTTTGCCTATATTGTCTTTTCTTTTTTAATTTTCAGGCTGGAAAAAATAATTTTCAGTCCAAAAACGCCAGAAAACTCTGAACACGACATTCTTTGCATCTTCCTGAAAGTTACTCCAGAAGCAGGTGGCGTTCGCTTAGCCGAAAAATCCGATTTCCTTTACCGTGACCTGGGGATCCTTCGTGCTGCTGGGAGGGCAGGTAGGACGGTGTCAGTTTTTGGAGATGCCTGGTGCTGTCTGAGCACAAGCCCTTGAGCTTCAAGGTCTTTCTCTTACCTGTGAGTGCTGAGAAGGACATGGGGAGGTGCTGTCCCGTGCCCGAGGCCGGAGGAGGCGTGTGGGTGAAAGCAGGACTGCCCACCAGTATCCCGAGCCTGGGTTTTAGCCGAGTGGCCCCACTTTTATCTGCGCTGATGGGAATGGCGGCTCATGCAGAGCCGCCTCTGCCGCTCCTTAGGATTCTCCTGCCCGCAGCTTCCCCGTGGTCGCTTTGAAAGCGCCTTGTGTTTCCCGTGAAGGGATTGCGGCGACGCTGGAGGCGCCGAAGCGGAGCGGTGTGGAGCTCGCGGCACGCGGGGAGTATTCCGACTGAAAGCAGCGCCGCTCAAAGGCTCTCCTCGCCAGGCTGGGCCTGTTCGCTGTCTTCAGTTGTCTGGAAAGCGGTGCTTCCAAGCTCCTTCACTTGTTCTCTCAGCGCCTTATTTCGGTTTCTTACAGAAATGGGAAGTGCCGCTGCTCCAGGCAGCTCTGTGGTGATTGTGAACTGAGACCAAGGCAACTTGGTCATGATTTCATTAGGTTGATGAGCTTCGCTCGGTGCTCAGTGCCAGACAGATAAGATTGGCAAGGGGAGAACCAAGTGTCTAAAAAATAATCCATGTTGTGACTCTTTCTACAGAGCCATAAAAAAAAAAAAAAAGAAAATCCCATCTTAATAATCTGTTGGATTTTTAACCTAAATTTTAATTGGCAAGTGACGATAAAGGGTGAAGGTTGAGTCGTTTGAACAACAAAGGTGTGGAGAAGTTGGGATATACGGACCCGTGTGAGGTGTTTCCAGGTGTGATGGTGAGGAGCAGTTGCTGTTGCCCCCTGTGCTTTTAAGCATGAAGCTTCTTTCTCTGAGCCCCCATTCCATGCAGCAATGGGAACCTGTACGACTCAAAGTCAAAGCTTGGGACTGACTGAAAAGTGCCATTTGGGGGTGTCCACCTGCCCAGTGTGAGCATCTCATGCTCATCCAGTAGCTGAACTCATAGTCCCTTGGAAAGATACAATGGAAAGGGACCTGGGGAGGTTGATTGAAAACCAGCCTGTGTGCCCAGGTGGCCAAGAAGCCCCCAGCATCCTGGCTGTGTCAGCACTGGGGTGGCCACCAGGACTAGGGCAGGGATTGTCCCCCTGGACTGGGCACTGGGGTGGCTACCCCTNGGACAGGGGTTAGCGGTGCCCTGGCAGGGATGGGGCAATGCTTGGACTTAATGAGCTTAAAGGTCTTTTCCAACCCAAATGGTTTTCTGATTCGATGATTCTGTACCCGAGGTGTCCAGACCAAAAGCTCTGTGTTCCCGCAGAGCCACACGCTCAAGGCAGCCACCATTTCTCACCTGCTGCTCTGGCCGTTTGCAAACTTACAGGTCCCTCCTTTGTGGAATGTTTTCCCCCAGGGGGAGGAGCCGGGTCTCAGCTGGGTGCCAGGCGCTGTGAGTGCCGAGGAGCGACGGGGAACAACACCCCCCTTTGCCACACTTCATATGAAACAGGCAGGGAAAAGGTTCGGAGCAGAAAGGACCGTAAAATGAGATGCAGGAATTCGGCGAGGAGCAGCTCGCTAACTCGGAGCATCTGTCGGTGCCCCGCGCCAGTAAAGTTACGAACTGAAAAGCAAGAGAAAGTGGAAGATCCCTTCACAACTAATAAACACTTGTTTGTCTCGGGTTAAATGCAACACCTCTCCATGTGGGCTCCAGCTGGCCCCAAGGAGCTGCACCTTGCAAGGGCTCTTCCCTTCCTTGCCGACCAGAAGATGGTTGTACGCCCAGCTGCTCCAAGGTTAATAACCTGCTTTTAAAAACGAGGAAGAAAAGACTAGGGCAGGGATTTAGTTTACAAGAATCGGTTTAGTTTACAAGAAGGTAAAATGGTTTTTCATCAAAACTGCCCCAGCGTTGCCCTGCCTCGCAGTTCAGGTTCTGAGGAGGCAATAACCCAGCTGCTGGAGCCGCATCTCCCAGACAGACATTTTTCCACGCGGGTAGGAAAAGGCACCTTCCAGACAAGAACGCACATTTCTCATCTGGGTCCTGCCGCTATCTCGGGTTTATAGAGGGGTTTTTTTAGCCCTTTGGCCAGGAGCAATTTCTGGTGTCAAACCCCTAGAACCGGGATGTGACTGAAACTGGTGTCGGGCTCTCCCCAGTCTGAGCTCTGCCAACACCTGGAGAATCTGGCTTTGAGTGCTTGGGGAGGGAAGGAATTTTTCTTCTCCGGGTGAGAGGAATGGCTAAGTTTGCAACAGCACCTGCGTTATCCATTTCTTTGCGAGATGGAAAACATCCCCGCTCCATCTGAACCTGCCAACAAACGGAAAGACTGGAGGGGGGCTCTGTGGGTCTTGGCGGGTTTGTTGGGAGCTGCTGGGCACCTTCTCCGCTCTGCCCGGACGCAAAGGGAGCTTTCCAGTTCACCCACCATCAAGGTGCGGGGGCTTGTGCTGGTGGCTCCGTGGAGTCCGAAGGAAACGGGGTCACGGCGGAGTTACATCGCCCGAGCGAAAGCAGCGGGAAAGGCCCTCCCAGAACCCGGTTTCTCCCACATTGGGATGAGGTGGGAGACGTGCCCTGGGAACATCTCAGCGGGGAGAAGCCGAGCCCGGAGGGCCGGGTCCTCGTCCCCACCTCGTCGTCCGAGGAGAGGCCGCGGCCCGTGAGCTGCCACCTGTTGTTAATCTACCCCCGGCTAATCCGCCCGGCACCGCGTCAGCAGTTCAAAAGGGCACCCCGCCCTATTTTTTTGCCAGCTTCAATTAACGTGAGATTTCGGAGGCCCCTCTGATCGCGTTTCATCTGTCGTGAGTCAGGAACCAACCGGCCGGGTCGCGGCCGAGAGGAGAGGAGAGGAGAGGAAGGAGGAGAGGGAGTTGAGCGCAAACCAAACCACCACGGCCGGGGTAGGTGGCAAATGGGGACCTTCCCAATGCTCCCACTTCTTTCGAAAACAAGGGAAAAAAGAAAAATGGGTGCCCAGAAATTCCAGCACCCCCCCACCTAAAAAAAAAAGAGGGAGAAAATTGAAAAAAAGAAAGAGGGAGAAAATTGAAAAAAGAAAGACGGAGAAAATTGAAAAAAAGAAAGAGAGAGAAAATTGAAAAAAAAGGGACAGTTAAAAAAGGAAGGGGAAATTTAAAAAAAGGGGGAAGTTAACAGGAAGAGAAAATTAACAGGAAGAAAGAGAAAATTTTTTAAAAAGAAAATTAAAAAAAAAAATAGGAAAAAGAAAGCCACAAGTGACCTTAACGATGACCTTTTAAAATGTCCCTTCTACCCCAAAACCATTCTACAGTTCGATGATTGTGGAAGTGCAATAATTTATTTGGGAAATAGTTAAAAAGAACCAAGCTGCAAGGACTGTTTCTTCTTTTTTTTTAATATTCCACGGTAATGAACTGGTAATACATGGCTGCGTAGGCAATAACATCGCGTGGCACAAACCTCACATGGCAACATTTTTAATGATTTTTTTTCTCTTTTTTTTTTTTTTCCTGAACTTTTTTAACGCTTTTTTATTATTTTTTTATTATTGTTATTTTTCAATACGTTCTACCCCAGGCCGTTTAGCTAAAAAAACAAACAAACAAAAAAAAAAACAAACAAAAAATTGCGTTTATACAAGGTTACAATATTTTACAACAACAACAAAAAAAACAACCAATAGTATTGATTGAGGTTTGTTTTCTTCCTTTCTCCCAGTCTCTCTTTCAAACACTGCACACCTAAACCGATATATTATTATACATTGAAAACCGTCCTTCAAAATCAGTAGTATAAAAATCCTACCTACCTACCTAACCTCGGCTACGGGGGGCAGCGAGGAACCGTGTCACCAGCAAAGAGTCCCCGGGGGTGTGAGGCGGCGCGGGGCTGAATCGCTTCCCATCCCCTTCCACCCCCCATCCCATTTGGGTTTAATTTCTCCTTCCCTCTGTTTGCTTTTTGCCGTGTCAGTCAGAGCAGCAAAATAAACCTGGGGCTCTGCCTCGGCTGGATTATTTTTCAAACTTTTTTTTTTTTTTTCTTTTTTTTTTTCCCCAGGAAACTACCTTTTTGCCTTTGTTTGTTTGGAGAGTGTTTTACAACATGCTGCCCGGGCTGGGGGCACTCTGGCGAGTCGGGGAAATGCGTCTTCATGCCCCAAAAGCGGGACTAGAGGAGTGATGGTCGCCCTGGACTCGGCACTGGTGAGGTCACACCCTGAATCCTGGGCTCAGTTTTGGGCCCCTCACTCCCAGAAGGACCTGGAGGGACTGGAGCGTGGCCAAAGAAGGGCAATGGAGCTGGGGAAGGGTCTGGAGCAGGAGACTGGTGAGGAGCGGCTGAGGGAGCTGGGCTTGTTCAGCCTGGAGAAAAGGAAGCTCAGGGGAGACCTTCTGGCTCTCCACAGCTCCCTGAAATTCAGGAGCTTGGAGCCAGGGGGGGTCGGGCTCTGCTCCCAAGGAACCAAGTGCCAGGATAAGAGGAAGCGGCCTCAAGTTGCCCCAGGGGAGGTTGAGGTTGGAGCTGAGGAGAAATGTCTTCTCCACAAGGGTTGTCCAGGCCTGTCCCAGGCTGCCCAGGGCAGGACTGGAGTCCTCCTGATCCCTGGAGGGGTTTCCAAGGTGTGGAGCTGTGGTGCTGAGGAACAGGGCTCAGTGGGGCCCTGGCAGTGATGGGGCAACACTGGAACTCCATGATCTGAAAGATGTTTTTCAACCCAAACAATTCTGGGATTCTAGTCTCAAAGCTCTGGGCCCTCTCTGGTGTTTCTCACCACGAGCACAATAAGGCAGCCCCTGTCTAATGGACATCCTGCCCAGACAGGGCCAGGACTGCTCAGGAGAAGCATTTCGCTCGCTCCACGAGGGCAGCTGGGTGAGCCCAGCGAGCCGAGGGTGCCACCGTGGGCACGGCGGGGACGGGGCTTTGGGGAACATTTTGGCGGTGGCTGGAGGACGAAGCTCGTGGCTTCCAAAGCAACTCCGAGCTGGGGAATCGCGACTCAACGTACGGGCAGGAGTAAAATACTAAATAAGAAATAAATAGAGAAGAAAGTCATAAATAGCACTGAAAAGTATTCAAATAATAATAATTAATAATTCATTCCAAAAAAGCATCGTCGTGGAAATTGAGTTTTGCAAGAACAGCACTGACCCTGCGACCCTTAAGAAAGGCAGTAGCCACAGGTTGGCTCGGTGAAGATACGGATATATATATAAAAGTATATATATTTATACAGTTTTTCTTGTTAATTTAACAGCTAAAAATTAAATTAATTTTAAAAACGCGTGTGCATACAGACTGCACGTGCTTTAGAAACCGCCCGAATAGCAGCTTTCGGAGGTTTCCCAGGAGAGCCTCTTCGAACGGGAGAGCTGGTGGGAAGGAAGCCCTGCGGCCTTGGGACTCTGGGGAACGACACGTCCCCCCCGTGTCCTCCCCCGTCTCACCTGGTGGTGCTTTCGGGCGGGCTCAGGGCCGGGCACGTGCGGTGGCGTTGAAAAGAACTTGAGGGAGGCCAACGTGTGCTTCAGACACGAGTCAGAAGGTGAGAGAAAGTTGGGAGAGGGGGGATGAGCCTCTGTAAAGGCCACGACTGCCACCAGGAGACTCTTCTCACGAGCCAAGGGCTGCAGCTCTTCACCCTCTGGGCCGGGAAAGGGCCCGAGTGAAATCCTGGCCCCGTGGAAGTCCGTGAGGAAAAGCTACCATTTAATTCCGGCAAAGCTCTGCCCTGGAGCTGCCTCTGGAACCTGCAGGGTTACCCAGGACCTGTCCTCACATGCCCGCCCACCCACTCACCCCCTCTACTCTCGTCTGTCTCCTCAGGAGCGTTGTGGGACCGTTGGGGCAGCAGCTCTTGGTGGCACTGCCTGCTGACCCTGGGAGGCGTCCCGCTCCCCAGTGTACCTGGGGAGATGCTCTTGACGCTGCGCCCAACTGCCTGCGCGGTATCTGCTGGAGAAACCATCTCCTGTCGCCCATCCCTGGGTGGCGCAAGACCCTCGGTGGCTTTTGGGACGCTCGGCAGGGGTGACATGCACCTCCAACTGGTCAGTGTGACCAGCTGGTTCAGTGATCAGCATCACCTTTAGCACCTAAGCCTTGGTGCCTGACGGCTCTGACCGGTGTTTGGGTTGGGAACCAAGTCCTGGCTGCTCATGGTGGGAGAGGCCCTGGTCGTACACGTGGCGTGGTTAAGTGCTTGGTGGTTCCTTGTGGGTACCCAGAAAGGCATCTCTAGACACCTTGGTGCTGAGGGACGTGGTTTAGTGGCGACCTAAAAAAAGCCGTGGAGATGTGGTGCTGAGGCATGTGGGTTAGTAGTGCCCTGGCAGTGCTGGGGGAACGCTGGGACCCGGTGATCTTGAAGGCCTCTTCCATCCTAAATGATTCTATGATTCCATGATTCTCAGCATTTGAGGAGATAAAATAAACATCCAAATCAATGGATAGGACACTGGCCCCAGCAAGGGTGTGTAGTTTAGGTAGCGTACGGCAGCCTGGGCCCTGTAGAAACTTTTGTCTGTCTTGTTAACCTGAAACCTGACATTTGGTTGTAGCTTATTTGGAGCCTTTTCCAAGACCACTTCAATATTCCTGGACCTTGACCTACAAGATCCCCTAACACTGAGCAAGGGGAGGAGACGCACGAATTTGGATGGTCGCAAAATCCCGCGGTTCCCTCGCCAACCTCGGGGGCGGCTGCCCCAGCCCAAGCTCAGCTGCGCTGTGAGCTCAGGTGACCTTCAGCTTCTCCTTGGTGACAGTTCAGTGGGGTAAAAGTGTGTCCTGAAATTATTCCTGGCACCGCAAGACCGTCAAAAAGCTTGTCAAGGGTTGAGCCTTGCGAAGGAGATTGGTGCTGGGAAAGGTGGGAGCGCTGGGAGGGAACAGTGGGAGGCCCATCAGACAAAGCAGGCGAGTTCTGGTGTCTCCTCCTCCCTCTGCAAGGTGGGGAGGATCCGAGGTGGCTGCAGACGGGGCAGCATCACCTCATCCAGCCTCGAGTCCCTTCCCAGCCTGCTCCCTGTGCTGTATCCCACAGGGATGAGCATGGGGCGGAGGGCTCCCTGCGAGGGCCTGGCATTGCAACCCCCCAACTGCCATCTCTAAGTTGAGGCTGGCAATTCTCAACCCAGGGAAAGCCAGAGGAGATGTTTTGCTGCCCCACTGGCCACATCAGCTCGGCATGGACCACAGACCGCACTGGGAAGCTGTCATCTCCCGGGGTGCGTCTGCTGCTGGGCAGCCAGAGGGCTGGGCAAGGCTCCCAGCGTGGTGGCACCATGGAAGAGAAGAGAAGAGAGGCATCCCCTGCACCGGGAGGATGTGCCTCTTCTCAGCCCGCTGGAGGGAGAGGAAGCAAGGTAGGAGGGAGTGAGCGAGCGTTGCCTTCTTTCTAGCCTCGGGTATCTTCCCAGCTCGGCTGCGGGAATTTGTGGCTCCTAAGAGGATGGGAGCAGCCTGAGAGGTGTCTCTTTGCTGGTGCCAGAGTCCCCGTCCAGCCCCCTGCCCAGGGCAGAGCAGATCTGAGCAACACTGTCGACAGATTCGGAGGGGAAGGGGGGACGTGTGTGTCCGTGGTGGGCTGCTGGGGTGGGAGGAGCCGCTGAGCTGCCAGCGAGCTCTTGCTCTTTGGAAAAGCAGATCTGGTGTCAAGAAAAGGAGCGGGGAGAACAAACGCCCCGGTTACTGGGGAGGTGGCGGTGAGAAGGGACGCGTCCCAGCCCGGAGCTCGCTGGAAGAGGGGCCGCTCCACGGCTTCCCTCTCCCCGCCCGATCCCGGGAAGCCCGGAGCTGCCGCGTTTCATGCTGGAAACACTCCACTTACGTTAACATATGTACTTTATACGCCTTAGGGTAGCTAAAAGTGCTGCATTCAGATCCCCGAGGAGGCAACTGCTGGCTGGAGTCCAAGCGGGTGGATCGGTGGGGCTGTCCCCGTGCGCTCTCTCTCTTTCCCTCCGCGTCCGACGGGCGCTGGGCTACAGCCCTGTCATGTGGCCCAGGAGATCGCGGCGCTGTGCTCCTTCGCCTTCATCCTCAGGGCAGCGATGCTGGAGGTCTTGCGATCGGGCTCGCTGTTCAGCTCGTAGCCGTTGAGGCCGGGACTCATCCCGGCCGTGCCGAAGAGGCCGCCCATGTGAGTCTGTCCCACGTGGCTGCCGGGGCCGGAGACGCCGAGGAACTCGGAGACGCCGCCGGCCGCGTGGGGATGAGCGTGAGGGGACATGCAGGAGGGCACCGTCTCGCAGGGGACCACGCAGGCGGGCACGGGGGAGGCCGCTCCGTTGTTGCCGATCCAGGAGGGATTTTGGATCTACGGGTGAGAAATGAAGCGTCAGGGCCGCCCCGCGTGGGACACGGCCAGCGGCTGGTCTGGCGGGATGGAGAGTGTCCGACCGTGGTTCCTCACCACCCCACAGGGCAGCTGGTGTGAGAGGATGCGGGATGTCAGGGTCTCTTGCTCCAAGCAGGACGCTGAGCGGCCAGAGCGTGGCCAGAGAAGGGCGATGGAGCCGGAGAAGGGTCTAGAGCAGGAGTCTGGTGAGGGGCAGCTGGGCAGAAAGGGCCGCTGCCAGCCTGCCCACCCACCCCCTGCCCCAGCTCGGGGAGGCTTTGCCCAGCCGAGGGCTTTTTGGTACCACCCAGATGTGCCCATCAGAGCAGAGCCACCTGCAGCTCCACCAGCCCAGGGAATAGGGCTTTTCATCCCCCACCCTGCTGCACCACTCACCCGTGGGCCCTCTCTGAGCTCTTACCTCAAGCAAATTGCTTTTCACTTTTGTTTTTTTCTCTCTCTAGGGCTGGGAAGTGTGGGGGGAGGGAGCAGTGTTAAGTTCCGAAGGCAAGAGAAAGGGGTGCCGAGAAGGCTGCTGAGAGTGTCCTCAGCTTTGAAAAGCTGCTTTGGCATCTCTCAGCTGCTTCATAAGGGCCGCTTGTCCAGTCTGGGGGTGATGCCAAGCAGGAGAGAGGTCAAACGCGCTCGCCTTGGCTGTGGGGCAGCTTTGCTGGGGAGGTGGCTGACAGGCCGGGTAAGACCAGGAGGCAGCTCTGTCACCTGCTTTCTGGGTCGGAGTGGGAACAAACAGGCCCTGGGAGCAGCCCCGGATACCCCCATCAAGCTGTTCCCACCCTCCCTTTGGAACACAAACCCATAAATCCCTTGGGGAGCGTCCCCACACGTCACCGAGCACGCGGCGGGTGCCAGGGCCCATCGCCTGGGAGTTGGCCAGGGGAAAAAAGTGCTTTTTGTCCAAGCACCTAACGAAGGGGCACGGAAAGAAGTCGATGCGGCAATGAGAAGCCTTCCTGGGAACTGCTGGAGTCTTTAGGTAAGAAATAGCCTTTCTGGACTGGTGGGAAGTTAGTGGGTGGCAGCGGGAGAAAGACAGGGTGATGGGATGTGCTCAGCAGGGTGACATGAGTCCAGAGGGACCGTGTCACGTGGGGCTGGGCTCGGTGCCTGCTCTGGAGGCGGCTGCTCCCGGCCAGGGCATGAGGGAGCTGGGCAGGACACCTGACCAGGTAACTCCTGGCCCTTCAGTGCTTAGCAATACACCAAGGGCATGTGGATGAGCCCGAGAAGAGAAGCATCGGTTGGACATGATGATCTTAAAGGTCTCTTCCAACCAAAACGATTCTATGGTCACTTGGGAGAGGACTGGGAGCAGAGGTGGTGTGTCCAGCAAGCACTGGGACAGACAGACCAGGGTGGGGAGGGGGGGATTTGCTCACCTGGGCGTAGTTCTCAGCTCGGGTGAGCAGGGGCAGCTCGTAGGCGGTGGAGAAGTGGGTCCGGACCTGCTGCATCTGACCGAAGCGCTCCCGCTTGCGCCATTTCGCTCGCCGGTTCTGGAACCACACCTGGGCAAGAGGAGGACAAAGGGGTGGGGGGGACTGTGAGCAAGGGGAGCTGCCGGGAGCCTGGCATCCCCCAGGAGCCTGGCAATCCCCAGGAGCCCGCCAGCAGGCGGGTGGCTGTGCCTCGATGGGGGGATCTGGGTCCAGCCCACGCTCCCAGACCAGCAGCATCCCAGGCAAAAGGTGACGCCCGTCTTTTGGTGTCCTGTCTGTCTGGGGACGTTGGCAGCTCTTGCCTCCCCCGGCCTGGTTTGCCCTGGGGTGGCCCATCCTCCTCACACGCCCAAAGCGGCTCGGCCGAGAGTTCGTATCCGTGTGTGCCGCTGCCAGGCTGAAACCAACGGCGCTGGGACTTTCCCCAAGCCCAGTCCTGGCTACGATGATGCCGTTGGCTGAGAACTTGTGTTTCTCGCTGAACTCTCAGTCTTATTTTTCTTAACTGTGAAAAAAACCCCAACATAAAAAGCGTAGCACTCCCTCCCTCCTTAGCTGCAGGAAAAGACAAGTGCCCTTCTGCGGCGTCGCGCGGCTTTTGCTTTACACCCAGTTTCCTTTGCAGGCTTCGCAGCTCTCGGTGCTGCTCAGATCCCTTCAAGGCAAGACCAAAACTCTCTTTCTGCTCTTATTTTTCCTGGCTTGACATCAGTGTGGATTATTGCACTGTTGTCAGCACCATCGCTCCTGATTTGCATCAGCCCGAGAGAGATCAGAGCCTGGCCCAGTGTCTTCAAAGCCTCTTGAAGGTTGTGAGTCAGGGAAACACATCAATCAAGAGCCGCTTTGAAGGCCCTGAGAGGTGCAGGCGAGCACCAGGGGCTGGGTTCTGCAGGTCACGCCAGTGCATGAAAGGAACAGCCCTAGAGCCGCTCGCTTCTGCTTTGTGTTTTACACGGTGGCTCGCGGGGCTGGGGGGGGACGTGACGTCGCTAACGAACAGCTCGGCCGTGGGGCAGCTGGGCAACCAGACTCTGGTGGGAATTTTGGGTCTTTGGGGGGTAGCAGGGTGAGCCGGGCGCTCAGCACAGAGTGAGATGGCAGGATGGTTTTTGGGGCGCAAGGGAGGGGTCTGACCATGTGCTGTGGTCGGTTCGGTGCGGGCAGTGGATGGCACGGCACCTGGGCACGTCCTTCCCACGCAGGTTTAGTGCCCTGCCCCGTGGCCGTGGCAACGCCACTGGTACAGGCTGCCCACAGGCCGGCCAGATTAGCCCCTCCTGATATTAACCCCACCACGCTCCAAATCAAAACCCCTCTGAGGATTTTCAGTGGGTGCAAAACGCACCAACAGAAAGGTCCCGACGTTATCCCAGCTGCACGTGAAGCGCATCCCTCCTGGAGCAGGTTTGATGCCCCAGGCATCTCTCTGCTTTTCTTCTACCTCCTCTTGGCACGGCGGCTCCAGCCCAGCTGCGGGCCAGTCCCAGGGCTGGCCCAGCTCACACCGCTTTGATCTGAAGGTTCAAAGCCAGCGGTGCTGACCCGGCTCCTCCCGGGCGGAGGAGGCCCCGCTGTGCACAGGGGGGTGCGGAGCAGGTAGGGAGCGGAGCGCCGGCTGCGCGCGAGGCCTCGGCCGACATGTGCCGGGCATATGCGGCCCCTCCTGCCCCTGCCTGGCGAAGGCACCGCTGGCTCTGCCTGTGCACCTGCGCTGGCCAGCGGCAGAGCCCAGTCTGATGGAGCATCCTACCCGAGCATCCTGCCCGAGGATTCTACCTGAGCATCCTGCCAAAGTATCCTGCTTGAGCATCCTATCTGAGCATCCCACCCAAGTATCCCGCCCAAACATCCTTCCTGAGCATCCCCCCGGTGTGTCCTGCCTGAGTATCCCACCCGAGCGGGGTGGCTGAGCGCCGGCTCCCCCAGCAGAGCCCAGCTCTGCAGCTCACCCTGCAAAGCCTCAGCGGGAGGTTTGGGTGCTCTGTTTCCTCCAGATGGAGCCGCAGGGAGGTTTTTTTTTTCCAGGGATGGCTCCAAGCAGAGTCTCCAGCACAGGATATTTCTCTGCTGCTCCTCATTTTTTCATTGGAACAAAGTGGTGCTGGTGGAGCAGAAATGGTTTAAACTGGTGGTTCCCAAATTGCAGTCCCCACGTGGCTGGTACTGGGAGGCTGGGTCAGACCATCGCGTGAGGCTGAAGAGGAGGAGTGGTCCCGGTCCAAGTGCTGATGCTGAGAGCACTGGAGACAGTCGGAGGGCTGACCGTGAGCCGCCACTTCGAAACACTGGTGACAAGGTTTGGATCACTTGTTAAAGTTCTCCTTTCCAATCTGAGTCCTTTTCAGCTGCTTGGTATCTTCCAGTTGGGTTACTCCAGGGTGTCTTCTCTGAGGGTGGTGAGACCCTGGCACAGGTTGCCCAGGGAAGCTGTGGCTCCTCCATCACTGGATGTGTTCAAGGCTAAGCTGGATGAGGCTCTGAGCAACCTGCTCTAGTGGGAGGTGTCCCTGCCCATGGCAGGGGGGTTGAGACTCGATGAGCTTTGAGGTCCCTTCCAACCCAAATCATTCTACAATTCTACTCCCGGCCTCCACAGTGCTCCAGGGAAAACAGGGCAGGCAAAGGTAACATAAAATGTGAAGATGTCAGCAAAAGAACAACTCACCCTAAGTACTCCCTCCATCTTAGAAGGCACCTGCTTTTAAAAAGCAAATCTAAAAGCCATCAAAAGTCCGCTTTTCTTTCCCTGCTTTCTGTCTGAAGAGGACAGGGCAGAGAGGTGACACAGGACTTTGCTAAGCCCTGAGGGACCAGAGCAGCCCTATAAAAACCTCCAGAACAGAAAATGCTTCGTGGCTCCATAAACATCCAGCCATGTGCTGGTGCCTCGATCCATATGGGCACCCAGCCGATGTGCTGTAGGAAGGGGGACATGGAGAGGCCGGCAACGGAACGGGACAAAGCTCCTGCTCGCTGCCGCTTGCCCCGGCCCCCAGCCCCGGCCACCGAGCCCCACGCAGGGCACGGGGGGGTGGGCTGAGCTGGGACCTCCCCCAGGCCCCTCTGGCTGTGGCTGGGTGACCGGTGACTCCGTCGCTGCCTTCGTCCTTCTTCCAAATTAACAAAAAAAAAGGTGATTTTTTTTTTTTTAATCTTTTTTTTTTTCTTATGTCCTACCCCAGCCCACTCTGCACATTCTCCCTGTCCCTGCCCTCCTGCCTCTGCTCAGCCTCTGTCTGTCTGTCTGTCTGTCTCCCCTCTGCCCGGAGATGGCCACCGGCCCTTTGCTTTTCCAGCCTGCAAGAACAGAGCCAGAATTCATCCTTGAGCGCTGAAACTGGACACCATTTTATCAGTGGCCTGGAATGGGAAATTGGAGCCTGGGATGAGAGAATTGAATAACTCGAGCTTGTTTTCATTTCATGTTTAATTTCCTGCAGGCTTAGCTCAGTCTTTCCGCTCCTTCCACCAGCCTCCCAGGGTTTTATGGGGGAAAAGGGATCAAGATATATTACTTCTTGCTTCGCTTTCCTTTCTTTTTTTTTTTTCCTTTTCTTTCTTTTCTTTTCTTTTTTTCTCTCCACGGCAGTGATTTTGCTACAGCGGAGTTTGACATTTCCCTCTCGCTTTCAAGCCCCCGCTGCATCACAGGGACACCGCCAAAAACATTTCATTAATGGCCCGGCGATCGTCAGGCTGGCTTGGGGGAGGAGGGGGACGCTGGAGAGGGGTTATATTCCTCAGCTCCTTCCAGCCCCATCTCTTTCTCCTCTGGCACAGGCCAGGCCAGGAGCCGGAGATACAGCCCCAGACCGGGGAGCAGCCGGGGCCGGGCTGGCGTGGGCTTGGCGTGTGCAACTTGTGCAAGGGGAAGGAGCCACACATGAAAACACGTGGGTGGCTGCCGTGTTTCTCTAGTGCCACCACCTCTGTCGACTCCTGCAGCCCTGGATGGGCTGGAAGAAGCTCAGGCAGCTGCTGGCACTGAGCAGGAGCTTTCTGGGGCTCTGCAGCTCCAGCCATGGAAGAGAAAGAGGAAGGAAGCAGAGCGGCCAGGTGGCCAAGAAGGCCAAAGAGCATCCTGACTCTAGCAGCACCAATGTGGGCAGCAGGACTGAGGGATCCTGCCCCTCTGCTCCCAGGGCTCTGGGGAGGCCCCCCCCCAGCAGAGCTGGCTCCAGCTTGGGAGTCCTCAAACCAGCAGAGACAGGGAGCTGTGGGAGCAGAGTCAGAAGAGCCCCAGCAATGCTGGGAGGGCTGGAACCCTCTGCTGGGAGGCCAGGCTGGGAGAGTTGGGCTGACTGGGACACGCTGGCTGCACACCCCGGCTCAGGAGGAGCTCGTCACCCTCCAGCACCTCCTTATTCCCCAGCACAAGGAATTTCATGATTGGCCTCCTCAGAGAGCCCATCAACTCTTGGGATGCAGGTTCTGGGGATGGTGAGCTGATCAGTGCCTGCAGATGGAAATCACAGCCTTAGCTAGGCTGAAGAATGGGCTTAAGCTTCAGTGGGACCTTTGCTGGCCATCAAGGCGTGCGCTGTGGATGTCCTCTCCAGGGGATGCTGCTCCATTTTTGCAGGTGCTTCTGAGCTCTGCCAGGACTTTGGTTTAGCTTCGACTCTGAGGAAAGAGCAGAGCTCGGAGAATCATTCGGTGTGGAGTCTGGCTCTGCTGGAGCCCCACGTTAGTTCTGGGGAGCGCGTTCATGGGAGCTGGCACCGGGGTGGCTGGAGGTGGTTGAGATCACAGCAAAGCTGTTTGATTCTCCCGCTCCTCTCGAGGTGGTGGGAGCAGCTTTTTCCTCCATCTCAGCAGGCTGGGTGCAGTCTCAGCACAGGCAACAAGAGCCACCTCTCCTGTATCACTTCAAGTTCTCCGGTACTGAACGTCCTGCTCACCTCTGCAGCCCCACCTCTCCAGAAAGAGCCCCAGAGAGCAGAGGCTTGGTAGCAGCTCACCCACCGCTCACCCAGTGTTGGAAGCAGAAAGCACGAACCATGGAAACTCATCACTGTTGGTAAGTATTTAGTGTCTAGAGCAGGCACTGAGGCGGGGTGGAGATCTGGTGGTCAGTGTTGAGATGACCCCGAATGTGGAGTGAGAGCAGGGAGGTCCTGGCCTTCCCATTCTCTCGTTTCTCACAGCAGCTAAACTGTCTGGCAAAGACAATTTTCTGCTCCCGGCGGAAGATATGGAGGCTGAAAAGCCCATGGAGGAATGTTTGTGCAGCTCTCAGCCCACTTCATGATTTGCCTACAGCCCCAGCCCCACAATTTGCACATTAATGGAAAACTGAAGTTACCCCTTTTCAAACGTATTTGGCGGGACAAGAATTCAACACCAAATCCTAAGGACAGACCGACGGGTTTGTCCTCCTCGCTCATCCCAGAAGGGAAGCCTTGGGGTAAGGCTTGTGCCTCGGCTCTGCCAAGTGTGTGCGTGTGTGTTTGTTTGTCTGCCTGTTTGTTTTCCCCCAGGAGATGACGTTTGTTATTACATTTGTATGTTGAGCTCTAGAGCCATTTCTGCAGCTCAGGGCATTTCTCGCCGGCAGTCTTAAAGAATCTGTGTCTGTTGTGAGCTCAAATAAACCGTGTTATTCGTGAATCCGACCGCTCCTTGTGACTGCACCCAGACCTACGGCGTAACAGGCTGCTCCTGCAGCTGGTGTCGGACCCACAGTCACGGGAAAACTGTGCTAGCCGTGCATCCGGCTGCTCCCTTGGAAGGGAACCGAACCTACAGGGCTGTTTGTGAATCTGGTGCGGGATCTAGAGCAACACATCCTAATTGGCACAGCTATTAAGAGGTAAGTCCAGCCCTCCCCCAGCCCCTCTAATCTCTGAGGACCACCTGGAAGGCAAGGGGATCCATCTCTTAGCAAATTCACCCTTCACTTCACGCAATACCCAGCCCCAGGCCACCCTCCGTTACCTGCACTCGAGCCTCGGTGAGGTCTGTCCTCATGGCCAGCTGCTCCCTGGCATAGACGTCAGGGTAGTGGGTCTTCTGGAAGACCTTCTCCAGCTCCTCCAGCTGGTAACTGGTGAAGGTGGTGCGGTTCCTCCGCTTTTTGCCCTTGTTGCTCTCCGAGTCGGCCTTGTCCATGGGGCTGGGGAGGTCCGTGCTGGCCCTGTCCTGGGGCCCTTTCACCCCAGGCTCCTTCACGCTGAGGTAGCTGCTGTCCATTCCCGAAGGGTCGGAGCTGGGCTGCAGGTCGGCCTCTCCCAAACTGCTCTCCTTACCTGTTTGGGTGGCAGGGGGAGGAGGAGAGAGGGAGAGAGAGAAGGAAAGAGATGTCAATTTTTCAACCAGTTAATTAGTTCGACCAATGAAAGCCAACTGTGGCTGTTGGGCAGCTGCCCCCAGAGGCTGCACCACCCTGAGCAGAGGCAGAGGAGGGAGACGAGGCCCCAGCTGGAGAAAAGCTGCCAGGCTCGGCCTCAAAAGGTGCTGGAGCTCAGCTTGGGGGGTTGCACAGGCACCTGGCCAGGCTGTGTTGGAGGGAGAAGGTGGCTGTCATGGCAGGAGGGCTGATGGCAGCTCAGGTGATCTCTTCCAGCTCCTCACAGTGAAAGGATGCAGTGAGATCCTCCTTCATCCTCCAGCTGCCCATAGAGGGACATCCCTTGGTTTTGGCCAATGAGGAGAGGTCTCTGAGGGTAGAGAGAGACCCAAACCCAGGCCTCTGGTGGTGGTCATGAGCCTGTCTCTGCTGAATAATCATGTAGAAAACCAAGGGCACCAAGCAGCCCCCACTCATGGTGCTCGGTGGGATCTAGTTTCTGCTTGTTCCTCTTTAAGGCTTCACAGCTACAGGTAAAACCACCTTTGAGCTTCTGTAGTGGGGCTTTATGTATCCTCAGGCACAGGCAAAGAGGGGTGTCCTCTCCTGCCCACCTCCTGCCTCCTGTGACAGCAGTGTCCCCTTCATTAGGACCTTCAACCGTGATGTTCAGCTCGTGGTGACTGGCTGATCTTTTTTTTTTAAATTTCACATCTAAAAATCTCAAATTTAAAAATATTCAAATGTTCTCGGTCCAGGATCAGTCTTTCTGGGAAGCAGCTCCACCATCTAGTGATGTCCCCACCGGGAGCTTTCCCCTATGAGCATCATACCCAAGGTCATTCACGCCAGCTCAGGCATCTCAGTCTGTTTCTTTGGAAATCCCCTTTTTTTTTCCATCACCCATCCCGCATTACAACATCCTTCCACCTAATTCAGTGAATATTTACAGCTCAGCCTTTCTGTCAATGGCTCCATCTTGGCTTCCGAGCCCAGGAGCAGGCTCGTGCAAAGGGGATTGTGTCCTCACCCTCTGCTCCTTCTCACAGCTGAAAGACGGTGCTGAGGGGACTGGGATGAAAGCAGGAGGATGAAATGTTGCTGTCACCCTTGGGCATGAGAGCGAGGAAGGTTTAAGCTTGGGAGGGTTTGATGTGGAAGGGAATTGAGAAAAAAAAATGCTCAGTTAGTACAGAGGAGTGGAAGGCAGGCCTGGGATGAAGGCTCTGGAGATGCAGGAGCCATCTGCTGTGCCTCCCTCTTGGGCTTTCCAGATTCATCGCTTTCTCTAACACCTTTCGCTCTGCCTTCTGAAGAGCTCCCTGTGAAGCTCAGCAGAGCCTTGTGTGGTCTATCTCAGCTCTTTTTGCTTTGATCCTTAAGAACATTTTGCCAAGATTGATGCTCCCTGGGCAGCAGGACCAGTGTCCAGGCCAGTGACCACCACCCTGCCTCCTCTTCGCACCTCTCCAGCCAGGTGACCTCCTCCTCCTCTGCTCCCAGGGATGCAGGTGGACAGGCCCCTCTCAAACAGGCTGGGACAGTGCCCTGCTCCACAGCCTGGGTGAATCATAACCCACCACCATGGCATTTATTATTTTCAGACAGTTCTAGAAGTGCAGCAATGGGCTACCAACGGTGAGAGTCAGCAGAGATGGAGTAAGAAATAAATCAAATTATTCCATGATTTTTTATCTCCCTCTTTTCTTTCTTTTGTTATTATTTAGGATGTCGGGAAGCTCAGTACATTTTCCCCTGTGCCTTTGTGCTGGTTGCCTCCCTAATTCCTCCCAGGGATGAGCTGTGTCTGTGAGGGGAGCAGGAGCAGCAGGACAGGGGGCAGGAGGTGGGGAACACAGGTCCTGAGCATCACGCTGCTCCTTTTTGGCCATCCTCAGTTCACCTGGAGGGGAGATGCCTGTGTGATCTCATCACATCTGTCCTAGGAAGCCCAGGGAGGAGGTGGGGGAGACCCAGCCCACGCTGCGGACGAGGTGAGTCCCCAGAATGGGCCGGTATCGCACTGCTCTGCTGACGCCTTTCCAGAGGGAGCAACCAGTTCAGTCACTGCCATCCCTGGGATTCACAACTCAAATCCGGTTTGTTCCTGAAGTTTGCTGTTTTGGGAGGGGGATGGAGCAAAATCATAGAATCATAGAATGCTTGAGGTTGGAAGGGACCTTAGTTTCATAACAATGATGTTTTTTTGAAAAAAACCAACCAAACACCTAAACCTCTAGTGCAGATGTTTAAGACTTAACTGAAGTTTTAACTTCAGTTTTGGCTCTTCATGTCGTTCTCTCAATTCTTGCTTAAACAGTGCTAAAACTGTTGCCAGGCAGGGTTTGGGCAGTGTTTCTACACCTCTTCCCAAGGCAGCTTCGCAGCAGAGCCCAGCCAGCACACCTCCAGGGCTCGGCCAGCCGTGGAAACCTTACCCAGGCCTTGTGCTCTTGCCTTAACACCTGCTGGAGCCATTATATCCCAAGCTGTCTGGTGCAGCCTTTTGCCTCCCGTCCATCACCAGTCTAGAAACCAGTGCAAGGCTGTCATTTGAAAAAATGTCCACCTTTTTGGGTTCTGTAGGATAAAACGGAGCGGCTGGACTTTAGATGTATAGAGGTCCAAATCTTTAGGTTGATTTCTGTTCGGGGAATCAGCTTCCTTGCGGTCCAGAAGAGTTTAAAGGTGGAGAGAAGAGCCGCAGTTTTTTAGCTAAATGTGGCATCACTGATTTTATCAAGCGATGCTCAGAGACTCAACACCTTCACTCTGGGACCCAGATGAGGTGTAAAAGCGGGCAGTGTTCCCTGGAGGTATGGAAAAGCTGTGTAGATGTGGTGCTGAGGGACGTGGCTCTCTCAGGGTTGTGTCTCCTGTAGAAAAGGTGAGGTTGCCAGATTGCTCCTTCTCTGTTTGGGAGCCCAGTTACATGATGATGGTGTTTAAGGTACGATGCTGTTTGAGGTAACCAGGATTCAACCCCAGCCTGGGTCTGATGAGGGGCAGTGCCATTGGAAGTGCTGAGGGTTCTTCAGTTGTGAGTGGTGGGTGAGGGTGATGCAGACCTCTAGGGCTAAGCTCTCACTCTGAAAGGCAGAGCCTGAGCCTCCCCCATCGGAGGCAGATTAATGTGCTCATCTTCACCTCAGCCATGCCCTTTGGCCGCCTCGAGGACCTGAAAAGATCCTCTGCCTAAGCAAAGACAAAAGGAGGCTCTTCACTGCAAGGTGTCATCTCCGCCAGCATCTCCTTCTTCCACACATCACACCCCAGGTATTTCCCCTACAATTTCTGTGCCAGGCTGGGTGAGCAGGGCACCCACTGCCAGGGCAAGGGGGAGGCACAAGACACCTCCCAGGTGCAACCTTTCAGCATCTCAGTGCGTGTCGCCTTCCATCTGAACCCCACACCGAGCAAGGCACCACCAGCCACCGTGTAGGACAGTGGGTCTAAACCAGCCACAGAGTGAGGGGAGAGCCGGGGATGCTGCTTCCCACTGGTGAGAAGGCTGGTGAGGAGGCAAAATCCGCCTGAAGGGAGCTGAGCTGTGCTCCAGAGTCTGGCTACGGCACGGCTTCCTTCCCTGCCGCCAGCTCGGAGCGTGATTCACCCTGTCCTATGTGCCTGTGCTTGCCTGGACAGCATTCATGCTGTCCGTCCGTCCGTCTGTCTGTCTGTGTCTGCATTCTTCCGTCCCTCTGCTTCGCAAAAGCAACCCCTTGGCAGCGATTGCTGAAGTTCAGCTGCCTCCCAGAGGTGACTTCCAGTGGCCTGGGTTGTGCTGCCGGCAGCGGGGCTGGAGCTGCCACCTGAAACAAGTGGCAGAGCAGAGGGGCAGGGGCAGGGAAAGGAGAATCACTGTCACCAGCAGAGCAACAGCACTGCAGCCTGGAGTCCTGCTTCAAATTAGGGACAGAAGAACTTCCACAGGCTCGTAGGCACCGGCCGGAGAAGCTCTGCCTGCAGCCCTGCTCCAGCCAAGCACCACAGCACATGTCCCTGGCCCACCCTTCTGCTTAAAGTGAAGTGTCACGGGCTTCAGGAGGGCACCTGGACAAGCCCCCACAGCTCCTGTGCTGCTCCTTGTGCTGCCCGATTTGGGCACCCAGGTGTCCCCGTGGAGAAGAACTGGGGACCCTGAGCCTGGATGAGAAGCTGCGGCTCCCCAGGCACCGCACATCACGGGGGCATGTGGGGTGCTGCTGGTTTTTGCTTGGAAGTTGGAAAGAGGGAATGATGGGGAAGCTGGAGTAAAACCAGAAAAGAGCCAAGGTTGGCTGAATCTCACTGAGCTATGGAAAGGGTTGAGTTTAAACACGGGGCCAAACTTTAGACAGGGTTCTTTAACCAAATAGTTCTGCTGTTCTTCAGTTTTGTACAGCTCATGAGTAAAGAAAGACCCAGACGAGGGGAAAAAAAAACACATTTGGCCTTTCCCGAACCTGCCCATTCTTGGAAGCCCAGCTAAAACTCATTTCCATTCTGACTGCACATTGTGAAACTCTGGGCTGGCCAGGTCTGGGAATTGCTACTGTTCCTACTGTTCCTTTTAGAAGTATTCCAGGAAGAAATTAGGTTTCTGGTGACCAAAGCCACTAATCCAGAGCCCCCGGGGCTGGGCGACAGGCTGGCAGAGAGAGAGAGGGCAGCAAAATCCCAAACTAAAGCAAGAAGCAGCACAACCACACTGGGCACTTGCCAACCAAGATGCAAGACAAAAAATAACTAACAGCCAAACCTGGCTGTGTCTCCCAAGCCCTAACACCCTCCTTGCTCCTGGTTGTATTCCCCAAGCCCTACATCCTCCTTCCTCAGGCCACCCACATATCTCCCTGCTAGGAGGGGGGGGAATCAGGAGCTGGGGATAGTTCTGCAGTCCCATGAGTTTTTCTGCTGAGGAGATGCTGGTGCCGAGGTGGGAGCCTGGACTCCTGACAGGGTCTGAGGGTGGAGACCCCCCTGCTAACCAGGAGCTCTTTTCCTCGGTCCCCCTCATGCAGTGTAGGGCGTGTGCAGTGTCCTCAAGGTCTCCTTGACCACGAGAGCTGTTTGGAGGTGTTGGGGGGACACAGCAGCACCTCATGGCCTGGCTGTGAACCCCAGCACGTCTGCCCTATAGCTGGGGAGAAAGGGCAAAGGAAGAAAAAATCCCATCCAAGTCTGACTTGTCTGGAAATTCCAATTGCTCCTTACACAGTCCAAACAAGTATATATTTAAATTACTCAGAACGCCCCCAGTCTTCTTATATGTATCCCCAAAGAGTGTCTTGAAATGCCTACAAAGAGGCCTCCGTTAACCTCTCTCTGCCACTCTGCATCAGAGGCACATATTTCAGCTCCAGTTAAACCAAAGTTTAATAAACTCTTGGCCTCTGCAGGATCCCTGGCCGGCAGCTGGTCCTGCCCTGCCCCCAGGCTGGCTCCAGGTCTACGTCCACCGCTGACGTTCACTGTGAAGAGCAGCCGCCAAGGTGGGGAACCAGCAGCTCCACGCCAGCCTCCGATGGAAGCCCACCAACAGTAATGGGTGCAACGCTCACACGCTTTGCATTTCTTCCTGTTGGGGCCGTGAGGAGGAGGGAGAGGCTTTTTGCAACTCTCCTGCATTTCTCCTCAAAAAAAAAAAATCTAACCCCCCAGCTTAGCGCACTTTTCTCTCTGGAGGGTTAGCTCCACGTCCTTCATGTCACAGCAGAGGAGGTGCCCGTTCCCTGTGGGAATCAGGGTAACCTAAGACTTTAGAATGGTACCAAAATCTCTGAGTCAAACCCCGAAAATATTGGGAACTCCTGTCTGCTTCGTGATTGGAGTGCAATGCTTTCTCCATTAAAAAAAAGATAGATGCCTCGTTCAATAATCTCAATAAAATCTTCAATAATGAAGTTGTGCCAGCTTCTCGAGGCAGTCCAAACAATATGACCACGACTTGGCCAATTGCTCTCAGAAGAGGCTTGCGCCAGAGCCCCAGCACATGGTGCGCAGCGGAGAGGGATGAAAATGATTTGCAGAAGCAGCGAGGCAAAGGTTTATTGATAATGAGGCACTAAGAGGAAATGGGATGAATGTGCCTCAGATTCCTCTGGTGAATGAATAATGAATAGCACTCGCAGGCAGCGGCTTCACGGTTTTCAGTTTGAGTCGAGAACAGCGAGGGGCAGGGCAAATGACAGTTATTAAGGGGGCAAAAAAAAATAAATCCATTAGGTAGTAACCGTGTGAGGAAAACACCCACCAAAGTGTGCTCTTACTTGCAAAAGAAATGCTCAGAGGGTGACCCGTGCTCATCGAGGAATTCGGAGCGCGACACGCTCCGAGGTCAGGGAAGGGAAGGGGAATGTCATTTCATTTGAGGACTCCTTCACCTTGCAAGATGTTTAATTGTCACCAGGGGAAGAAACAAAAAAAATCCAAATCAGAAATAGGTTTTCATGAGCCAGGAGAATTTGACCTTCACTTTCTTCTCCACCTCTGGTTCCCCAGACTGCCCATGCCCAGCGAGCTGCACTCCCACAGAGTCCATCCATCCGTCCTGCACACGCTCCCCAGCTGTTTGACCACTGAAGTGACCACACCAGGCCAAGGTGCAGCTCTCTCACCATCACCTGCAGCACTGAATTCTTTTATAAAGCCACTCTGGGACCTCATTTTCCTGGGGACAGACTGAGTGGGAGCAGGTGTTTGCCCCTGATGCTGTTGTGGCTGCCGATGGCACCCAGAGCCACGTGACTCCACCAGCACCGATGGCCTCCACCAGCTCAAGGTGGACTCAGGCTTCTCAATTATACTCAACATCAGGACCAAACTTATCTACTGAATATACTTCTTGCTTCTTTGGTCTTCAGATCATACATCCAGGACCACCACCTCCAGGGAATAGTTCTGCATTTTCTTCTCATCGTCCAGTGTGCGAAGAGCTGCGTGGGAGGGTCACGCAGAGGTGCTGGAGCCACCGCAAGCCCATCAGGACGAGGCGCCACCATTGCTCACATCGTACTGATGGGAAATGAGAGCCACCAAGCGCACAAGAGCCACTCTGAGACACCTAAGCCTGAGTTTTAAAGAGCGCTTAGCATCATTTAATATATTCCAGCTTGGAGATGAAGGTCTTGTTGTCCTCAGCCTCTCAGATGCCCTGGATCATGCAATACCTTTGTATCTCAGCCACCCAGTGCCAAGCACAGCATCTCAGCCCAGTCTTCAGACCAAGTTTCTGCCACATGCAGATTTCTGATCCCAGCAGCTTCTCCAGACACAGCTCTTTTCTCGTGCCTGCGGTTACATCGCTGCGCTCCCCAGCTCTGCCCGGGTCCAAGCAACCCAGGACCATCTCCTGGAGTAAACTGTAAGAAGAGCAAGTTCAGACCCGGCTGGAACTCTGCCCAGAAACCTGCTGCGTGTTTAGGTGTGGAAAATCAAAGCTGCCGCTACTGGGCAAGCGAGAGCCACAGCTCCTCAGGCCTTGCTCTCAGGGATTTTTTTCTGAGGAAAAGCACAAAGCACGTTTGCTACCCGAAGCCCAGCTCCGCTCTCAGTCTGACGAGCTGGCTCCACAGCACAGTGCACCAGCACTTAGGAACAAAAAAAAAGACATCTGCAGATAATTTTTTTTCTGACATGAGGGAAAATAAATAATAATAAAAAAATAGCTTAGTTTTAGTTATGTTCTTGGAAACAGTTTAATTGATTCAGATGAACTTTAAAAAAGTAATAAATAAGTATTATAAAAACGGCCTGAAGTAAACAACTGCTGTGGGAGCTTTCAGGCCAAACTGTTAAGTTTTGATTAAGTTAGAAGCAACCAGAGGCAGGATTTTTGGTAGGAAGTGTCAGACAGCAGACACAAACAGCAGTGACTCTGGTAACGTCACTTCTAACAGAGAACACAAAAATCATGACTCTTGGAAACGGTGAAGCTCCTGGAGCACCATTAATCCTCAGCAGAACAGGATGATTATATGAAAGCTGATGACCACGAAAATCAGCCTAAATTAAAATCTGTATCCACATCATCTGAGCTCATGTCCCCCCCTTTTGTGGTTGTTTCCCGTTAACATTCCAGGATGGGATCAAATTGACATGAGTGACTGCAAACAGCGAGTAAACAGGAGCGAGTATTTACAGAAACCATCTTTAGGAGCTCATGAAAAGGAGGATTTGCCCCAGAAACCTGCCAGAGACACTCAGCCAAGCAGGGAACAGAAAAGACTCTCCTCCCGCGTGGCCTCCGTGTACCGACCTTCCACTCAGCGCCACAGAGCGTCTCCCAGCTGCCTGCTCCTTGCACCGCTGGACACACGCACACAATCCGCTGACCAACGATTACTCATCCCAACACCAACCCTCAGTCCCAGGCAGACCTCAAAAAAAGCATCCCTTGCTCACAGTTTGCAAATATAACACAAGGACCGTTTGTTCCTCCTGCCCCTCCTGCCTCCCACCTCCCAAAACACTCCTGTAGAGATGAGTTCTTGTTTGGGGACAATTCTGACCTACGTGCACTGGGCACTGGTGAGGCAGCACCTCCAGTACCAGGTTTGGTTTTGGGCCCCTCACTCCCAGAAGGACCTTGAGGGTTTCCCAGCTGAGAGGAAGCAAGACCCCTTTCCACTTGCTCCCTCCTTCCACCCGCTCCCTCTTCACAGTTTATGAGGCTGTAGCTCCCAGCAAGCCCAGGTTTTAGTGCCAGAGGAGTCTGTGGACACTCTCCATCCTGAAGAAGAGGTCCGAGAGCCCTTGCTCTGCACCTGCCGGTACCGAGAGGCTCTCCTGGAACTGGGGACTCTGAGTATTTACTGCTATACAGCCCAATTTGCTTCAAACCGGCCCCAGTAACCTTCCCCGGTGAGTAACTGCTTTGTAAAATAACCCCCCAAGCTGAGAGGGGGTGTGGAACCTTGTCGAGAATCTGCTCTGACATAAAGAGGAAAGAAAACTTTGGTGTTCCAGCTCCTGTCACTAGAAGGAGGGTGATGTTCAGATGCTACAGCAAGAAGCTGCGCAGATTTTTACCAGCCAGGGACAGCCTGGAAGCCAGCCTGTCACTTCTTTATTTAATTTATTTTATTTTCCCCCAGGAGAGCTGGAGGCTGAGGAGCAGCTTGGGGAAGGGGTGTCTTGGCTCAACAGCTACAGGTCACTGCTACACACCCTGACTCGTCTGCTTTGGGCTCCTGATGTCTCCATCTCCATGGGATTGTGGCACCAACTAGGTCTCCACACACGAGCCTACATCCGAAGACGTGCATGTTGCCTGAGGCAATACCCACGTTTATTTTTCTCTAAAACACCTGAGCCATTCCACTTGATTTTTGCCGATGGGCCAGATCGGTGCGGCTCAAATTTATCAACTTTTTCTTTCAAGGAGCGTGTGTCTGAAAAGGAGCCCTGGGGTCAGCCTGCGCTTTCTCTTTCTCTTCCTCTGAAAGTCATTAAAATCAACAGAGGGCTGGTCCTTTTGCTGTAAAGTATTTGGGGGGTGACTGAATTGCCCACTCCTGGGTTTCTGGTGCAGCGCAAGACCCGCTAAAGTCTCTCAGACGCCGACCAAGGCCTTGAGGAGCAGCACGGGGAGATTAGGCAGTGTAAATGGGGGCACCCAGGCCAAGTGCCGTGCGGTTGGCTCAATGCATCCTTCCAGCACCAGCCAAGCTTCCCGTCCCTACCATCCATGGGATGCTGGGCGTCTCCTACTGCACTTCCTCACATCTGACAAACCTGCTGAGATACTTTGGCCTCCGCCTTGTTGCACGCTCTTCGTGTCTAGGTCCCCAAATATGGTGAAAAATTCATCCCTTAGAAGCTTGGTTGCAATCACGGCCTCTTGGTTCCTTTTTGGGCAAGTTTTGGGTTATTTTCTAAAGAAACCCATAGCTACCAACAAATATTGTCTGGCAGATTCCATCTCAGGCGAAGGCCCAGCAACATCAACAGCAACAAATGGCAGCAAGGTCCCACAGGAGACACTGCTCAGTGGGGGGTTTTTCCCCGTCTGTGGGGACCCACTTTTGAAATACAACACGTGCAAGAAATATAGCCCATTTCCTGTAGTAATTTTCCATCGTCTGTCTGCATTCTCAAGACCAGTTCTCTCTTGGCTTGACTAAGGATTTTGCAACCTCAAGATGTCCAATGGTTTTGACATCATAATGAAACCTCAGAGCCTCCTTTTTGGGTATTTTGGGTATAACGAGCCCTTATGAACACTCATCACCCATTGTTTTGTTTCCCCATCTTCTACACAACATTTCATTTTAAGATTCCAAGCTTTCCCACCATCACCAGAGAGCTTTTACCCTGCTACTTTGCAGAGAGTGTAAACTCAAGAGCAGACAAAGTTGCCAAATGAGGTTTGCTTGGGTTTTTTTTTTCCAATCACACCCTATGTTGATACCAGGAGCCTCTCTGAGGGATACTTTTACCTCCTCAAACTCAGCCTTTGCAAACTTACATCTGCTGGATGAAGCAGGAGCATTTCATTCCTGCAGACTGTGAAAAAAAGGAGATTTTTTTTTTTTAAATAAAAAAAAAAGAAAGGGAGAAAAAGGATGCAGTCTCAATCTTTTGTGGCTCTCCTGCCCAAAAAAAAGGCATTTGAAGGTGCCCCCTTCCCTCACACTGGGGAAGCACCGTCCTTGCCCCCGGCTGAGCGTTGGCCCAGGGCGCGCATGACGCCTCTTTGCAACAGCTCATCTTGGCTCAATGTTGGGTGGGCAGCCTCGAGCTCGTGGCGCCCTACTCCTAAACCACCATCCACGCTCATCCAAGGGTCTCCCGTAGGCCAGGACACCCCCAGCTGTGACGTGGGGCCCGGGGGGTTGCCCCTGCGTTCCCTGCTCCGCCGGACTCCAGAGGGAAGGCGACAGGAGCCCCGCGCTGCTGTTCTGACTTGTGCTGACACGAAAAGCCGTTTTTCACCTCCAGAGATCCACCGTGGAAACCAAAACGAACCGAGTAAGGCACATCCCAGATCTTATCTCCTCATGGTGAGGCACAAGCACCCTTTGATTAATGCATTACACAGCAAAGCTCTTGCTGGCCCTTATTTTCTTTTTTCTTCCTAACCAGAACAACAGATGAGGTCCCAGAGCTGGCTACGAGCTCAAAGAGACTGCTCAGGGGCCTGCCCACGGAGGCAGGCGCCACAGACACGTTGCCCAAACCTCTTTCTTTCACATGAGCCGTGTCTTTAAAGGGAAACACTGCAGGCTGAACGCCCTGGTGCTCGCTGACCGGGTCCCAGCCACAGCGGCGTACGTGCTGAGCACCAGTCCATCTCCCACCTTGGCTACGCTGAGCATTTCCAGTCTCCCACGTGCATTTTTCTCCAGCAAGGATGCTTCCCTCAGTCCCTGCCTTCCCTCCAGCCCGGGGGATGGCTCTGTTTTTGCTTGTCCCACCACCTCCCTCTCTGTCCTGTTCCAATTACCAACTGGAGGAGCTGAAGGAGTATCTATGATGTCTGTAAATTACACAAGAGATAAATCCCCCTCTTGCCGTTGGCCTTCCCACCACCCTCCTCGGAAGCAAACCGCTGTCCAATGGAGGCAAGAGGTTGTTCGACAACCAGGAACTCCCATTTTTTGCCACCAAGGCCAAGGAAAAGGAGGTTTCCAGTACAACCAGCCACAAAAGCACCCTTCCCAACACTAAATTAATGAAAAGTTACAGGGGAAGTGCGGAGCTCTCTGAACTCCAGCTTCACACCCAGCCCTGGGCACCGCAAAGCCTCGCTACGGCCTCAGCTCTAACTCAAACCCAGCACGGCCCAGCTTGGCGCGCGCACCTTTAGGTCCTCCTGGTCCCTGAGCTGCATTCGGGCCTTTCGGTGGATTTGTACGAGGCTCTGTCCTGACCGGCCGTGTATTTATAACAACCCTCGCTGCGGATATTCCCCCACCCGTCAGAGCCGCGCTGAACCGAGCCGCGGCACTCCCGTTTGATGTCGCAGCCAACCCCCTGCAGCTTTCGGTCCTGCGCTGAGTCCCTTTTTCTAGCAGTGGTATGAACTCTTCTCTCTAGCACAGGCCCTTCTAGCTGTAGAAAGCAACCAGCTTCCCCTCTCTTCCAGCAGCAGCAGCTTTCCAACTTCAGTTCAAGGGCTGAAATGCAGTATTTAAGCTCCGCCGTAAAT
The DNA here is from genome assembly GCA_013396935.1 of Baryphthengus martii. Classification (NCBI taxonomy): domain Eukaryota; kingdom Metazoa; phylum Chordata; class Aves; order Coraciiformes; family Momotidae; genus Baryphthengus; species Baryphthengus martii. The sequence continues at coordinate 210,693 of VWZK01010802.1, read as the reverse complement.
CCCACAACTTCATGGAGTGCTCCTGGCCTCCTGCACCATCTGCCTAAGTGTCTAGCAATTGGTCCATCGGCTATTTATCTTGGAAGTCCTCACTGGCATCTAGAGACGTGAGGAACACAAAATGTCTGCGGGTCCTCTGCCAATGTAGGTGGGTCTCCTCTTCCTCTTGCCTTCTAGCGTTTGGCTGTGTCCTGTCTAGCTCGGGCTGATATCTGGCTCCAATCTGCTTACGAAGGTTCAGACCAAATCTTGATAAGCCAGGTGATGTCTATAACAAAGTGCTTCTCAGCTCTCAGGTATGGGTCCTTGCCACAGCTGTGCTCCTGACTCCACTCCAGGATGAGGTCTGGGCACGCATTATCCCAGAGAAGGCTGGAAAAGAACCACACGGTGCTCCAAAAGGTCTCGCAGCCTCCTGAACTGGAGACCAGCACCCTGATCCAGGCTACAGAGAATACCTCTGCCCCAGCATTTGGCCTCAGGCTCACAGAGATTGTGGAGTCTCCTTCTCTAGAGATTTTCCAAACCCACCTGGATCTGTTCCTGCGTGGCCTGCCCTGGGTGATCCTGCTCTGGCAGGCAGGGTGGACTCGATGATCTCCAGAGGTTTCTTCCAAGCCCTGCCATTCTCTGTTTCTATGATTCTTCTCTGCAAACAAGCTGCAGATCAAGGCCCTATCCAGCTCCTCTTTCCAGCCAGCCACGTGGCGGGAACGGACACACACCACCCCCCCCATGGGGTCCTTTCTTGAGCGGCATCACTGGGGCTGGAAAACCTGATGCTGTGGGTCACCTACAGGCGACTCTGGCAGTCCCATCAGCCTGAGACCAACTCCACTCCCAGCAGGCTGGCACCCTGGTGAGCCTTCCGTTTCCTTTTTGAGACGGTTTTATGTTCTTTCAGAAACCTCAGGCCGCCGATTGAGTTTCAGGCTGAACAACATTTTCCCGTTTCCCCTGTTCTGTGAAATATCTTCTGGCCTGTGTCACACACGTTCCCCAGCACCTCGTGGAGTCAGGGGCTTGCAGCTGGGCCTTCGGATCTCTCTGGGCACTGTCCCAACACAGAGTCATTCGCTGATTGTTTTTGACCCTTTCTGGGAAAATTCCCAATATTGTCCTCTCTCCCTGTGCACAGTTTACACCTTCCTTTCATTTCACTTCGATTCTGCTGTGAATCCCTTTCGCCTCCCACATCTGCAAGCACCTCTGGTATCTGATCCCTCTTGCATCAAAAGAATGAACAGAATCACAGAATTGTTCAGATTGGAAAAGAGCCTTAAGAAAGATCATCATATCCAGAGTACCATTCCCCAGTTCCCCTCTGTGGAAGCTGCATCCTACCCCGACCCCAATGGTACCGCTCCTGACCAAAGAGATTGGATGATATCCAAAGTCCCGAGGAGGCACTTGCCACTCCAGAGAGCGACTGATGAGCCCTGAGGTCTCTGTCACACAGCGGTGCTTGCACACAATGCCATGGCTCCCTCGACACAACAGCAATCAAATATTATTATATTTTATGTAATATATATACTTATTTTGAGCTATGACAAGTTTCTTTGATTTTCCCCAGCCAGAAGCCTGCCTAAAATGTTTTTCTGTCTCTTTCCCAGATTCCTCATTTCCCATTGATAGCGCTTCTCTGATGGGCCTTGACTTCCCTCTCCTTTGGTTTTGAGGTGTTTGCAGGATTTTACCGACTAAGGGCAGCTGCTGTCTCCGGAAGCCCCTCAGAGTTTTTATGCAGCCTCAGCACACAACGTATCAGTGACTAAACCAGTTTACCTCTTGGGCTCCACCAGCAGCTGAAAACCCACTTGCCTTACAGCTAATGAATACGGCTCGGGCTAATAAAGAATATATTTAGAAATAATACTAATTCAACCATCTGCTTCCAGCAAACAGGTTGACTGCAGCAGGATAAATCCTTAAACCACATCTTCATTAAAAAAAATACATTTATCAGAAGTAAACAGGCATTTAGCTGCAGAGGTAGGCGATGTGATGGTCTTCCATCAGTGTAGACAAGGAGAAATCAGAGCTCATCACATACCATCTCATCATGGCTAAATCCTGCCAGGACCTGAAGATAGAAGCAACTAAATGTTGAGTCACAGCTATTCTCAACGGAGAGAGAAAGAATTTGATGCTGATGGATTCATATTTATATAGTCCAGAAAATCAGACCACCTTCCATAATAGTGCTGAGCCTGCCACTGCTCGTCTCCAATCCAAGACATCTCCTCTTCTTCTTCCCCTGCCTCTCCTCATTCATCTCTGTTCCTTCCTCTCTCTCTCTCTTTGATCAAAAACTGGCCCTCGGAATATCTTGGTGATCACAATCGCTCTTTCACATCGTGGCTCCTTATGTGACAGTCAAAATACGAAGAAGATTTGCAAGCAGGAATGAAAACACGGCCAAGCAGATTCAGCAGTATGAATAATAACATTGATTCATCTGAACTTACACAGAAAATGAAGTGGAGGTCATTTATTTAATACGTGCAAGTAGCTGTTCTCCTTTACTTAGCAACTTTCATTTACAAGTTGAGGCAGCTGAGAGATGCGTAACGATGGGAAATTAAGGCTTGATTCATACGAAACATTCCCATCCATCTCTTAGTAAACGCTTCTCAAGTCCTCTTAGAGCTGCCTTACTGCTCAGGCTTCTCCTACTCCACAACTATTTCTTTTTTCTTTTTGAAAACGTATCTACATAAAGATATTAGACCTGTGCTTTCCAAACCGATCAGCAATCGCGATCGTTGGTTGGGTTTTTTTCCAAGTGTGTAGGAGGAATACCTCAGAAACACATGACTTTTGGGGCAGGATTTTCTGAAAAGCAGCAATCAACCCCTATCTTGTGCTGGCCAATATAGGCTGCCCACACTGATGAGATTTTTTTTTCAGATGAGCCCATTAATGAGACAAGTTGAGCCTATTTTTATGTACTGAGAGACCTGAGCATATTAGAACACACCAATTGCTACAGCTTCTGACACTAAATAAGGACCTGGCTGTCAGAAAACTTAAGTTCGGTCCCCTCCAAAATCAGGCACGCGACCTCTACTCCGTGAGCTTTCGGGCTCCAGCAGCGAACTCCGTTCCCAGCCTGCCAAGAATCTCCTTCTGCTGGAGCCACGGCCCTGGGAAGGTCACGCTGATGGCACTGAGTGGGGACAGCTTCACCTTGCACAAGCCACTCGCTGACGTTCGGAGCCTCGGTTTTTCCTGCTGCAAAATGGGAAGAAAAGTCTCCTACTGCAACAGGATGCATCACGCTTTTTACCTGAGAATGTCTACAGCTCCCCAGATGCCCTGGACAAGATAATGAAGCAGCTTAAGGACTCCAGGGAGCGAAACTGGCTAAAGGGTGAGCGAATGGACAGGGCTGTGGCTGCAGATGTCCTTTAACAGCAGCCCTTGGCTCGCAGCCTCCCAGACACCACCTCCCTCCTACAAGGGAAACTCATCACGGCTTGGAAAAGGAATAAATCTTCAAGATCTGAGGGACTGAAGTCTGCACATTAGCTCCCCTTAAACCCTGAGTGCATTTGACTTGGGAGGTTAGAAACCACAGCCAAAGAAATCTCTTTTGATTCACAACTTGTTTTGAGCAGTCACCCATAAAGCAGCCAGTGAATCACTCCAGCCAGTTAGTCATGCAACCGCACCGAACCTACCCTCAAAAAAAGAAAAAGGCTGCACAAAATAAACAGCCTGCAGCTCCAGATAACACACACACACAGAGCTCGGCTGCGCTATCTGCCATCAGCACAGGCTGTTAATAAGACTCCTACATCAAACCCGTAGGAAAAGACGCGCTCCGTAAGCAGCTCCAAATCTCTCTCCCCATCAGTCTTTTTTCCTCGCCTGCTTCGCGCCGCGTTGCTTTCAAAACAATTCAGCCTAGTAAAAGTTTTAAGACCCTTGCGGTCACTCTGTCCGCACCCTCCTCGCTGCCGATCGTGTCCTGCCGGGGTTCCAGGCGGGTGCTGAAGCAGGGCAGGGCTAAAGTGGAGTTAATCCCCATCGGCAGCGGACAAGTCGAAAACAAACAGCTCTAGTGCGAAAAGAAACCTTCCTGCAAGGCAGGAGCGGCAGGAATACAGAGAGGGAGGGAGGCTCCCGGCCCTTTGACAGACGAGCGTTATAAACAGCTCGGGTCAGGAATCCTGTAAAAGCCTCCAGCCAGTTCCACCGTCCGAAGTCAAGAGAAACGCAAAACATCTCTTTTTTTTTTGAGAAAGAGCAGCCGAGTAAAGCTCCCTGCGCGGCCGGGGTGAGGAGCGTGTGAGCCCTACCTGCGCGTCCTGATCCCTGAGGATATCCCGCAGCTTTCCGCGGAGGAGATCCCGCACCTCCGAGGGTGTCTGTTCAAACAGAGGCTTAGCCAAACTCCCGGCGAGAGCTCCCTCCCCTCCCTGGGAGGGTGCCGGAACCCTTGAATGGCAGATCTGGTGGCCCTATTGTGGAAAAGAGAGGGCGATTGCCAGGGCGGCGTCAGCGGCTCGCCGGGAACCGGCGGCCGAGTCTCGCCGGGCAGCCGGC